>CM049599.1:13445534-13522867 GCA_026979955.1 Megalurothrips usitatus | reverse complement strand
CCCGCAACACTGCTAGCGTGAGCGTGAGCGCGCGGCGCGCGGCGCCAACGTGAGCGTGAAGTCGGCGTGACCGTGAGCGCGGCACCGGCGCAGGGGCGATCGTGAGCGCGGCGCCGGCGTTAGCGCAGTGCCAGCGTGAGCGCGGGGCCTGCGTGAGCGTGATGCCGGCCTGACCGTGAGCGCGGAGCTGGCGCCGAGTTGACCATGAGCGCGGTGCCAGCGTGACTGTGACGGTAAGCGCGAAACCGGCAACTGCGTGAGCCTGAGCGCAGTGCCGGCGTGGCCGCGCAGGCCTGTCCGGCGTGCCCCGCGCTGTCACGGGTGTGCCCCGCGGTGTCGCGGAGGTAAGCGCTGTGTCACGAGGGTGCCCCGCGCTGACGCGATTACCGGACGGCACGCTGAGCGAGGGGGAGGGGAGGGAAGCCGCTGTCAGGCAGCCAGAGGTGCGCTAGTTGCGCACTGGGCAGTGGTGGGGGGCAAAATAGGCCGCAGAGCGGTAGAATTGAAGAAGTAATAAGTGCACACCGCGCAGTAAATTATAAAAAAAAGTGGTGGACGTAGAGTTAAAATTCTTAAAAGCGCCCGAGGAAGAAGCGCCCTATACTCAACAGGGGGGGGGGGGGGCGATAAAGAAGGAGTACCCGCAATTTCAAGATGTCGCCCGTGTAACCCCCACGCCTACCACCACGCCTGATCCCCTCCGCTAAGCTTGTCCCACTACAGCACCGCGGGCGGGAAAGTGGGAAAGGGGAGGGGAGGGGGGCACTTGCGCCGTAAGTTACTCTCTACGTAATTGGCGAGGCGGTGCGTTGGCCGGTTGAAAACACACCATCCTGACAAATGAAAGCCCAGGCCCGGGGCGAAAATTTGGGTTTTCATAAATTCCTAACATGTATTGGAAGAGCAATATTATGATGTAATGGTCTATCTCTACAAACAAGATGCGTGAAAATTTTGCAAAACTATGTAAGTGACTGTAAACGACGATACAATTCAATATAGAACTACATATCCAGTGAATGCTCAAGGCCCGATTAACTGTCCCAAAGTAAGTAAAACCAATGTTAGTCCGTGAGACTACATAACCTCTTACTCAAACATAAAGACCAATAATTTATCGACTAAATCGAGTTAGCACAACACGCACTGGACATTCCCCTTGTTGATTAAGGAATAATAATGTTTATAATTTTGCTAAACTTACAGGATACTTCGACATTTTATAATAATAATAACTGCAGTTATCAACTCCGTTGGATTGCAGCTGGTCAACTCACGGATTGATTCACACGCACATTCACATTTCAATTGATATGAGAAATACGCGTAACGCGCGCATATTTGATGCCTTAGTCGTGGCCGCGTTCGTAATGCTTTGCCATATGCGCATTATTTTAGCATTAGAAATGCACCAAGCAGCCTAATGCTCCGAATACGCGCTTTCAATGCGCATAGGCGCTATTGGGGTGGGACTTCTCAAGGAGAAGCAGAGTATCCCTAGTTAATTTTGATACATTTATCATTTTTTGTGTGTTTCAGAATAACTACCTGTTCTCCGGCATGAGGAACCTCAGGCTGGAATTGTTCCACCTGCAACGAACAACACAATTTGAGAATAAGTGCCTAGCGTAATAAGGGGGGGGGGCGATGGGGGCGATCGCCCCCCCCCCCCCCCCCCCTTTGGTCCCCAAAGTGTGGACTTTTGGCGGCGAGCGAAGCGAGCCGCCCCGCTTGTGTTACGGTGTCCGTCTGTCTTCGCCTGGCCTCTGGCCTGCGCTAGCGGCCGGGATGGGAGGGGGAAGGGAGAGAGGAGAGGGAGGGAGGTCTGAGGCGCGCGGCGGCGGGCGGCAGTGACGAGTCGAGCACCTGCCTCGCCGCGCTCGAGCACAGCCGAGCCATATATTTGCTGAACGGCAGCGTGTCGGAACCTGTCCACTTGCGCCGCGCTACCAAAACAACAATCCACCGTCCCGCCCCGCCGTCCGGAAGTTTCTTACGCGACTCGCGACTCGCATCGATCGAAATGGTGAGTTTTAACTGCGGTTTTGTGCTACGATGCCTGCGTGATGCGTACCTGTTTTCTTCCTCTCTGTGTGTTGTCTTTGGCCTGTGACCGTGATTCCTGTCCTGATTTTTCTGGCTCATTGCTTGTCTCGTATGTCATCGGGTGGAGGCGGGCGGGGGTTTGGATTGGGGCAGTGTGAAGTGTGTGGCCGTTATATTTCCTGTTATATTTATGCCTTGCATGTGCATGTGTTTTACATTTACTCAAAGGCTTCTGGTTCCGGCGGCCCCGGTGGTGGCAAAAGGAAGGGCACTCTGCTGCAATTCTTTGCGGCAAAAAAAAAAAGGCCAATGATGATGACCTTCGTGTTAACGAGGGTGTGGATGTGGTGTATGAGGCTGGGGGTGCAGGTTCAGAAGGTAACCTAGTTAACTTCTCACTTTCGTGTCCTAATATTTATTCTTTATTTCTATCACATTTCCCGTTTACACTTTCACTTTTCTTCAACGACAGTAGTTCCAACGGTGGCAGCTGTTGGTGCTGGTGCACGTCCTCCTGAACCTCCAGTAGTTATACCTCCTCCTCAGCAACAGCCAGAAACAGTTCAGCAGGGCCACGGCAGCAGTGAGGACATAGGTTTTTACATAGGACAGAGTAAACGGCCTAGTGATTTCACAATCAACAAAATTTTGACAAGAGACCAAGATCAATTAGATATCAACAATCTCCCTTTTTCTGTCCACATGAAAAAGGGTAAAGAAGAAAGGCGGTACCTGAATCAGTCTCACTTAACTCGGTACAAAAGCTGGTTGGTATACTCTCATTTCAAGAAAGGACTCTTCTGCAAAGTCTGCCCGTTCTTCGTACCAGGGAAGGAACGGGGCGGCGTGCTATTAAGAAAGTTAGTCTCCGAACCTGCAAACAATTACGCTAAATTATTAGGAGCTGAGGGAATATTAGAAAGTCACTTGAAAACATCTTACCATGTAGAAGCTGTGCTTGCTGCTGAGGACTTCCTCGTAACCTACAAAAATCCCCAACAGGATATAAGTAACAAGCTAGATACTTTGAAGGAAGCTGAAATGGAAGAAAAGAAGCAGTTACTTACCAAGGTTATTGAAACAGTTATTTTATGCGGGCGGCAAAACATACCGCTGCGGGGTCATAGAGACAGTGGTAAACTCACCTTAGATGATCCAAGTCACAACGATGGAAATCTCCGCGCTCTCTTGCGCTTCCGCGCACATTCTGGTGATGAGCAACTGTACCAGAAACTGAAAGCTGGCACTTCAAGGTTAATGTACCTCTCTCCTGCAAAACAGAATGAAATTGTCGATCAGTGCACTCCAGAAATTCATGCTATTATAAAATCTAAAATTGAAAATGCTAAATATTACTCTATAATGTTTGATGAGACAACTGATATTTCGCATTCATCCCAGATGTCTCTGGTCATCAGATACCTAGATGGTGGCACCGTGCGCGAAGACTTTATTATGTTCATTGAAGCACATCAGGCTGCTGCTGCAAACGAAAGTAATCAACATCAAGACCAACGTGACATTTCTGATTCTGATAACGATAACGATGACTTGCAGGGTGAGAAACACGTGCAGGAGCCAATACTCAGTGGAGAAGTACTTGGAAAAATTGCTATCAATGCTGTGGGAGTAGGAACCTTGGGATTAAATCTAGATAATTGTATGGGAGTGTCCACTGACAGCTGCAGTGTCATGATGTCTGAAGCTAAAGGTGCAGTAGCTGAAATTCTTAAAGTGGCAAAGCATGCTGTCAAAACTCCATGCGGCAGCCATTCCCTCAATAACGCCTTGTCTCAGAGTATCAAAGTGCAGTATGTCAAAACTGCCTCAGCTTTGATGAATCAAACTAGCACATTCCTGAACTCCTCTTCCAAGCGGAATGTAACAGTCAGAGCTATTCTAAAAAAGCAAGGCATGCCAAAGCTCTGCGAAACAAGATTTATTGAAAGACATGATACTTACCTCATGTTTAGAGACAAACTTCCGGACATAATCCAAGTTCTTCAAGAAATCATGGAATGGAAAGAGGCAAAAGCTGCATCAGACGCGCAGGCCCTCATTCTCTCTCTCACTAACCCTTCATTCATCGTCACTCTTGCATGCATGTGTGACATATTTTCGACTACTTTGCCTCTTGCTAACATGCTGCAGAAACCATCGCTTGACGTCGTCTCGGCTAGTGACCACGTTAAGGATGTCATAAATACCCTTGATGAGAAGAGGCGTCAGGCAGATGAGGTGTTTGGTGTTCTCTTCATGGAATCGCAGGAGATGTTGGAGAAGCTCGGCGGAGAAATGAAAGTCCCTCCACGGGTGTTCCGGCGAGGTCGTAGCGGGCATCCTGGAAATGAGAACCCTGAAACTTATTTTAGACAGGTTAATTTCATTCATAATTTTAAAACATCGCTAATCAAAAGTAACAGTGTGCACTTTGCCTTGTTAATTTTTCTCTCTTTTTTCATCGCAGGCCATTTTCATTCCCATTCTCGATTCTATTTGTGAGGACATCAAGGAGAGATTTTCTAAGGACACGCTTGATGCCTATGGACTTACCGTTCTCCTCCCTAAGGTTGTGGCTTCACCAAGTCTTACTCCTACTCAGCGTGATGACCAGACAAGAGCAATCGTAACTAAGTATTGGGATCTCTTCTCCACTTCCGAGAGATCTTTTCAGCAAACTCTTCTTGGGGAATTGAACCTGTGGCAGAGAAAGTGGGTGCGGTCTGATTCAAGTGACCTACCTAAAGATGTAGCAGCAACCGCGGAAGCCTGTGATGCTACAATGTTTCCTGTAATCAATGGGTTGCTTAGGATTCTGGTAGCACATGTTCGGCGGAGAGAAGTTTCAGCACTTTAAAGAGACTTAAGACTTACCTGCGAAACACGATGACAGGAGACCGCCTTACTGGCCTCGCTTTGTTGAACATTCACCGTGACATTATTGTAAACACTCAGAACGTTCTCGAACGATTCCTTAAAGGCCCTAGAAGAATGGTCTAGGGCGTAGTCTCACTCACTCAGCAAACTTGTTGCCGTGCCGGTTCTGTAGAAAGCCTTTAATGAAGGAAGATACCTGTACAATAACAATATTATTCATAAGTTCAATGTTCAAAACACACTTAATTTGTACTCACCTGCTTGTACAGTTGTAAAATTTTAATAAATCGACGAAAAGTATATTTTTTGTAACTAAAATAACGTTTTTGCTCCTGAAAGTAGGCAATATGCCACACAATCGCCCCCCCCCTCTCTGCCCGACTAATTACGCCCCTGCCCTTGTAATACGTTGATCTGAAACAAGAGAAATCAAGTTAATAGGATATTCCGCTGAACCCAGCACGGAAGTGAGAAGGCAAGACGTTCTAACACATGGGCCAGGGGAGACGTGATCAATAGAAACGAAAACAGCCCCCCCCCCCCCTTTCCTGAGTACTTCTTGTGTACCACTTCCGTTCTGGGATTCAGCGGAATGCCCTACGGCGGATCACAGCCAATAAAGTTACTGCGAACGCGTGGATCTCCACTTGTCTCTGCCTCGCGTCTGCCGCGAACCGTCGCAACGAAACAGTTTACTTTAGTTAAATGACGCGCGCCCTCCCGAAGGAGGGGGGGGGGGGGGGGTCGCACCGATGTGGAGGGAGCGGCCCGAAAAAGTTCGCATTTTGGGTGCATCGAAAGTAAAGTTAAGAAATGCGATAACGCGAGTGAAAGGATTGACGTTAATTCGGATCGGACGGCCGGGTGCGAAAGACGGGACGCACCTCTCAACTACAATAGAACGACGCCGGTCGTGGGCAACAGCACATGACCGAGCAGCAGAGTGGAAGAACTGAATCTAGATTACAAACGGCACAACATTAGATTGGCGTAGACTATATTTTGTTCATAGGAGCGACACACACGCTGAGGATTCTAAGAGAAATCGAAATAAATCAACGAGAGGTTACGAGTGTAGCTGCCTGCTTTCCAAATGTTGTCGACGGAGAGGTTAACCTCGGCCGGTAGTTCTACACATGAATCTCATGTTCTACAGGTCGCTAAATCGACGACGCACGCACTTAGCTCTGGACTCACTCACCTATAAATGAAGGCAGCAGATGAAGGAGATTCGCCCTTTCCAAGAAGGCTTCCATTTTCGTAGCAGCGAGGACGAGGAGTAGCGGTCCGAGCCGACGCAGCACGGCGGGGCGGGCGGCAGACGGGCCAAGCCGAAGACGAGGGGGAAGGGGGGAAGCGGGGAAGCGGCGGCCGGCAGCGCCGACAGCCAGCAGGCAGCTCGGCGTACGAGCGCCATCTGACGGCAGAGCGGTCCGGCCGGCGTGGAGTGTGCGGTACAAAATGGTCTGCAGCGACGCGTTTGCGCAGAGTGTTGCCGCGGCGCACCCAGAAAAATGAATTCTTGATTTTAGGCTCAAATTGCATTTACTTGGTTTTCACTTGTAAATTTTACTTAGATTAAGTAAATTTTACCTAAACCAAGTAAATTTTACTTAAGGCAAGTAAATTTTACTTGAAGAAACCAAGTATCAGAAAAATCAAGTATCCCTTTTTCTGGGTGCGCAGTCGTTACAGTCGTCGTCCTGTAAGGGGGCAGACGGTGGTTCGCGCCCCGGTTGCGCCGATTTTTATTTCTCTAGAAAATTTTCCATTAGATTTGTTAGACGATGCTGCTAGATCGCAGAGTATCGTATACTTGATAACAATGCTACTGCGATAAACTTGTTTGGAACTGAAAACGTACTACACTTTATCGCACGAAACTCAAGCTCAATTCTCGACTAGAATCAAGAAGAGCGTTCTCTGGGTGTAGGCTGACCACCTCCTCCCCAGCCAAGGTGCCAACACCGCTGCAACACCGCCGAAGTCGGTGTCACCGGCCAGGCCTGGTTTTCCGGACTAGAGTTTGGCTCAGTTTCGCTCTTCCGGAATTTTGGCGACAAGTCGGCGTTAAAACCTCGCACGATCACGGTTCGAAAACGAAATCACACTGCTACGAGGCGGCAAAAACGCTGCAAGTGTTAAAATGTTGGACGTCAAGATTTGGTTTTCCGTCCGGTTTAAAGTACGGGGCGCGTCGAATCCGTTCTATTGTAATGTTTAGCGGGCTCCGGTGCTCTGGCAGACGTCGCGCATTGTCACAGCGGTGAGAGGAGAAGGGGCGGCTCCCCCACACCTCGCACCGCCTCACCCCACCACGTGCGAGAGAGACAGGGTACCCTGTCTCTCCCTACTCATGCCTGGAACACGAAATAGGACCTGATTTGAGCCAGCCAAACTCAAATTGCAGCTGACCCACAAATATGGTATTGGTCTCATCTTGTAGAGGAAGAATAAGGCTGTGCTTTGGATATAATTTTACTGCCTTCCACTCGAAAGTCTTCTGATATCGGCCTACTTTCAACTGATTCCAGTAGCCTTCCTGAAAACTCACCCGAAAACACTTTCGAACCAACGTCTAAGTAGAGTATTTAGTTTTTGGAAAGTCTCGTCATGATAACATTTCAAATTCTCGGGATTGACTTGCTCAAAAAGTGAAAAGAACCAATGTGTGGGCGCTTCTAGAGCAAAAAGTAGACGAGCTGGGGGGACAGACGCATGCCATAAGAATCAGCGTATTCCAAACTATCGATTTAGGAGATAAAAAGTAGGATTGCACACCCTTAAATAAAATCGAATCGCAAATAAAAGTATCCATGAGGCTTGCGGCTTCAGCGTCAACTCTAAACCGACCTTTATACTCTTATGCAGACTGTTCGTTCAGGCGGACGTTTGTACATTACTTATCGTTCACTGAGGAAGTTCAAATCTAGAGGATAGACTTCTTTCATGAAGTAGATAAACGTCCCGTGGCAACAACACTCATAAAAAACATTGCTTGAGATAAACCATTTTTTCTTCGTCCAAGAATATTTTTTTCTCAAAATGGGGACAAAAATTTATTTTCTTGTACCAAGAAAAAAAAATTCTTACCGCAGTACTTCAGGTTGGTCCTTGGGACAAGTAAAACTTCACTTGATTCAAGTGAGGTAGTCTTGCATCAATATTACTATAATATACTTCATGTAAGTATATTTTTCTTGATATAAGATATGTTGTCTTGTCTCAAAAACACTGACTTTCTTGAGGCATGAACTAATCTCCTTCATGGAAGATTTTTTTATTTCACTTGGGTTACTATTTTTTATTAGTAATGGATGACAGCACAGACATCAATGCGCTACTAATAAAAATGAAACTGATTGTACTGTGCCATAAATATTTATTCACTTACACTGACACCTGTCAGAAATACATGTAATGAAATTATCAATGTACCAAATACAATAAATATCAAATATCATAAATAAATAAATAAACCAAAACTGCAATTACAACAGCCTCCTATCTGTATCAAATGCCGCAACTGAAAACCTGTACGGAACATAATGCCTACCACTTGCAACCCGGATATCAGTCGGCGTGAAACTCCTGAGATCATTGTAGTTTACATAGTGCCAGGTATTGCCAACTTCCACCTCATATGCATGGACATGCTTCTCAAACTTTACCAATTTCAGCTCCCTGATAACAAAATAGGCATCTTTGTCTCTAATTGAAATAACATTGATAACACCAAACACTGGCAATCTACTTAAAGGGTCAATGGAGAGTAGTGTGACAGCATCAATATAATACTGAGCACCATTTACTTTCAAAGAGTTAACACATGTCCAAGTACCATTGTGGTCAGGGGGAATGACATCACAAAACTGTACAAAATCTTTGATAGATTGAAGACGCACACAACGCGCACCAGTGTATTCAAATCTAGGAACAAAGCCACGACGGCTAAGAAGCCTAAATGCAAATTTTAATTGATGCCGCCTGGCAATAGTTAGAGGCAAATTCATTCTATTGTGAGACTTAAAAGCAATGTCACTCCCCTCTTTATACTTAGATTCTGTACGATAACATGAAAGGGGATCAAGAGGCCCCAATAAAGGTAGCAGCTCAGGCTCATGCAGGACAAAGTGAAACTTAGGTTGAAGGTGAACATTAAACAACCTCATGTACAATGAATGGTGGTCCTTAATAAGAGCACGCAAAACAGGAACATCTGATTCATACACAATTGGGGCCGTACTGATGTCTAAAATCTGACGAGCTTTCAAGTACAAGTTCCAAACAGATTGGTCCTCTTTTAGTACTAAATGGCCAACCATTAGCCCAAAATATCTTACAAAACAGCGCATTTCACTAGCATTAAAGCGCAAGCGCTTGTTCTTCATCAAATCGTCATGACTAATAAGAGGAGGCCGGTTCTTGACTTCATTTCGACCATAATTAAAACCCTGAATGAGCTCATTCAGATAAGAAACAGTAAATCTTTTTTTCTTAAAAAAGTACAACACGATATTATACATCACATATTTCCAAACCCCTTCATCTAAATCATGCATAATGTCAACATAGACATTTTCTGACACATGGAATGACTGCAAGTCATTAAAAACACACTTTCCTTTGCGGCCAGTAAGGGAAACATTATCAATTACAAGATCAGCATCGTAAGTCTCTCTGGTTCTCCTTCTCTCAACATTAGCTTCCACCTGATACTGCATCACATTTTTCTTCTCATTACAAATCCTACAATAGAAATTGGCACTGAAACTTTCCACAAATCCTAGGACAGCATTAAGACCTTTGTTGTCACCGGTCACAAGACACAAGGCAAAGTAAATTTGATGAGTACCCTCAGGTGTTACAACTGAAATACCCGTGCTCTCTAAAAGCTTCAATTCTTCAATCACTTTCCGGAATGTTTCCCTATTTCCTTTTACACGGTCACTTGCATGGATTAAGAGAGAAAGAAAAATGTTTTCTAGCTGAGATTTAAATTTTGGGGGTAGACACATAATTTGGATACAGCCCTCACCTAAAGTATGAACTCCAGTGTGGGTACCAAGCTCCTTATTAGTTTCATAGTCATCAAAGGAAAACTCGAGAGGTAATACAAGTTTATCTTCAAACTTCAAACTTGGCTTAATAAAATTTCTCCACAAATCACCTTGAATAATATTTTCTATAGGACCATTAGCCTGATATGAATTTTCTAGCAACTGAACATAACTCAATATTTGATTTAAAACGCCGGGAAGTTCAAGGAAACCCTTCAGAACATACCGGAAAGGAATAAACTGTCCAAACAATTCAATTGGAACTTTCACAACGCTACCATCGACAACTTGATCATCAAGAGCTACACCCAAAGAAAACTGTTGAGGCTTTATAAAGGCACCACATTTTTCAATTTCTTGGACACGTTTGTAGTGGGTCTCAAAACCATCATAAATATTTTGACAAGAATCAAACATTCTACTAACAGTCTGGACTTCTTTAACAGGAACATTTGAGGAAAGCAAATTTACAACCTTATCTTTAAGAATTAACAAATACCCACCCCCTAACATTTTTAAATGTCCATCAATGACTAGTTGAATTTGTGTTTCTGTAAAACCATTGTCATACAAACTACCTATAAAAGTTACGACTGACATTGACAAAGCTTCATCAAAGCTTTTGCTGTCCAAACCTACATTAGACCCAATACTGTCTTCATTAGGGAAACATGGATTGCTAGGTAAACCAGAATCTGAGTCATTGGAATTATTAACTGTCTCCTGGGAAGATTCACATGTAGGCAGGGAAACAGAAGTTTTAGGTCCATTTCCTGCTTTAACAACATCGACGTGACTTCTAACATGTCTGCGAAAGCTATTAAGTTTGTCAAATTTCCTACCAAAACATTTCACATGCCCACATACCATAGATTGTTCAGAAACAAGCTTCTGGTGATAAAACAGAAAATGGGACAGAAATGCCTCACGTCTTTCAAATCTGAATTTTCCCTTACACGCCGGACACTCGAACATTTTCTTCCCCGTCAGGTACCTTAGTTTGCAAATTAAAAAGAAGTCTTACAAAATCTTTCCTGTTACATCAGTCTTGGTCTCAAATACCATTAACTATTAACAGACTATAAATCTAGTCAGTCTTGACTGCACAAAAGAAACAATAGTAACATAAAAATAAAGTACAGAGTGTCTTTTTACAGATATTCGATAAAAGAATCATAAAGTACATAAAATTTTGAAAAAAAATAACTTACAATTCAAAGCATGTCATAAAAAATTGTGACAGCATTAATAATTTTATCCTCAGAGGAGTCTATATTGAACACATGCTTCTGTAAAAGCTGCCACAGGTGTTGTGCTTCAGGAGGGTAGCCGCAGTTCAACACCCAACATGTTTTAAGACAGATGTCCACTGCAGAAAGAATGCTGCCCGTTTTCCATGGATTGCCATCTACCACCACGTACGCAGCTTTAACAGAGCCCTCTTCTTCATGGGCAGCAACGAATGGCTGCATTGGAGCACCGATTTTCACATGTCGATCCCTCCTCTCCCTCAACAGCTCTTCAAATTCTGCGGCAGCCTGAACAGAAAACAAAAATTACGATACAATACCGCTAAAAATCTATTGACATGAAAAAAGACCGAACAGCAATTAATTCGTTTGAGATAATTAATAATAATAGTTGATTCAGTAAAGTAAAATAAGCTTTGCTTAGGAAAACTGTCTCAAATCAAAGCAAGGAAATCTGCGAACGGTTGTGGGAAGCTACTAGTCTGGCCAGTAAGGCTAGCCAGTCAAAACAAACAAAACAAAATCAAATTGATATTGTCATAACATAAAATTAATGCTCAGCGAACACTTTCACAAAAGAACACTACTATGTTACTCACTGGAACATGCAAAATAAAGGCGTCTTTAGATTCCTGCACACTTGGCTTAAAGGTGACCTTTCCCACTTTCACTCTTCCTTTCTGTTTGCACAAATACGGTAGTGTGCTTAGGGCTAGGTAATCTTTAGAATCTGGAACGTGAGACAAAGAAAAATAAATACTCATCCAACGAAAAATTGAAGAGATCTGAAATACTTAAACTTACTTTCATCATCGGGGCATTGCTCATTCCTTTTGCTGAAGCCTTTCTTCTCCTTTGCATTCAAAGTGGATCTTTCTCCCTTGACGAATGTGAAAACTTTTTCTCTAAAAGACTTCCAGTTAGAGATGAGTGCATCAGACTTGTCCCTCACACATTCATACTTGGCATGTACTAGTGGAAGACACTGGAAATCATCCAAAATCTGAAAATAATAAAAATTAAGAAATCATCTGATTGAAGAAAAAGATGTAGCTTCGGGAGAGAATGCCAAGTCCTACTCACAAGTTTAAACCCCCAAGTCACATGGAGGAGACTATTCCAGTCTGCAACGTACTGGTGGGGAGCCATGCTGGTCAAATGCAACTCTTTAAGTCTCGGGACAGCACATACCCTCCAATGTGACCTGACCTCCTCCTCTGTCTCTCGGTTGCGCAGCAACCATTCTTTCGAGGCCAGCTCCTTCTCCCCGAAGGTCACTGGAATAAAGAACTAAGAGCTATAACACAGAGCCAGTAACTGTTGTGGAAGGTACATTAATTTTATTTTACCTGCAACTTCAGTGGGAGGAGGAATACGTTGCTTCTTGGGTGCAGAGGGCAATGCCCCCTTCTTACGCATTTTATACTTTGAGTTTTTCACTCTGTCTGGCAACCTCCCCTTAGCAGCAATTTGCTTCTCACTCTCAGTCTTCGGAGCGACAAACCAAACACTAGCCTGGAGGAAACAATGAAAAACCAAGTTAGTATGGACATCAATTGATCGAGCTTGCAGATTTAAATTTTACTCTGAGATATTTAATTATTTTAATTTGCTATTGATTCACATGCAATTCAGCAATGTCTAAGAGAGACACTAGATTATAAATGACACAAGCACTTACTTTTTCTTTTGGAAATAGAGCAACTATTTTTTCTGTGAGAACCTCATACTGGAGCTTCGTAGGACTATAAAGAAAAAAGCAAGAAAAATGAAATGAATAAATGTACTGAAGTTGGCAAGGAATATAAAGAAACGAAAATAAAATGAAACCTTACTTGAGTGTGTAAGTCAGTAGCCTTGACACAATGACAGCAGTTACTGTGTTCCTATCATCATCCGTGAGGAGGCCATCTCTCTGGTAGCTGGTCAGCACAGCCCCACCCAAAGGATCTTTCTTGAGAACGTCTTCCAATACCTGGAAATGATTTAAGAACTGAAACATAAGCCTTTAGAATTTGATGTAAAGAAAAAGTATGATACCAAAATATCTTACCAACTCGTCAATCTTCTGGTCTGCTCTTTTTGTGATCCTCCTTTTCTGACCTAGTAATTCTGGCCGTACCAAAGGCACAGAGATCTCACCTTCACTGTTGTTGTTTTGGTCACCCACCAAAAGTTCAGAGTCAGAATCAGACTCGGTGTCACTGAGGACACATGACTTGCGCCGCTTCGTACTTGTTTTCAGAGGGCTTTCTTTACCAGGCGAGGGCGCTTCCTGTTGACCACTACATGAAGGTTTCAAAGGGCTCTCAGAAGAAAATTCCTGAAATCCAACCACAAAAAAATAATCGACTTTTGAAGCTTCCAAATTTCACCATTTGATGTTTTAATGGTGAGGAATGCACACCAACCTGTCCTGTGGCATCAGGCCTCAAAGTTGACGTTAGCGTTGACATTGATGGTGACAAATTCACAGCAGCTTCCACACTTTCCTCTCGAGTTGCGGAGAAAGATGAATGCAGGGACTGAAACACATGACAGCATTACCTACTTGTTACAAGTCTAAGATTTTAAACTACCTCAAATGTAATATGGCAGGAAAACAACTGAAAATGCTTACTAAATTGTTATCTAGCATAAACTGTGAGAATTTCTGTACAAATCTTAGAGCCACTCCCAGAGGGAATAGATCTCTAGGCAAGATTAATCCGACATGCGAGAACTGCAGGTTCAGGATGTCCTTCACACCAATACCATTTTCTACAAAACAAGCAACAAAAAACAAAACCTGACAATGCTTTCCATTCACCAGAGCAGAAGGCCAACACAAGAAATGAACATGGGACATTTGCAAGTACACTCCCTTTAAAATGTATGGAGAGGTAGAAGCAAAACATCACACCACCATATCTATCCCGTCTTACTTATCATCGCATCAACTTCCCTCCACAACCACACATATAAAGAGTTTATACCTCATGACTAAGAAAGACCCAGCCAGGGTCCGGCCGCATTCCGTATCACACCAAAAGAGGTTAGAAATGATTTTAACGAAAGTAACGTAAGAGATATTGTCGTTTCCATAGGAAATGAAACGGAGTGCAAGAACGCAAAATCAAGGAAACCGGATCGTTAGGTTAGAGGAATACAAACAGTGAAGTGGAACCCCCGGCATTATCTATGTTGAGGTTCGAAATGGTTCGAAGACGGGGCGCAAGCAGTCGCGATCGATTCCAAAAAATGGAAAGAAACCCTTTTAGTTTCACCATACTAAACCGTGACATCCGAGCGTTTCAGGCAAAGCCATGCATTTCGCCTCTGCACCACGCCAAAGCATACCTTGGAAGTGGGGCAGCAGCTCCGGTACTCCGATGGCGCCGAGCAGCACATCCAGCGACACTTCGGACGGCCCCTCCGAATCCATAGCGTTCTTTGAGTAGACTTACACGTGACACTCCCGATCTTCACCACGGGCAAACTGAACACAGTCGTTGCACGCAAGCAACGCCCACCAACGCAAGACGCGAGCCTCGGCGCGGAGGGCTCCCAGACGCTGCCGGCCGCCGTAGGTGCCGTTCGACAACTGACTCGCGCCTCCCTCCCTGCCCCCCGCCCGGTCCGGCGCAGCCAATGAGCGGAGGGCGCTGTGACGTCACAATGCTTTCCAAGAACGGCACCTCTGATGGCAAGAAAATTTATCTCCCGGAAACCCAGCTATTCATGCTGTGAGAATACTTGGTCTTTATCGCTAGAATAGCGTGTATTGGAACAAGGATGAGAAGAAATGTTTCACTTAGGCGAAGAATGCAAAAGATTGCAGCAAGAGTATCAGTTTTTCACCCAGGAAATTTCAGGTTTACTTGCAAAAACTTTTTTTATTCCCAATTTTTTTTTCATACAAAGACTGAATTATTGTATTAAAAAAAAAAGCTTCTCCGGGGAGATGAGGGGCCTTCCCTAATCACTCATACAGCTTTTTCCTAAAACAGAAAAATCAGCCTTGAATTTTTTTAAAGAGCCACAGCGGAAAATAAGGTTTTTTAAAACCACATTAGTACCTTTTGGATGTTGATGGGAAGGTGTTCTCTTTCTCACTATTAGTTTCCTTTAATTTGCGCTTGTAGTGATCGACCAGCACCTCGAGCCGATCCAGCTCACACTCAGTGCACACTGGCTCAGTGTGCTCGTCAAACTCTGTTACTGTCTGTTTCAACACCTCTAAGCCCTGGGGCATTTTTGATACGGTTGCCCTATACACGGCACAGTGCCACCTAAGGTGCTGCACCATGTTGCTGAGCTCCGATACTTTTCTCTCTAGGTCCTGAAGCACAGGTATATTTTTAAAAAAATCACAAACTGGTCGGATGTGCGGCACTTCACGACGACATAAGGACTACTTACCTCTTTATCATTGTTGGGCTCCATGTCCAATCTATTCTCATCCGAGCCCGAGCAGTTTGATGGTGTCGGGGTCATTCGCTGCCCGTACCCACCACACTCATCGTCACTAGACATTTTATCCGTCCGGGGGAAAACACAACTTCGATACGCACAGCGACAGGCGTGAATGTGCGCGGAGTGTCTAGGGATCGGAGGGGGGGGGGGGGGGGGGAGGTTCCTAATTTCACGGATAACATTTTCTTCCCTTAAGAATACGGATACTTATGGCAAGAAACCTGTTTCTTCATGCAAGAAAATGTTGTCAAGAATTTCTTTTACTATTTGGAAGAATGCAGTTACTTGAGGGGAGCAAATTTTGTGTCTTATGGCAAAACTTTTATACTTGCGACAAGAAAAATGACTCCAAGAAAACTCCTATTCTTGCCGCAAGATATCATTTTTGTGAGTGAATTGTAGCAGAGTCAGATGTCCGATTGAGCGGATTTCGTTTTTATGGTTTTTCATGTACCAGCAACTAATATTGTGACGACCCATCCATCTTCCACACTTTTGATTCTGGACGGGCCACCCTGAAGACACCGCTAGGCCTATTTCCGTTTTTAGCAATTGCTGTGCTTTTAGGGACGCTTGCCGGTTGTCGCATGTGTGACTGACGCCGCGGCGATTGCTGGGAGTCGCCGCGGCGGAGGCGACTCCAGGGCGAGCGTTCCGTGCTCCTAAGGTAAACACGAGTTCCGATCATATAGGGTGCTTGCTGTGTGATGGCACAAAAACCTTAGTGTTCTTTCGTGATTCTTGAATTCTTCTTCACATCCAATCTGAGTTTGAGAGGAAGACCCTATTCACCAAGCAATCTTCGTTTTTCAACGACTGAATTTTTTACAGTCTTCACAGTTTTACAACGAAATCGGGGATTTACACCTCGTGGCACGCCCTGTAAGAAAGAGTCAAGCGAGCCAGGTGCCGCTCGTCTTTTGTCAGTGTTGCACCGCTCTGACGCTGGGCGCTGGGGTGAGAGCGCGAAGCAATGTCTTGTGCTCCATAACACGGAAAAACTCATACTGTTTTTCCTCATTTTCGTCTTCAAGATTACATAACTTCGTCTTTCCTTGGGCTGCGCTTTGCCTTGTTGACGTCGTCAAAGGGCTAGGTTACACTATGAAGCGGTTATAAAAGCCATAACTAAAAATCACACTGTCAGAAATAATCGGATTTTTACGATACCGGTGTGTTATAAATACCGTACATTGTATGTGACTCAGAAAACCATGCATTGCGTGGCAATATCGCAATACAGAGTCTAGTGTGAGTGAATAATATCAACGTATACTTGTTTTACCATACATCGTATCGTAGAACTACGGCACAGTGTCTTACTAGTTGGGCCATGCAACGTGTTTCAATATTCCAATACAACATTTCGCAGTTTTCCTATACATTTTGGGGGAAACCCAGTAGTTATAATGATTTAACACTACATTGTTTGGAGAAACAACGCTACAGCATCGAAGTGGCATTGCCATTGACATGCAGTGTGTGTAAAGTATGCGATTCATTGTCTTTCACCCAACAGTTTTTGACAGTGCGGAAAGACTACAAAGTATAATGATACAATAAATGTATCGGCAAATCGGCATGGCTTACACGCTTGAGTGGAGACAGTTAAAAGACCCTCAGATTTTGAGCAAGGAAGCTAAAACTGTTAGTAAATTGTTAGTAAAATGTTAGTAAGTACAAAATTTCAAGATAAGTCAGAAATTTCATCGTAAAAAAATTGGTTGGTGATACATTTTTATTGCAGAAACGACATTGACAATTTTACATAAGAAATACACTGGATGGTCATCGCTATTTTGTTGCAATAACAGCTTATTGCACCCTTAGCTTGCAATAAAACCTAGGTATTGTAGGACGACTGTGATTACACTTTTTAGTGCGAATTTTATTGCAATCCAAAGAGCAGTGCCTGGTTGGGTTGGACCGTCTTACAAATTTAAAAGCAATCACAGGTACTCCTTGATCTGCTTGTCTCGGTTGACACACGGTTTCAAGTCTCTAATTTTAGAGGCAACTGTATGTTACTGTACTGAGGGCCAAACTCGACGTATAGTTGACGAATAGATTCGACGAATTTCATATGCAGGTCATTTATCTGTTGCCGTGTGGGATTAGGAATACGTTTCACCTCGAGTGGGGCGCCGACTGTAAATTCGAATGTCTGCATTAAGGTTAACAACTCAACTCGGTGCTCTCAGAGAATAGTACTTTCGAATTAACCATATTAGTTTCAAATCAGCGAAAAATAATAATTTTACTTGGCTGAAGTATAATTTTGTTTTGGCTTTTGTAATTTTGATTTCCTCAGAACCTCCTGGATCGGAGGGAAGTGCTACAAGATGAATTAATCCATCATGGGAGGAATGTACATGCGTCATTACGCGGTATTACGTGGTAATACGTGGTATTACGTGGTAATACGAGGTATTACGTGGTAATACGTGGTATTACGTGGTAATACGTGGTATTACGTGGTAATACGTGGTAATACGTGGTAATACGTGGTATTACGTGGTAATACGTGGTATTACGTGGTATTACGTAGCACGTGGTATTACGTGGCATTATTACGGGGTATTACAAGTATTACGAGTATTACTCGGTATTACATGGTATTACAAGAATGACTGTACAGAGTATTACGCCAGTGAATACCCCCTCGATTTTGATATAAGTAAACAATTCCTGAATCAATTATGGCCACTTCGTTGGTCTCTAACTGACGTCTACGCCTTTTGATTTATGTATACTAGACATCCGATGTTAGGGGTCGGGTAGGTTGGTGGAGAGGAGCACCTAGAGGCTGGCCGCCTTCCGGCGGGGAACCCGGTACACCAAAAGAGACGGTTTTGTGAGGGATTTTGTCTATCCCTGTCTATATGCTCCACAAGGCGTTGATAGGCAACCCGTCTGACTGCGCTGTACTGGCCCGTACAGCCGGCATTCGGGAAGGTGGACACCCCCCCCCCCCAACCCCCCGCCCCTTGAGAGAAAATATCAAACAGAAAATGTGCGAAAAATACTTAAGTGTAACCAAAATTTCGCGCGTCACCGATGAGAAGGCCATACGCTTTAAAAATATATCTTATATGCACCTTTAAGAGACTCCGTATCTCCTTAAGAAACCCTATGTACATACGGAGTTTCTTAACGACGCATAAATGATACGGGGTTATAAAAGCATATGGCAAAGATACGCGGTGCTACAACAGGAGCTACGACTTACGGCCTTCTTATCGGGAGCGTGCGATAGCCCGTCCCAAAAGTAGTCGACTTTTTCAAATACCGCGGGGCACCCCGTCAAACTGTGCCATTGGGCCTCAGAATATCGTGTGCATTTTTTTAAAAAATGTAATATTAAGATGTCGCGGACGGCCGTTTTATTGCGTACGTGAGACCCAAAAATCAAGATGGCGGTACGAAAAGAACGCGTAAAAAGCAGGTTGGTCCTGTTTTGGCTGTTTTTGCGAGGGGGCCACCACCCCCGTAATCTTGTGTACAAGGCTGTGGGATTACGCCCGTAATCCTAAGTAATCCCTGGCAATCCTTTGAAATCCTACGCAATCCTTCGAATTCCTTGGTAATCCCACCGGAATCCCGGGTAATCCCGTAAAATCTTCCGGAATCCTCGGTAATCTCGCGTAATCCTCAATGGCACAAATGATAATGTAATCAGACGTTAAAACGGAAGTGATCAGGCCGTGAGACACGGGGGATCATCGCCGGTGACCGCCGCGGGAACGCCTTGGATGAAGGCAGCCCACCTTACACGGAGTAACTGGCTTCAATTATACCAATTAATACAGGTGCCCTCTTCAGTGGACAAACTCAAAATTAGATCTTTACATAGTTCTGCAAAAAGCGCAAGGAGTGTTTGAAATTTATGTAAGAGTTCTCTTTCATCACTTTAAATGATGTATTTGTCACCGTGTCACTAAAACAGCTATTTTTTCCTAATAATAATTAATTAACAATAATTGAAGCATTGTTAGACATGAAAACTTACAATATTGTCGAACCATTGGCAAATGCAAAATGTGCTACCATCCTATTACTAAATACCTCTTATTTCCCTGGTATTCTCTATGCCTTCTCCATGGCTGGGTGAGATCCTTCCGCGTAAAATCAAACATTGAGTAGCAGCGACGTGGCGTCGAGTCGAGAGGGGTCGCTACTGAGCGCCTGAAGGTAGGCAACCGAGAGGCAGATAGGGTGAGTGGGTTGCCTATCGCCCGCAGAACAGGAGCCGAGCCGGTATTTCCCCGGAAAGTCCGTGATCCTGCGTAGTCCCACGTAGTCTCACGTAATCCCGCGTAGTCCACAGTAATCCCGCGCAATCCTGTGTAGTCCCGCGTAATCCAGGTAATCCCGAAGTCCTGTGTACACCAAAACCCTGAGTGGCGGCCCCCTCGTGTTTTTGGCCCTTTGGTCCTCGATATCTCGAAAACGGTAGGAGATACGACGTTTTCCTTTAAATTTGCGTTCCATTGGAGTTCTATTTCGTCGGTCGAGGTTGACCCTAGGGGATCCATATTTTTTTCCATACCACCATCTTGATTTTTGGGTCTCGCGTATGCCCTAAAATGGCCGCCCGCGACCTCCAAATATTAAAAATTTTCAAAAAAAATTTGCGCACGCTGTTTTGAGGCCCAACGGCAGTTTGACGGGGTGCCCCGCGGTATGTGAAAAAGCCGGGACGGGCTAGCGTGCGATTTATGCGAGAACGCCGTCCTTCCGTCGCAGAAATTTTGTTTCCTCACGATATTATTTTCAGTGTTGTCGCGCGCTGGGCACCTACCGACAAACATCTGAGGCTGTCGGAGCGGCATCACCATGCATATGCCGAAGGGGAGCTTCAGCGAAACTCCGTACCGGCGGTAGATCCACTTCTGAATGCCGGCGAACGGGTGCGGGAAAGACAAGTTCTCCCCCAGCATTATAGCCGGCACCAGCTGTGCGCTGAAACCAGAAAATTGTACTGAAGCGGTGCGGTGGCGCTAGCAGTAACGTCTAAGGATTCCTGGCATTCCCTTGGCAGGTAAACCAAAGCAAGCTTTTTATCGCGAAACTGATAAATGTAGAACCCTTAAGAGCGAAAATTTCAATGCTAACGCTATAGCTCTTACGGTTCTTACGGTATCATATTAATCGGCTTGTAGGTTGGAGCTCGATACTCGTTTCGCACAGATTCCGAGCCGTCTCTTTTTCCGGGAGTCGGTTTCCCGTATTAACGTTGCGCGTTTCCCAGCTTTTCCGATCTGGGAGTGTTTTTAGTCATCCACTCCTGTCTTCCAGGTTCGGTGAAAATGCCTAAAAAGGCCGCCTGTCCACTATTAGCGACCATTCGGCTCACTCCTTTTCACGAAAAAAAACACAAAGATTTGGAATAACTTGAACTCCGTCCCACTTTGAGCAAATTTACGGTCAATATTTTTAAAACGGCGCAAAATAAAATTTCGGCTTATTTCCTGTTTCAGCTGGTCGCATAATGAAGCCGCCACATTTTTTTAAAAAAAGATTTTGGGCGAAACGGGTCAGTGCTGTTCTGTTGTGAGATAATAGAAGCCGCAAACATCAGCTTTGTCATAATATGTTGCAGGCATGCTGTTCTTTGACACTGTTGCTAAGAATATAGCAACGATTCGCTGCTTGCGATAATTTTCATCGAGTAATTTTTGTGCTAGATCCTAGAGAAGTGAATTCGAACCAGGAATTGTTGTTGAATCGGGATCAAAACGTACGGGGTAAAGTTGAGTGCGAAATGGTCTCCCACCTAATCTAACCTTCCGAGAAAAGACTTTGAGTGCGTCATTACATACCCTTCAGACAGCGCAACCCGACAAAAACCCTTTCGTTTGAGGTAAATGTGGATTACGTCCGGCCTCAGGCGGTACACTTCAGTCATGCCTCCCGAGTACATCGCCACCGTCTTACCAGAGCCGCAAGACCCGAGCACGTATCGAATGCTTTCCTCTTTCGGAGATATCCAGCCTGTAAATTCAAACATTGGAAACACTGTCAAAAATTATTGGAAATTCCTAAAATACTGCGGAATTCTTTTTAACATTTCATCCCTTTGATTTTTCCCAGCGCAGGTATTATTGAAATTCGCTCTGCTAAGAGCAAAACTCTGAAGCAGGTTCAGCAGAGAACAGATTACCTCCGACGATAGCCGCAATGTCAAAAAGTGCCACATACTTCCCGCGATATGTGATTTTGGCAAATTACATAAGGCTCTCTGGAAATTCACAACGGATTGTCGGAAATAAAATACCAACATAACCTTCGTGATTTCCTAGACTATTTTTTTTTATCAAAGTAGTATTACACTTTTGTGGGCCACAGATAATTCCCGCTGTAAAGTTAGAGTTAAATAAAAAAACAATTCGCAACTTGAAAATTTCAATGGCATCTCGGTGGGTTTGACTACGGAATGCGCCACTGGGATTAAAGTATGCAGCACATTCCTTGACTCGCCAGAGGCACACGTGTTAAATAATTCACAAAATAAATTTTTACGTCACCGACGGGACATCGTGACGAACGTACGGTTACTTCTTGCGGATCGTCAACATGCTGCCTCAAGGGGAGCCCCAGTTAACATAAGTATGACTTAAAGTGGTTCGGCCGCCAGGGGGCCTAGTCAAGTGTGGTCCTCTGGTATACTTCAATATCGTATTTCCTAACACCGAAAAAATATAAAACCAATATATCATAGTCAATTTTTGCATTTCTGGTAGGGTACTTTGGCTTTAAGAATATATTTATATTATAATCAGATTAAAATAAAGTAGTTAAGTCGTGCGTTTGACTAGTTTTGGACCTGCCGCAAACCCAACAAAATTGATGCGTCTCATCTGAGACGTGGAGAATAAAATAACTTATACTTTTAAAAATGCGTTTTAAATATCTTTTGCGACGTAATGGAAATGTTTCGTTGTGTCCTAAGATCGGATGACCGTGTTCAACCAAATATAAACACCGTCGTGCCACTCGCGTTCATCGTCGAGAGGTTAGCAGCGCGGCATACCGGAAGTACTCTGTCTCGGCGGCCGGCTGCCATTCCGTGTTAACATCTTGTTGAGGGTTCACGATAAAGGCTCAATGTCCCCGATTTCGAATTGTAATGTTGGGAACTGTTTGCGGTCGGCAATCGGGTTCGAACGGTCATAAGCATTCGCTTCGCTGTCGCAGCTCGCGCGCGCCCGGTCCCGCTCGCCCGGGGCGCGCCCGGCAGCCGTTTGAAGCGAGCCCGAGTGCGCGCGCCGAGCCGCTTCCGCCCCAACATGGCGGCGGGTCCCCCCTGGCAGCCGCCCGGCTCCGCATTGAGCTCGATAACTCCAAATATCTCTTCTATTATATCAATGACCCCCCGATATCTTGTTATTCACGGATTCGCAATAGCACAACGCACCCGATGATATGTGTGTGCGCGATCTGTACCGTTTGAGTTTTGGAAAAAGTCGATTTATCTGCGACGGGACCCCGTTTTTCCATAAGAGCCCATGTAAAATTGGGTCATTTTTAAATGCCAATATCTCAAAAGTTAGTATAATGACATATTTTGAAGACACCATTGTAAAAAACGCGATTTCGTGCTTCAATGAGCATACTTTTGAGGGTTTTCACCGTTATTACCTCTGGCGGACGAACTACCTTAACAATAATATCTTTGACTCATTCCCTCTTGATTCGACTTGCCCGAAGCACTCCCATATTTCTTACCGAGACCGATGGCAATTTCGCGTAGGATGGGTGTGAGAAAGAACACGGGGTGTGCGACGCCCCTGAAGTCAATTTCTGGGAATGCAGCGGTTAGTGCGCCGCTGTAAAACGCCCCTCCCAGCGCACCCTGCAAATTCATTAAGAAGATGTTGGAGACAGAAAGTCAACCCTTGGCCAAAAGAGTGCATATCTCCGCCTGCTTACTAAGCAAAGTACTGGCAGCCATGAGGAGGTCTTGCTTAGCTAGCACGCGGAGGGAGCAGGAGCACACTGGCAATCCAGGAATGTGACATCACGCTTAAACGAACGTGGCACTTATCACATTCGTTAGTGTATGGTGTCACATTCGTTTGAGCGGTACTCAGGCGTCTATCTTGTGCGTCACAATAAAGCGAATGTGACGTCACACTCAAACGAATGTGACGCTTGTCACATTCGTTTGAGGGTGATGTCATAATCCCGGATTACCAGTGCACTATTACGCCGGTTTGACTACTTCTCTTGCGCATGCACTGCAAATACAAGCGTGGGCCACTACTGACTCACATTAGGGAACGTCGTGGGTCATTGACGTACCACGCTCGGAAGTGTGGACCACGTTTTGGTCAAGAGCTACCGCGGTTCTACGCCCCCATTGGTGGTCCCTACACCCACATGTGAACCGACGGTGGTCCACGTTTCCCAGCGTAGACTGAAGAGGCGCATGCCCCTGACGTGGAGTTGGTCCAGTCTTAAATCTGCAGAATTCATTCGCACTGCACACTTTCACGAGTAGTTTCGTCCGCTCGACTACGCACTGCTACAACACCCAAACTTTTTCAAACACAGATTTAAAAAGTGTGTCGTCTTTCAGATGTGACGATTCATTTGCCATTTCTCTCTTGGACAAATTACCAGACTGTAGCCATGAGGGTGAATGTCCATCAGGTAGTTCTTCGACTTCTCAAATCTCGCACCCTTTGCCTTCACAATTTCCACGGGATAATAGTTCTTCAATAGGCGTCCCATCCACGAGATGCGTTTTGCATCCCACCTACAAGCAATTGTAAGATATAATTAGGAGCCAATCTTTCCTTTATTCGGTCCTTGTATTGATATTAAATAGACAGCCGTATGACCTGACCTACAGAGCAAACTGGCAAACTTTGTCAATAATGTAGCTGGGCACGTGTAAGGGATCATTTTGTACCGGTAACGTAGTTGGTGAAAACGTCTGATCTTGCGCAATTGACTTTCACGCCTGGGCGCTAGGCAGCCCACCACACATGCCCGTGCAGTAGGCGGCCCAACTCGCAGGCTCGAAAGCCACATATAAAGCACGATTTCTCTTGACGTCTTCCGTTTGCGCCTAGGGCTGGGTGGTATAAAAATTTTCAATATCAATACCCGGTATTCGAAATATTGTATTGAAAGTCAATATCAATATTTCCTATTGATATTGAATATATTGAAATATTGAAAAATATTGATATATTGAAAATATTGAAATATTGAAAATATTGAAATATTGAAATATTGAAAATATTGAAATATTGAAAATATTGAAATATTGAAAATATTGAAATATTGAAATATTGAAAATATTGAAATATTGAAAATATTGAAATATTGAAAATATTGAAATGTTGAAGAATATTGAAATGTTGAAGAATATTGATATATTGAAAATATTGAAGTATCGATATATCGAAAATATTAAAATTATTGAAAATACTGGAATGGCGCAGCGTGGCCGGGCGCTCAGGGTTCTCGGAAGCGTGGCGGTGGAACCCCTTTCTTTTCTCGACGCCTAAGCCTGGGAGGCCGACCCAGCTCATGTGAAGCGCGCGCACGACGGACGCACCTCGGCGGTCCGCCACGGGACAAGGCGACTGACATTAAGCTATGTTGGCTGCGCCTTCGGCCAGCACCGCCAGCACTGCGCTGCGGGAGCCCTCGCTGTTCTCTGACACGACAGACCTGGTGGGATGATGCAAATGTCTTGCCAGCAGTTGGGTAGCATTTTCAAAGCCCTGAATTGGTTCATAAAAGTCGATATTCAATTCCGGACATAGAAATACAGAGGGTCAATATTCAATACCGCATATTGAAATATTGAAAGTCAATATTCAATAGAAAATATTGTATTGATCGTTTTCAATATTGCACTATTGAATTGTCAATATAAAAAATATTGATATTGAAAGTCAATATATTGAAATACCGCCCAGCCCTAATTTGCGCCCACTATCTCACTGGTGATGTAAGCCCCCCCCCCCCCCCCCCCCGCGGGGGGCCCCTACCAACCCCGTTTTTGACAAAATGTTCATGTTGACCCTGTATTTAATAGACAGTTGCTAAATACTACTGAGCGGTACTTTCGATGCGATCCTCTGCATGGCGTGTGGCGATCCCAGTAAAGCCACAGCAGCGCGGCCACCAGAAGACACCAGGCAGATGCCACTCGTGACAAGCACCAGAAGCCCGCGACGTCGACCAGAACCCACGTCAGGTTCAGAACGGTTAGAAGCACGACCGCGGCCATCTCCATGGATCGAGTGAGGCGAGACTTCAGCAAGTGTCGCCCTAGGTTAGCTGGAGGACAGACCGTGGAAACCGATCTTCGATCATTTTCGCACGTGCACTGAAAAGCGTAGAGAAACAGAGTCGATGATAGATTTGGGTGCATTTTTGCGCCTACGGCGTGCACCAAAATCGATCGAGGCCGATACAATAAGACGACGCTGGCTCTCCTCGCCACCGTCTCCGAGACTTTGCCTAACAATGCGAGATCCGTTCCGGTTAGCCCGCGTCGCCAAGCCTGCATTAGCCGCAGGATGCGATGTATACAAATTTTGCTCGTGGTATTTCAACTATCGCGTTCGAAATTTTAGAAATCTGGCGCCGCAGATGTGTTCAGGACACCGAGACGAATAAATCGAGCCCAAACAGTAATCTGGTAGTTCTAGGGATTTTAAGGCCGGTAATATTACCGGTGAGATTCGGTAATTTACTCAACCTCGGAAAATGTGGTATTTTTCGGTGATTTTCAGACCCTTAAAACTTAGTAAGTCAGCCGCGTTGGTTGTTCAAAGTGATGAAAATTTTACTTTTTCTCGTTACTACCAATTCTATGAAACAATACATAACTTTGTAACAATCGCTTTTTTCTTTTGATGAATCGTTTAAACAGTGTCATAGCACCTCAAGTATTGCTGGGAATGACTACTGCCACGTGGAGAAAGTATTAACACGTCCTATTTTGACATAAACCCACTGTAAATCAATCTTTCCCATTATTCCCAAAAATACCGGTAACTTACCAATCTTTCCGTAACTTCACTGAAAACCGAGGGGTGAGGTTTATCGCGTAATTTGGGCGATGCAGGTGTGCGTCATCTGTTTAGGGCGATGGACTTTCCATCACTCTATTAAGGAAATGAACCTCGCCCTAAAAGGTAAACGTCTCTCAAACATCGCCCTTCTAGGGCGAAAACTCTAGTAACATCACCCAATTGGGGTGATCATTTTGAACCTCGCTCTTAAAAAGTACAGAAATTTGAGTCAAATTGCTCGCCTTCCTAACGGTGAGGAACCTTACCCTACGATTTACAGTGTTACCGTCAGATTGAATCTGACCGGTATTTTCTAATCTAGTTCTAAGTCTAGTTCTAATGTAGTTCCAGTTCTAATGACCTGAAGCGTAATGATAAAATACACGGTAGGGAAAGGGCTAATAATCGTTTGTCAGATTACCGTTTTGGCTCATTTTATTCGTCTCGTTCCTCTGAACAGATTCGCGGAGTTGGATTTCAAAAAAGTGAACGAAAACGGCTTTAGAATTCTGGGTTTGTCGCTAATTATGCGGCGTGTCGATCACGGCCAGCGGCCGGTCCGAGCCCTATTGTTCCCCCAGCTCGCCTCCGGCTCGGGTCCGGGGACCAGCCGGGGCGGGGGGACCGTCCGTAATATGCACCATAAGCGATGCACCAAAATCGATGTTTTACTGCATTCGTGTCGTTGCCCACTTTAGGCGAAGCAACAATTCGATGATCCAATAGAGCGATAGTTACTGTCGCCCTAACTGAGCGACATCTTTCCCTCTACTCGAGCGACACTTTTTTAAAGTCGCTTTTTAATAGCAACATTTTTTATAAGTATTGCTCTGTAAGGCCGACGATTTTAAGCATCGTGACGAAATTGGAGGCAAACTGTCACTCGTCTCTCTTTCATGCGCGACAAATGTCGGTGCACTCATCGTTTGTCAGTAGTAGGACCCTGCGGGGCCAGACGGTAGGAAGCCATGCGGGCGTCACTCTTTCCGTACTGTCGCAACGGCGCTATGTTCTCACTTCCGAACGTATCCCTTTCGTCATCAATGCCACTCTACCAGACCTAACCTAACCTGCCCGGCCCCCCACTAACCTAACCTAACCGAGCGTAGCCCACTCGAGTCACTGATCCGCCCCTTCCTGACAGGCGCATGCCGCATACTGACCTCACCCAACCGGCGGATTTTAAATTTTAGACCACTTGCAAAACTTATCTTAGAAACCGCTTGAGCTGCGATGCCCCTGGGGGGAGGTTGACTCTGGTATGATGGAAGAAAGATGTGGTCCAAATTGGAGCTTCCTACGTATAACCGTTCTAGAGATATCGCGCGGACAAACAGACAGAAAGACAGACAAAACATTTTTGACCCAGTCGGTCCGGGGCTTCGCTATCGCTCAGCCAATAATTTACGTTCGCAACTAAGCTACGTATGCATAAATTTAAATGCACTTCAGCACACAATTGTACAGAAACATTTAGTGTGCTCCTACGGTTGATCTCGATGTAAACGAAGATTGGTCGTTCAATTCTAGGAGCCTGCTTAGCGAGCGCCATGCACGGCGGGAGAGGGTGCAGCAAAGAACCAAAGAAAACAAGAAACTGGGCGTTTTTCGGGGCGTGGTAGGACGCGAGGTTACTAAGTGGCTACTCCAAGACTTCAGTTCGTGCGCTCCGGAGCGCGCTCCACAAAATGTGTAATGTGGCATGTTGGAATACATGCTGATCTGCATTTCCTGGATGATGTCAATGTTACTGCTGCCTTCCGAAACCATTTCTGTCCAAATGTGTCAAAGCATTGGGTACCGGGCCGTACCCCTTCCCCTCCTGGAGCCGCGCCTGGTCGCTGTTGTCGTGTAGTTTCACTTCTTTGGACGCGCATGAACAGCATGAACATTCGAGTGTGTGTATATATATATATATATATATATATATATATATATATATATATATATATACTCTGTTCGCTCTGTTCGGCATATATATATATATGCCGAACAGAGCGACACCCCCGTCAGGTTTGGTCTGGGGCCACGCCTGAAAGCGACTCTCTCTCCGGCGCTTCTTAAGCTGACAGTCTTTCCGTAACGCCAGGTGGTAATCGGTCGCAGTCAGGCAGCAATGAGTCGGAATCAGCGGGAACCATTAGCGATCTGTGGTAGTCGTGGTAAAGAATGATCACAATCGCTGGTGATCATCGGTAAACCGTGTTTAATCAAAGTCATTCCCACTGAGAACGATCAATTACTTGCAGAGCAACGTTCTTACGGGATACGGAAATTTGTTATCTAAAATATTTATATTTAAAACATTCCGATAACAAACAGCTTGTAATGGGACGATCTTCACATCAGAACCAAAGCAGACCAAATAAGGGATTTTGTTGTGACCATCTTTATTCCACGAACATCGCATAATAAAGCAAATACTTCAAATCAACACCATAAGTATTGCACTGATGTATGGCGTTATATTTCCAACACCTATTGCGTATGTGGTGGAGGCAAGTATACTGCATACCGGCCGCAATCTTTAAAAAATCTTGCGGTAAGCTTTTGTAGCTTACTTTGTTCTCCTCCGGACCCCGTTCTTGTCCACTGATGCTGTACCTGATACCTGCTTCTTTCTGCTTCACTTCTCTGCTTTAGCTCGCATGCTCTATTGCTTCCATAATAGACAGTTTATGTATTCATCACTGTCCAAGTAGTTTAGGAAACTGCCAAAATATGTAAAGTAGCCAGAGAAGATAATTGATTTTTTTAAAAATATAAATTAGCTTTTATTCAGGTTTTGAAACAGTTGACATTTGATTTGGAATAATTAGTAGAATTAAGGTAGTATTGGACGTTTCGACTGCCAGTTTCGCAAATCTAGCATTAACGCTTAATAACTGCAGCCCAGGCGCTAACCAAGCCGAGCAGAAAACACATCCTTAATAGACTTTTACCAAACTGCGTCTCGTTCGTCATGACAGGAGTGACATTTAAGATGTAATTGAAAAAGCATCTATCTTTTACACAACAAAACGACCTCTTTGATGTTCACAGTGCTTTCTGAACTGTGTCACGGGCGTTGCGCTGCTGATCCAGCACTTGTTTTCTAAACAAGCGCTGCCCCTGCTCGCGCCGACCACGGGCCGAGCGCTCGCCGCCGCGACTAAGACGAGTTAGTCTTCAGTCGGCAGACGTGCAGAACAGACCATACTACCAACCTGCTAGGTGGAGTTTAGGCTGATATCTCCCGGGTACTCATTCAACTCACCCTCTTACCGCCCTCCACGTGCACAAGTCCGGTAAGAGCCCTAGTAGCTTTGGTGCCATTGACAGTCCCTACTCGGTGACCTGTCATTATGAACTCAGAGGTAAACACCAACATTGTCCTTTTGTTTATGGGAAATTCGATTTGTACAAAAGGAGCGACATGGGGGGGGGGGGGGGGGGGACGGAGGCGGCCTTCCTCTCGAGCTTCGATTTGAATTTCCCATAAACAAAACGACAACAATTGCAGAGGGGGCGTTTCGTAGTGCAAGTTCGCTATATATGCAAAGAAAGATGTGCACAGTAGTAGGTAAACCTTCAGAACCTAACCACATGTACTACATACCCTCCACGAAGGTCTTCATCTTGTTTCCACTACCGCGTATTGCGTACTGACCGAGTTATCGCGCGAGGCAGACGACCTGGCAGGTCGAACAACACCGCGTCTGTTTACTACTTTTGTTTACTGTCATGAGAACCACACTCACATAAACGCCTCTCCTTCAGACCGGTGTGAAAAGGCTTGTATACAAAATGTATACGGTCTGTTGTTTGTATATAATTGTATGGCCCTGTATATGAGTGTATACGATTCGTATACGATTCCTCCTATGGGTCTTCGTATGGTTTATATATGAATTTCCCCCAATAAACGCTGTGTACATGATCGGTGTATATGCAGTGTTTACCAACGTATCATCAAGTCATATACATAATCATGTACAGTGTGTATACGGTCATATAAATGACCATATACAACGTACCAGTTGTAGACAAATCGTGTATGGCATCATATACAACTCGTTTTACTCGGGGAATGATTTCTGGTACAAGGATAGTCGTGTCTGTGACTTCTGTGCCTTTAAGTGGAAGGATCCGCAGTGACACTTAAGTTGGAACTGCAGTTTGCAATCTACGGCTCCTATAAGGCACGTTGCATTATAGTGTGAAAATACAGTGTACTCAGGAGTACCATCTCCATTTTACTCTTTCTTTACCGACAACCAAATACATATATACATATGTGGGGGAGAAGAACGAGTATTGTAGCCGGTAGATGTGTTATTTAGATCCTCTCCAAAAGTATGACAGCTACAGTAGAGTGTGGGGTATCATTTTAAAGGTCTTGGATACATCACAACAATATGATGAAGGTTTTTTTTTAGGTTACGTATGCACTTTGAGAAGAAATCTGTAATTGAAAATTTTGAAAGGTTATGGAACACGAAGGAAATTCATCGTAAGGGGATCGCATGTTGCAACGTGAATTAGGGTTGAATATATATGCAAAAATATCAAGAGAAACGTAAAACTTTGAACTTTAATTTTGAAACTAAGTTATTTCGGTGTGAATTCATGGTGCTCGTTTTTGTATAAATCTGCTTCATATACTTATTCCCATTATTCATACTAAAAAAGATTTATTCTAGATTTTTCTTTTTTTTTTTTTGGGGGGGGGGGGTAATTGAAATCCAAAAAAAAGTTCTGTGTAATGTGAATTATTTATGAAAAACGAAAAATCTATTTATGGGCTAGCGCCAAACGGATGGCATCGGAACTGCGTCCCGGCGTGGCGCTATCGTCGAGCGGGTGATGTTGGAACTATGACGGGGAAGGCCATGGGTGGGCATGGACGTAGTGCGAGCAGGCGCCACCAGGCGCCACACTGTCTGAACCACGAGCACCAACTGTTGAGAACTCAAATTATCTACGGCAGCGATTCTGTTGCCACAAAATTCTAGGAGTAAATTCCTAAAATAGCGCGATTAATGTGGCACTGCTGATTCTGACGTTTAGAAAGGCCGGGAAGAGCGCCACAACAATGGTAGATGCGGGACGGTTCTCGTATGCGCTGGCGAGCGCTGGCAGGCATGCCCTGCTGTTGGGGAACTAGCTCCTGTGCATTCCCGTACAAAAAAAGTGTATCCAGGATGTCTCAGGAGTGTCTCCGACGAATACACTATTAAGACTGAGTCAAGACTTTTTAGAGATGTGGATTAGACACTATTGGCGTGCCTCGGAAGTGTCTACGATAAATGTCCACGAGATCTTTTTTTGAGTCGGTTTTAGACACTCGGTAGCCACTCTCAGGCCGGTGCAGAGTCATTAGCGTAGACACACCCAAGACAAACGGCAGAGTTCATCCAGGTGTCGAGGAACCGAGATTGAGGTCGCCAGGAGCCCTCCAGCAGGCACCGCGGAGACTGGGCAAAGACGAGGAATAGGCCACTCCTAGACGTAACCGAGACGGCCCGGAGACGTCACCGAGACGTTACTGGGGCGGCCCGGAGACGCCACTGAGACAGCCCGCAGACGCCGGCGAGACGGCCCTAAGATTTAAAGTAGACTGGTCCTAGACCGAGGCCAGGTACGAAATATAGTGTTAAGAATAAATAGGTTATCTCGTAATTTTCAGATAATATTTCCCATTACTTAAACTTACATTGAGTAGCCTGAATAATGTCTTTGGGGATACCCACTGTCCCTTTTGTACCGCTACAACATATAAAAGGCAGCCCCAAAACAACCTCCGGCACACAAATCAGAATAATTTGTTGGAACAACTGAAGCGGTTTGTTCTTAAAAGTTTTAAGGTACGCCCACGCCATATCCTCCCGTACAAACACGTGTTTCGGCGACAGCTGAATCTGGAACAAAGATGAATATATACAGAACCGATGTTACTAACCGATTAGCCCCGTAGGGTCCCATCGTCGGGTGACAGCAGGCCAAGGTAGGCGTACGCCAGTCGTGAAGTAAGCGCGGGACAGTAGTTCGCGATAAGCGAAGCCTGTTAAGCCACTACGCGTCCTGGCTTGCGCCTATAAAAGTACCTCTAAATGTCTTGCTATTTTCCGTCCATAATTTACCGAACTTACCATTTTCTCTTTATTTTTGTTGGCGGACCGACATAGCAGGTTTTTCATAAGGGCAGTTATGTGTGCCTTGCGCAGAGGCAGAGGGAGGCGCTCCACCATCTGGCTCTCAGTTTCACATCCGCCAAAGTTAACATCTGATACAACAATAAAGAAACACGCATTTGACCCTAGGATATATTAGAATGTACCACACTGGAAGTAGATAGTGTCATCAAGAGTAAGTCCACATCCGGAACAAGGAATAGGTAGGGGCCTCCGTGATACCCTAGGCATTTCGAACGATGTTCGAGAACGGAAGCAGCAGAAATGTACAAAATGAGAAGTAGTGCGGTAGAGATTATCTGTTTCTGGCTACCGTGGGATATCCTACACATTCGCTCAGGAAGAATTCATGCTTTGCCACTTCCGTTCCCGAGCCTCATTGGAATCGCCTAACGATAACGCCCATAGATGCACTAATCATGCCCACCCGGGACCATATCACCTGTGGTTTCCTCATCGGTATCATGATTGTTCCAGTTGAAAGTAACGAGGGCGACAAAGTAATAATCGAATTACCGCACTCGTAATGCGGACGCAGTGGACATGTTAGGGTATTTCACTGAATATAAAACGGAAGTATGAAGAGGGCAGGAAGTGCTAAACAATAGGTGATGTAGAACGTTAAAGACGAAAGCAGAAACGGTCGCACCTGCCCTCTCGTGCATCTCACAGCGTTTTTTGCCTTCTTTGCGCATCCTTTTTTGGGGCTCAGCGAAATACCCTATTATCGATATGACAAAACCCCATTCTGCACAATAAAAAGTACGCTGATTACCTGATGGGTGCAACTTACAGGTAAGAGTACAAAGCGTGATCACGCACGGCCTCGTTGGCTTTGCGATGCTATACAGCTTTTCTTTGGCGCTCATCAATAATCATTTTACGGTCTTGCACCGGCTCGCAGTCTGTGCCTCTGGAGGGGTCAAGAATCTCGCCGTCAGCAGATACCTTGATGGTCTCCAGATACTTTTTTGTTGGCTGAGCGATAGCGATGCCCTAGACCGACTGGGTCACAAATGTTTTGTCTGTCTGTCCGCGCGATTTCTCGAGAACGGTTGGTCGTAGAAGGCTGAAATTTGGACCATATCTTCCTACCAGCATATCAGAGTCAACCTCACAGTTAGGGCACCGTATGTTGGGTAGTTTCTTACAATCCCCTCTCACGGCCAAACGAAGGCCCCTATCCAAATTTGCTATAGAACCGACCCTCCGTGGAATGGGACAAGGAATACAGGCTTGTGCACAGTAAACCCCTCCGCGCTACCCCGTGCTCGAGATCCAAGATGGCGTCCATTTGAAGTAAACATTTGGGAATATCTAAAGAACCGAGCCACCTTGAGAGGTGCGGTTTGCAGCGCTGGCCATCGTAGCGGTTCTGCCATCATTGCGATCTTTTGGCAATGACACCGGGCTCGAGACCAGTGCTGCCAGATTTTGCGGTTTTCCGCCAAATGTGCGGATTTCAGACCAACCTTGGCGGAAAATTTTATTGTGCGGCGGTTGACCGCACGCTGTGCGGTTTAGCGGAAAAGTGTGCGTATTTTTGCAGAAATGGGCGTTTTCGGAGAAAGTTGGCTGTTTTGGCCGTATTTCATGGTTCGAGGGTTGGCAGCTCTTACCAGCGCTCATTTGTTTGTCTCTGCTGCATTGCCAACCGAATTCGTGTGTGTGTGTTTGCAAGCCAGGCTTCGTAGGCGTCATTTCTGTTGGTACAGAACGCGTAAGGACGCCGCGAATTATTTAAATGCGCTTGAGGTTAGAATTGTGTGAAAACGGGGAAGACCCGTGACAATACTACTAGTAAGAAGAAACACTACGCCAGGAGTTACCATTATAATTCAGAATGGGAAAAAGATCCTGCGTTTAAAGGTTAGTTTGGAGAGTGTTTACTTTAATTTTGAGGTCTGCTCTCTGTTTCTTTTGATTTTAAAACTTTTTATCGACTGCACGCAGGATGGATCAAGAAATCAAGCGAGGAGCTTATCGTTAAAGGCAAAGGTCATTTTGCACATACTGTGCTGTTACTTTGCGTGCTCACAAAGATTCTCTCAAGGGCCATGCCAAGAGTGAAAAACATGCCAAAGCTACAAGAGAGTTGGTTAGAGACAACCAGGGCCGTGGACAAGCTACTATAGCACAAGCCTTTGGTAAGTAGCAAAATCTATGTTGACGCTTGGGCTTAAAAAAACAAAAAGTTCTATTGGTTTTCATTTCAGGAGCAAATGTTTCTGAGAAGGAGAAAAGGAAGATAAATGACATCAAGGTCTCTGCTTACATTGCCTGCCACACAAGTATCAAAGCAGTTGATCATTTGGGTGAACTTCTGAAGAGTATTGCAGATGGCAGTATCCTTAGTTCTCTGAAATTGCACCGCACCAAGTGCTCCAAGATTATTTTGAATGTTTTGGCATCCAGTTTCATGGAAGAAATTCAACAGGATGTGGGGCAGTCCTATTACTCTGCCATAGTAGATGAATCGACGGATGTCGGCTCCCAAAAACACATGGCGGTGTTAGTACGCTACTACAGCTTCAGTCTGAAGAAAATGGTGATAGCTTTTCTGGGCCTTATCCCACTCATTCGCCAGACGGCTGGAGCACTTTATGAAGCATTCACTGGGTTCAAGCGCCGCTTTGGGTTTGATCTATCTCGCTGCATCGCACTGGGTGTTGACGGCGCCCCGGCACTGTGTGGGCCGCACAACTCCCTCTTCAGTCTTCTAAAGCGAAATGACGCACCACTGCTACAGCTGATGAGATGCATTTGCCATTCAATGGACAAGTGCTCCTCTTATGCAAGCAAAGAACTCCCTTCAAACCTAGAGTTCCTGCTGAGGGAAACAACCAAATGGTTCTCTCACAGTGCAATTAGGCAGCACACATATGGTGAAATATACAAGGTATGTACTATAACCACGAAGAGTATCGGACCGTCGCTACCCCACGCAGGGTTAGCATTGAAAGTCCGTCGCGCGTGGGGTAGCGACGGTCTGATACTTTTCCCGGTGATAGTTCTGTTACAGGGACTGTGACCGAAACAAATCTCTATATTGTTGTAATTTATTTTTGTTTTTCAGGGATTGAATGAAGGCAAGGAGCCCCACATGCTAGTTAAGCTGTCCACCACTCGTTGGCTTGCGTGGGGGAATGCCGTAGCCCATGCGCTGGATCAGTACCAAAGCTTGAAGGAACTGTTCGCGGTTGAAGCTGCGAATGAACACGAGAAGTGCTACACTGCGAAGACATTGCATGCTATGTACCAGGACCCAACAAATGAGCTTTACTTGACCTTCTTGCGGCCGATCCTGAGAGACGTGAACAAGTACAGCCTCATGTTTCAGAGTAATTCAGCAGACATAACAAAGGTCTACAAGGACCTGCGCGTGTTCGTTTTCTCGCTCGCTCGCAGGGTAATGAAGAGAGAAGCTATTCCCGAGGTGAATCCCGACGGAATTTTGCGAGGTATTGAACTCTCTGCTCTCAGCACAGCCATGAAAGATCCCATTGCATTTCTGCCTTTCAATATGGTAAAGTTTGGGGATGAATTCCTGAACAAGGCAAGAGCCATGGCCTTGCCTGAGCCAGTCATGAATGGGCTAATGCAGAGATGGGTGGAGAGGTGGTGGAGCCGCTAAAGTCCACAATTACCAGAAATAGATCTGTCTGGTATTACTACTGATAGTATATTCGAGGAAGCAGCAATCTTGACCCATGATAGTGCCATATTAAGTGTTTACAGAGCCCCTGAGGATAATTGTGTCATCCAATTTTTTGAGAAATTAGAGTCAACCTTGGAAATACTATACAAGGTAGGCGTACGCCAGACCGCGTCGTGGCGTGACAGGCTTCGCTCACCGCGAATCACTGTTCCGCTACTCCACGCCTGGCGCACGCCTACCTTGGCCTGCCGGCGGCTGCCACTTGACGAGAAGGACCCTGCGGGACGGGTCAGTAGGACCCCCTGCGGACGTCACTCTCTCCGCACGGTCGCAACTACGCTCATGTTCTGGCTTCCGAACGTCAGCCTTTCCTTATCAATGCCGCTCATGCAGACCTAACCTACCCTGACCCCTACTAACCTAACCGATCGTAATAAACTCGCGTCACTGATCCACCCCTCCACTACAGGCGCATGGCGCATACTGACTTCACCCAACTGACGGATTTATAATTTTGGACACATGTGAAAATTATCTGAGAAACCGCTTGGGCTGCGCTGCCCCTGAGGGGAGGTTGACTCTGGTATGATGCAAGAAAGATGTGGTCCAAATTTGAGCTTTCTACGTCAAACCGTTCTCGAGATATCGCGCGGACAAACAAACAGACAGACAAAACATTTTTGACCCAGTCGGTCCAGGGCTTCGCTATCGCTCAGCCAATTAGATCGGATATGGTAGATGGTGTACCAACAGATCAACTGTTGGGGGACATTTTAAATAATTTGTGGAGACCTACTGCGGATGTTTGTGCTCCAAAGTGTAAAAGAGATGTTAAAGATATTTACCTTTGTGAGTGGTGCAGAGAATACTACCATCATTCATGCATCGGTGATTTGCGCAAGATCCCAACTGGAGAAGAACATAATGTTTGTCCTTGGCATAATTCTGTTAAGATGTTAAGTGTGGGGACTCGACAGGTTTGCCTTCTTCTCCGCCTTCGTAAATCCCTGTCTTAAGTAGTGTTCCGCCACCTTTTGTGAGTGTTTTCGACGCCTCCCATGACACCCACTACCATGAGTTTGTGTAAAGACTCGTTTAAACATTTAGCTTGTAGTGATGTAGGAGTAAAATTTATACGCGGTACCTGTTCGATCTTTTACATAAATTACTTTTAGTTTTCTCTGTGTTTTTTTTTTGTCATAACAGGACTAGTCAATAAGAAGGTACTCTGAATAATCTTACTTGTTGCCATCACTAGTTTTTGTAAAGATTTTAAAAATATATATATATGTGGTTTGTAGTGATGTAGGAGTAAAATTTATATGCGGCGCCTGTTCAATCTTTTACTCAGATCGTTGTATGTTTTCTCTGTGATTTATGTTCCAGCTCTAGTTTGTTCTAGTTGAACTAGTCAATAAGTAGGTATTCTAAATAATCTTTCTTGTTGCCTTTGCGAATTTTTAAACCTGTATCCCTTGTGAGGGTAAAAATTGTGTTGCTTGCACAATTTTTTTGTGACAACTTTTTGACTTCCATTTAAATGAATAAAAAACCTCATCGTAATTGATTGTGATTTATTTTTGATCATACGTCTCAAGAAACTTTAACACCCGAAATTGGTAGTAGACTGATTTTTGAACAAACGCCTCAAGAAACATGTCACTGCTGCACATAACATTTAGAAGTTTCGGTGCACCAACTAGTGCGGGCAAAAGCTTTCGGGTCACTGGTGCACATAACATTTAGAAGTTTCGGTGCACCATCTGGTGCGGGCAAAATCAAAATATTATGTACCCTCGAAGTTTCGGTGCACCAGCGACGGATAGTACTTGTCCGCGGGACCCTTGGGGCGCACAACGGTGCTGGTCTTGCTCGCACCAGCGCTGGTGTACATGCTAAATAAGATGTTATACGCACCAGGATCCCGCAGAGGGGATCATTGGTGCGTATACTGTTTGGTCTCTTGTTCACCGCAATAGCTGGGGTGCGTATAATCATATCCTTTAGATATTGGGCGTGAACGTCTCCCAACGGCGGTGGGCCCCCGTAAAGCATGGAGCGTCGGGAGAGTAGGCAACTCTTTCGGCCCCACCACCATGCCAAAGGGCGGGCGGGGGCCGTGAGGGGCCGGGCGCCCCCCCCCCCCCCCCACTCCCCTCCCCGGAGTGCGTTCAGATCCCCCACCCAGGTGCCCCCAGTCACCCAAGGAGCGTTCAGATTCCTCTCGGGTGACTGCCGAGTCCCCCCGACGGGCGCGTTCCGATAACCACCGGAGTCACCCGGGTGGGTGGGAAAGTCACCTGGCTCTTGGAGCCGGGTGAGTTGGGTGGTTTGCAGAAAAGCGCGCGGAAAAAGTTATCGGTTCAGTTCGCTTCCATTTCCATTAGCCAACAAAATGGACTTGAGCCAATATGTGCTCGTCGCAGGAGACGATGGCGCGGTATCAGTAAGCAGTGAAGGCGGCTTTTATGCCTTTGATGCCACAAGTAAGTAAATAAGAATGTGAACTCAATCGCAAAAGCTTTGTGTTGAAGTAACCATATACTGTTCGGGTTACTTTTTGGTCATATTAGAAGTTTAATTATTACTTTTTGAACCTTTTTCGTTTATTGCTGTTAAGAGCAGTCTTTCAATTTATTATCCCTTGCAGGTAACAGTGTTGTCATCCTACCTGACACGGAGGATGTAAGAAGGCATTATAACCTAATGGAAGTAGATGCAACAGTCACAAGTATGGACAAAATAATTTAGGTTCATAAATGTCCGTAAGTTTTTCCATATCGTGGAGAACTTAACTAAGTGGTACTCTAAATTTCCAGATGAACAATCCCAGCCAGTGTTGCCCTCTCCAGATAACACTCTTATTAGTCCTGGTTCTGAGGTACAAAGGAATGTCAACCTCGTTCAAACAGGTGCAATCACAAGTACTGACACCAAATCAGGTTTGTTACGTTCATCGGTGTCTACAATGCTATGATTCTGGTTTATTATGAATTTAACTTAACGTCGATTTTCTTTCTGCAGATGAATTGTCCAAGCCAGCCAATTGGAAGGATGCAAATGCTGTTAAAGCACTTATCCATCAATGGAAGCTTCATGAAAGCAAATTCAAAAGTACCACTATTAAAAATGACAAGGTTTGGCAAATGATCGCTAAAGAACTTTCAGATGAAAATCCTTTGTGGAAGTAAACTGGCGTTCAGTGTGAAAATAAAGTTAAAGAAATAAGGAAGATCTACACAAAAACTAAAGATGCGAATTTGCAATCTGGTGCAGAACAAAGGAAGTGCAAGTTCTATGATGATCTTGAGGAGGTTCTTGGGGACAAACCTATTGTTAAACCTCTATCAGTAGCCTCTTCATCAGTAAAGCGACCCACTGTATCTCATCAGTCCTCAGCAGATGAAGATGATGAAGATTCCCCCCCGTCACCAGCACCACCAAAGAAAATGACCCGTGTAGAAAAGGAACTTTCAAAGTGGACTTCTCTACGAAGGGAGGAAGAGGCAAAGAAAGAAGCTGCCAGGGATCAGCGCCACAAAGAAAGGCTGGAGCGGCAGGATAAAATGGTATATGTTTACAGGGATGTGATGAGCAGGTTGCTGGACAAACGGTAAAGGGTCAATGTCTCCATTCCATTACTTTTCCATCCAGTTATCCATCCATGTCTGTGTTATGTATTAGGAAACCACACTTGGTTGGTTACTTTCTTTAATTAGTCAACATAAGGTTCTTTATTTTTGTTCTTAATCTGTGACTTACTATGTACTAGGGGACCAAACTCAGAGGGTTACTTTATTTAGTCAACTGAAGATGTTTTCATTGTGGTATAAATTTTAAAATTTTGTTTTGGTACTGTAATTTTGTAAGAAATTTGTTATTTTTTTGGTGTTATATATCTTAAGCTAATGAGTTGAAATCTTTCCAAAGTTACTCAATTTCAGAGTCTTTATTTTGATATTCTTAAGTTAATGAGTAAAAGCATGCTAAACTGGCATGAGTTATGGGTCTTATATTTACGTTTTGTGAACTTGTTTTCCTAAACTTAAGTTTTTGTCAATGTTGATAGTCAGTTGCCAAAGTCAATGTTGATATTCTGGTGCCAAAGTCAATGTTATATTCTGGTGCCAAAGTCAGAGAAGATAGACTAGTGCCAAAGTTGAAGTTAGTATTTTAAGACTTTGAAATGGCAGAAATGTGTCATTCCTACAAGTATTCCTCGTTGATGTTGATCTCAGATTGCTTTAAGTCCATTTGTTGCATATATAATTATATGTTATTTACTCTTGTTTCCCCTTAACAGTATTATTCTCATTTCCTTATTTGCTGTGTTTAAGAGATACAGGTATTAATCTGACCCCATATAATTTATTGCAATTATGTGGATGGTTTTGCTTTTCTTATGAGTTTCTATTCTTATGTTTCTGTTTCCAAATAACTTTTTTATGTTTGTATGTTAATTTTTTGTGAAGACCAGCTGCTGGCTGATAAACGTGTCATCTATAGTCTTGTATAGCCTATGGTCCATGTAATCTTTCAATATCCTTATTTTTTTGTGAATTAAAAGAATTAAAGTGTTTCAAGAACTTACTTTTATTCTAATATATATCCAATGGAGATACAATCATGACGGATAGTCAAACTTATCATGGAAGTTAATTACATTATATCAGCTGGTAGATACAAACGGATAAGAGAAAGAAAGGGATACACATCATTCATTTTCTCGAGCAAGCAAATTACACAGGTAAGTTCTCTTGATCTCTCCTTCCCGCTCATTTGGAATGCCCTCCTGATGAGGAACCACATTTTCCTGCATAATAGCTAGGCCCTCCGCAATAAAATCATCCACATTATCAATTCTATCCAAGCATATATTATGAAGCACCGTGCAAGCCAAAATGACAGGTGCTATCATATCTTCTCTATTCATGTCCAAAAATTTGAGTCGCCTAAATCTTCCTTTCAATAAAGCAAAGGCTCTCTCAATGACAGATCGGACCCCAGAAAGTGTTGTATTGAAGAGTTTCTGAGCCTGTAGGTCAAGAATAACCAATAGTATGTGAGCTGATCTACACTACGATCAAGATCAAAACTAGTCCCTGAAAAGATTCTCACCTCTGTTAGTTGACCTCGGTCTATGTATGGAGGAATGCACCAATTTAACACAGGATATGCTTTGTCTCCTATAATGAACTCATCATGAGGAAAGAATGAGCGCTGATCCCTTTGAACTGATGCCCAAAGGTCAGAATTTCTCAGCACTCTGAGGTCACCAACTGATCCCGCAAAACCAGCAAAGCAATCAGTGAACCTTAACTTTGATTCACACACAGCTTGCAGTGAGATGGCATATGTTTTCTTGTAGGTCTTATAGAACTGTGAGTCAACCTGTCATGGAAGGAAAGGCAGTTTCAGCAAAACACATTACTTCAGTCAGAAAAGAAGAAAACCATACATACATCTACAACAAGTACCTTTGGAGCCTTTATCAAAATGTGCGTTCCATCAATGGCACCTATTATTCCTCGAATGGCAGACTTACGATTGAAATCAGCTTTCACTGCCTCTAAACGCTGTCCTCTAGGCCACTGTATCACCTGATCACTTATGTCATTCAGGACCCTAACGACTCGCATGAAGCTTGCACTGAGAGAGCTCTTAGCCAGATCAAAGCGTTCTGCAACAGACCTGGAATAATGAATAGCAACTGTTAGCAACTCTGAACTATATGATGACACTAAAAAACAATGAAAGATATTACTGTACCTGTAAGAGTCCGGTGTTGCCAGTAACCAAAGTGTTCCTAAAAGCTGGTGTCGAACAGGGACAGTTGGCTTATTCCCTTCAGCTGACATCAATAAAGGCCCTATGCGCCTCTCAAGGTCCTCATAAATATCTGGTGTCATTCTAAAGTGCATTCTGAACTGTTCACCGGACAAGTTTGGAATGGTAACCTGGACATAACCCTCAATCCTGACCGGTTTGTCTCTCTTACCCATTCTTTTTCGTTTCGACATCTCCACAAACATTTCCACGTCATTGTCTGAATCACTACTTTCATCACTACCGTATTCAAACATAGACAACAAGAGATTATCGCTCGCTGCAACGGCAGCGCTGAGTAATGCTCGTCTGTTCATTTTCACAACAACTCCATCAGCAGACGACGCAGACGACGTAAACAGCAATGGCACCCGGGCGCGTTCAGATTCCCTGCTCACCCGGGTCACTAAGCTTTAGCTCCGCCCACTTACCCAGGTCACCCGGTCGTCACCCGTCGGGTGGGTTATCTGAACGCACTCCCGCGTGACAACAGAGCACCAGAGCGGCGCGCGATGCCATGGACGAGGCGTGATGAGGTTGGCTGTGCGAGCTGCGTGCCGCGCTATTGCTTCGGTGATGTCCGAATTAAAGGTGAAAAGACTGCGGGCGGCGTGCAGGGGCTGGCTGTCGGCTCCGCGGCACCGCGGAGGCCTATTCGGTTGTCTATCAAGCGGTGAAACCGAGACGCGCCTAACTTGAACATGACGACCGGCCCCAGCAGAAGGGCAGCGCGGACCCGCTCGGCCGCGTTCGGGTCGGGGCGCTCCCCGGACGTCCCCCGGTTTTGCTCCTCGCCGGGCCGGAGCGCTTCTTCCCCCCCCCCCCCCCTTTTCACACACTTGCCCCGCTATTCGGATGAGTGGTTGCACCAGCTCATTTGTTTTTGTGACTGCACATTCAACAGCTGTGACAAGCTGCCGTTTACGAAGATCTTTGAGAGGAACTCTTGTCTATTAAACCGGGGTCTTCGCCAAGTGCCCGCATGCCTTGGATTTGTGTATGTGACTGCCGCGCGTATATCTGTTGCGTGAACGGCGATCGTCCTGACCAGAAGTTTGCCGTTCTGGCAATACCGCAAACGTACATCCTGGATAATGCCTTCTTGCATAACCCTTCCCTTAAAACCGTTACTAAGCGGCTGAAGCGGCCGGTGTCGGCTCCCCGTGCCGGACCTCGCCCACCCGTGCCCGGCCGGGGACGGCGTCCACCGGGGCCGCCCCCCCCCCCCCCCCCCCCGCGCTGAAGTCGTTAGCACGGCCAGCCCCGCCGCCCCCCGTTCCGCCCCCACGGAGGCCACCGTCATCCTGGCCGTGCCGCTCCAGGCTAGCTCTAACAGCTTTTGTTTATGTTCCAGGAACAGCGAGCACGGCGGTCTTCAGAGCTGGCTGTCTTCACCAAGTATTTCCGGAAATTTACATTTATTCTCTGTAATATGGTGAGTTTCGATTTGTTATCCGTTGAACATGTGCTATGGTGAGTGCGGTGCATGTGTGGTGCACACTCGGTGATGCCACATGATTGAGGTTAATTTGAAAAGCTTAAGTGTGTTGTCTTCTGCTATCATGGTTTGGTAATTGTGGACTTAAGCGGCTCCACCACCTAGAAAGACGTGGCAGGTACCGATGAAACCGGCTTAACGCATGTAGAATTGGAATATGACAATCATATACGGCCTCTACAACGCCTTTATTGTAAAAAATAAAATACGAGGCGACCTAACCTGTCACAGGGCTCACAATCACGCCTATTTTGCACACATCTGTGCACGATTGTTCGTCAAACGATGACAAACGCCGTAGTTAAGTTTGCTTCTTCTACTAAAAGACTCCTGGTGCACTCTTTCGCGTCCAACTTGGAGAAACCAAACACCCTAAATCCGTCTGCTACACCGGTTCCGAGGCTAGGTATGGTTAGCTTAGTTTTGGTCAGTTCAGGTTCGCGTATCCTGAGGTCGGACCATTGGAGGTCGGTCGGCCAAACGATATAGACCCGCACCCGGCGGACAACAGCGTCCTCTCCCGCACGAGCCGCCCGACAGAGCCGCCGACGCCGGTGCGGACGGGGTTCGGCCTTCGGCGCGGAGCGCGGAGCGATACGTTGGGATTGTTGGAGCAGACGACCTACCGGCAGAGCAGTGCCGCGACTCACCACAGCGAAATAGACATTTCACAATGTCAAAGGAACATACAGTGAGTCGGGCCCGAAAAAATTACACTTTTACTCAACTCGATCAGGCCCGGGCCAGGACGTAGCGTACTGAGACGCCGTCTCCAATCAAGTCGTCTAGGCGTGGGTCTTAGCCTCTTGGAGGGTCCACGGAGGGGAAAGGTAAAGTTGTCTCTCGTCTGACGTCGCGACGCACAGGATCGCTGTAGCAGACGGATTTATGCTCTCTGGATTTTGGATAGGGATGCACATGGAATAAAAAATATCGATATTATCGATATCGATAATATCAAATGCCTTGCGATAAAATATCGATAATATCGGAAAAATATATCGATATTTGCGATATATCGATATTTTCGGACATTACCGAGAAACTGTTACAAAAAGTGGACAAAAACGTATTGTTCAAAATAAATTCTGGTATTTGACGCAATACACAAAATCTCAAAACGGCGCCAGGTATAGGTGAAATTGCAATAAAAACAAGCCATTCGGAAACAAGGTACGACCTGACCAAAAGCAATTGCAGAGGATGTACTATATGGTTTGGCGGTACAAAAGTTACTGTGTGCGAGGCCATTTTTATATGGATAGCGGAAGCGCGGCTGATGTCCACAAATATCTTGAATATTCTCCAAAAATATCTTACATATTCTCTTCAAATGTCGCTCGATATATCGATTAAAAATATCGATATACCGGCATATTGGCCTGCAAACCATATCGATATACCGATATCGAAATATCGGGAGAAAATATCGATATCTCGATAATATTGATACGTATCGTGCAGAGTCTATACCAGAGCGCCCCCCTCCGGGAACGCCCCCGTCATTTTTAACAATAAATAAAAAATGTAGGATGCTGTTTTTGTTGTATTTAATTACTGAATGCCAATATTTCGAAATAAATTAAATTATAATGCGAGAGGACAGAAGAAAATAATTTTAATGTGTATTAAAGAAAATAAAATTATTTTTTCATTTAAATACACTTAAGAAAATATCAAATTTTAATTGGTTAGGTTAGGTCCTAAGCTAACCTAACCTAACTTTCTGATAAGGTATGTTATTTTTATTGTATGTATAGCAAAAATATACATTTACATTTTCTTTTATATACTTTATTTTATATAATTAATTGGAGCAGTTTTTTCTTGGAGCAGCTCCTTAAAATTAATAAAGTGGAGGAGGGCGTTCCACGAGGGGGGCGTTCTAGTTGTTTCCCATCGTGCATCCCTAACTTTGGAACTTCTACGCGAAAGTGCGTACTAAGCGTCTTCCGTGAAAGAAGCTTGAAAACGGCGTTGGACATCGTTTGGTGAATAATCATTCACAGATGCGTCCGTAATGCCCGTGTTACTGGGCACTGTGACAGGTTAGGTCGTCTTATGATTTAATATTTTGCAACAATTACGTTCAGGAGCGCCGTATATGATTAGCATATTCCAATTGAGGCATTCAGCCGGTTTGAACGGTACCGCCCATATCTCCATAGGTGGTAGAGCCCCTGAAGTCCACAATTACCATTACTGCTCACTTCACGCCTGGCGCATGCCTACCTACCCAGTCAAACCTTCGGATTTTAGATTGTAAATCACTAGTAAAAACAAGGTAGGCGTACACCAGACCGCGTCGTGGCGTAACATGCTTCGCTCAGCGCGAATCACCGTTCCGCCACTCCACGCCTGGCGCACGCCTACCTTGGCCCGGCTGTCTTCTGACGAGTAAGACCCTGCGAAGCTAACTACTCAGTAGGACGCCCTGCGGGCGTCGCTGTTTCCGTCCAGTCGCAGCTACGCTCATGTTGTGGCAGCCGGACGTATCTCACTTTGCCTTTTTGTTATCGGCGCCCGTTAACCATTCCTAAACTACCCTTACGTAACTGAGCCTAACCTAGCCAGGTCCCAACTAACCTAACCTAACCGAGCGTAACCGTCTCGAGTCACTGATCCGCTGCTCGACGACTCTCGAGGACGGGATCCCTGGTATCGAGACCGGAGGCTGTATTCGTTCGCCACCCATACGATGCCTTTGTGCATTGCCGCAAACCGCATTAGTTCTCGAGTTTCGGCGGTCGTTACCTGTGGCCCCTACCGGGGTCCCTAGTCTCGAGACCAGTGGCTGTACTCGTTCACAGCCCCCCCCCCCCTCCCATGCCCTCTGCAGTAACGCAAAACTTATCTCTCTAAAACGCATAGCTTACTTGGTACTCGTATAACAATTTTTTTCGATGTGGCTCTTGAGGACGGGGTGCAAGGTCTCGAGAGCGGTAGGCGTGGCGCCCTTGTTTTCCATTGCCGCGGCCCGCAAAGTCCAAGGTCGAAAACCGCAAGTCAGTACCTCCTACCGTTCGAAAGATAGAAGTTGGCTCTCGAGCACGGGGTGCGTGGTCTGGAGAGCGGTTGTCCTGGTGTGGCGCCCATGTTCTCCTTTGCCGCGGCCCGCAAAGGCCAATGTCGAAAACCGCACGACGCTAGACCGTACCGTTTAAAAGGTGGAAAGTGGCTCTCGAGGACGGGGTGCGTGGTCTCGAGCCCGGTGCCACTGCGAAAAGATCGCAATGATGGCCAAACCGCTACGATGGCCAGCGCTGCAAACCGCACCTCTCTAGGTGGCTCGGTTCTTCAGATATTCCCAAATGTTTACTTCAAATGGACGCCATCTCCGATCTCGAGCACGGGGTAGCGCGGAGGGGTTTACTATGCACAAGCCTGTATTCCTTGTCCCATTCCACGGAGGGTCGGTTCTATAGCAAATTTGGATAGGGGCCTTCGTTTGGTCGTGAGAGGGGATAGTAGAGGGCTGCGCCCCCGCAGTCAATCTTCCCTGTAATGTATTTTTGGTATTTTATACCAATTGTAAAAATTTTCTAAGAAACTACCCAAGATACGGTGCCCTAAATGTGAGGTTGACTTTGATATGCTGGTAGGAAGATATGGTCCAAATTTCAACCTCCTACCACTAACCGTTCTTGAGAAATCGCGCGGACAGACAGACAAAACATTTTGGACCCAGTCGGTCCAGGGCTTCGCTATCGCTCAGCCAATTATCGGGAGTCGTACAGGATTACTGAATGTACCGGTTTTGGCCCGCGGAAATATGGCCGGAACAACGTCCGCCGAGTTTTAAAATAACAGTGACTACCGGACCGAAACTCTTCAGTATGCGAGACGTCTGCAAACCAGATTAACACGTTTCCTCGTCTCCTAGCCTGATTCACTGAACGACGCTAGGTGTATACGAAATTTAAAAGAAATCATAGGAAGCCACTATTGTTTACCCTGTGCTGTAGAAAACCGCTTTGTAGCGTGTAGATTCTCAACACTAAAACGTTTCTCATTAGCAGTCTACACTTGTCTTAGGGACAAAAACTAGCGGTTTGCCGGCTCTGAGAATAAACACAACATACCTACCCGAAACACGTCGTTTCCCATTTCTCTTGAAATAACTTTCGACTTCCTTGACCAGCTCCATCAGATAACAAAAGCATAAACAAGAGATAAACAAGTAGATTCTCAACACTAAAACGTTTCTCATTAGCAGTCTACACTTGTCTTAGGGACAAAAAGTAGCGGTTTGCCGGCCCTGAGAATAAACACAACATACCTACCCGAAACACGTCGTTTCCCATTTCTCTTGAAATAACTTTCGACTTCCTTGACCAGCTCCATCAGATAACAAAAGCATAAACAAGAGATAAACAAGTAGATTCTCAACACTAAAACGTTACTCATTAGCAGTCTACACTTGTCTTAGGGACAAAAACTAGCGGTTTGCCGGCCCTGAGAATAAACACAACATACCTACCCGAAACACGTCGTTTCCCATTTCTCTTGAAATAACTTTCGACTTCCTTGACCAGCTCCATCAGATAACAAAAGCATAAACAAGAACATGCACAGGAAGAGCCAACCAAAGCAGGGTTACCAACCTCTGCCATCGGCTGTTCGGTTCCGACGTTCTGACCACTCTTTCTCAAACTTATGTGAAGAGTCCCGGGCCGGGCTGGGGCTCTTTCCAGAAGATATGCACAGAGTAACATTAGTAAGGGGTTGGAGACCAACTGAACCCATGGAGGGGGCTGCCACTCAATTAATGTGGTTGACAAGGTACCTGCACTTGCCCCCATCACAATAATTTGATCAAAGCGCAAACAGTTTTCAAGAAATAAAATAGAACATGACGGCTACCGGACAAACTGAGTGAAATATTAATACTCCTTGGTGCGGGGTAGGCTCTCGAACTCTTTGTTGCACAAATTAAAATGGTGTTGGAAAGTGTACTTTTAGAACCCTCCTGTGCCCTCAGCTACTTGCTTTTTTTGTAACACTTTCTAATTCTTGGAGGAGGGAAGGGGGTGCTCGAGCGTTCGGACCGCCGGGGCTCTTGGGTAGCCAGTCCGACCCTGGCTATGCCGGGGCCCGGTGTGGCCTGCTGATGGGCCGGCGCTGGCTACCAGCAGGGTCCTATAGGCGCCTAGTGGTGGCCGCGGTCTTCGGTCCTCGCCACAACTGTCTACGATGGGCGTGGCGGGAAATTTGCAATAAACACTGAAAGTCCATTTCCTCGCGTTCGTTTGTTCGTCTGCCCGCATAGATCCAATCTGGTGCGTGTAGCGCCCCACAGGGTAAGCAATCCAGACGTCTCCATACAAGCGTGTCGTACGGGCTAGCCTACCCCCGCTCTCGCAGGCGCTTCGTGCACACGTTTAGTCGTGCACAGCACTGGTTCAGATGGAGGATGATTTAGAATTACGATTCACTTCCCTTATTTCTTAAATCCCTGCTGCAGCTTTGTACTTCCGGATTGCCGTGACCATCAACACGTCCTTGCAAGCCGTAGATGGAAAGATGTGATGTAGATAACACATAGACCATCTAGAATTCGTCTTCCGTTAGACGTAGATGGAAAGATGTCGTGTAGATTAAACATAGACTATCTAGAATTTATCTTCCGTTAGACGTAGATAAAAAGACGTCGTGTAGATAAAACATAGACCATCTATAACTTATCTTGCGGTAGACGTAGATTAAATGACATGGATTAGATGAGGCCTAGATCATCTACAATTAATCTCCCCTTACACGTAGATGAAAAGACATGGATTAGATAAGGTTTAGACCATCTACAATTCATCTTCCGTTAGACATAGATGAAAAGGCGTGATTTAGATAAACCTTAGATGTGGATAACTTTAACTTTAACTTCATGTTTATTGATAACTTTTTGATGGCACAAGAGAGTTTTTACAATACAGGGGTATTCCAACTCAAAATAACAATATAAAAAAAACTATATAGGATGAACATTGACTTGAAACTACGACTGCCACTTATTTGAGAAACAATCCCTAAGCACTAAAGTGCTTGTCAGGGATGGACAAGATCTAACTATCTAATAGAAACAAAAGTAATTGTCAAAAAAAAAACTTAGACATATTGAACTCAGCTTTAGATAGAGCATTTTTTTAAAGTTTTATTTGGAAAACAACAACAAAAAATAAAAATAGAAGATAAACTTTATCACATATTCGATAGAAAGTGGCTTTTAAGTTCCCTTTTCATGGCACCCATTGACTGTAAAAATCTTATACTATGAGGAACACCGTTTAGTAATTTTGGTACAACAATCTTCTATAATCTATCCCCATACTTATTTGCCGTTCTTTGGTAAACATACAGGCAGTGCCTCGTGTTATGCTTGTGATTTACTCTGGTACGGAATTCTTGTTTAAAATAGCTCTTTTTCAGTACTCTAAATTTATATAGATTATCTAATGACATGACATTATTACTTTGGAATAGGTTTACAGTGTCAGATACATTATTCAGTCTCATTTTCTTTGAAATCATTTTTAAAGCTCTGTTTTGGAGTTCTTTTATAGGTAGCAAATTTGTTTCAGATGCAGTACCCCATATATCTATCCCATAGCTCATAACTGATTCAAATAAAGCAACATATGCCATTCTCAAAATTCTATATGGGACACAATCCTTCAGCATGGAGATCTTATATAAACAGCACCTTAATTAACCAGAAAGTTTTTTAACATGGCATCTCCAGTCAAAATGTTTATCAATCTCAAGACCTAGATATTTAATGCTATCCACTTCTTCAATCCTTGTTGTACATAAACAGTCATTTAAATTATTATGTATGCAATCAATGTCATGAAAAGTTACATCTAAATCTCTCCTTGCAGTATGAGGTGTAGAGATATGCATAATTTTTGTTTTTTGACCGTTCATGATCAAACTTTTGTCATGACACCACTTTTGAAACAATAGAAATTCACTTTTCAATCTGTTCTCAGCAACATCTAAATCTTTATGAATGGATATTATCACTGTATCAGCAGCATAGATATAATATTTACACTGCTTGAAACAAGACTTGACACTATTAATATAAATAAGATATAACAAGGGTCCCAAGAAACTACCCTAAGGTACTCCATATCTTAAGAAAGTCCAGATACTATCTGCACCAGCCACTCTCACTTTACAGATTCTGTTTGTCAGATAACTTCTAAATAAATCCAAAAATTTAACCTCTCACCCCAATCTCTTCCAGGCCTTCTATAATCTTATTATGACTAATGGAATCAAAAGCTTTGGACAGATCGACAAACATCACTGCAACATGCAGTCCTTTATCAAGCGCTTCATTAATAGTGTCCGAAAAACTCTGAAGCAAATCAATTGTACTCTTACCCTTCTGATAAGCAAATTGATTCTCATCTCAAACTCAACTCAACTCAAAATCTCGAGGGCTTCAACCCTTAAATTGCGGTTGCATAGACTCTTACACCCCATTGTTAAAGCGTGACATCCAAACAATCACTCCCCCAGGCCACAAAATCCATGGAAACGAACGCGCCTGGCACTTTTTCGATGATTACAGTGGCTGTGGTCAATATTCGCGCAATTTGCGTGCCATAAAATTCGATTCAAAAATTGACTTTTCTTGAAAATCGCTTGCAGGGGTATGCGCCCCTGTAGTTTCAAGGTTGAAGCCCTCGAGATTTTGAGTTCTCCGTTTGGGGCCTAGTTTGTAAAGGTTCGAACTGTAAAAAACCGTCTCCCGCACTACCCTAACTCGACTGAGAGCGGCGGTAGAGGGACGCAAAGTGACTGTAAAAACAAGCCTAATTTTTCAGTTTTTTCGAGTTTATTACACTTTTATGGTGTCGATTTAAGTCGCGCCGGGTATTTTTGACGCCCCTGAGCCCTCTGCTACCCTTTGCGATCAATTTCGAAACTCTACGACCCCTAATTCAAAAACTACCCCCACCCCCTCCGAAATTAAGGGATGGTCGTAGGGCGTCGAAATTCAGGAATCAGCAGCTTCAATGGTCCATGAGTTCACGCCGACTGAAAAATTGACAATTTTTGCCCGCCACATGGGTTTTATCGGCGCCCTTCGCGGCGATTTTCGACATTGTCGGAGTTAAGGGGGTGGTTCCACCCCTTAGAGTGAACCAATAAAATTGGCGTCCAGGGACCTGGAAGATGAACCTTTGGTACGTGCTTACACGGAGTTTCAGCTCTCTAGGTCGACTAGCAACGAAATGGCGGACTTCGGAAAAAGTGGACCGCTAATTTTGGTCGCCAGTGTATATACAACTCTAAAGCTTTACCTAACGTTGACAAAATAGAGACAGGTCTATAATTACTAAACACATTAGGAGAGCCAGACTTAAAAATAGGTCTAATTATGGCCTCCTTTAAATCATCACAGAAAGTTCCTGTACGAATTCACATATTGATTAGATTTTGTATAATAGGCGCAATAAGGTCTATGTTCTCCACCATGTGTGATACCTTGATACCATCACTGCCCGGAGTCCTCTCCTTCAATAAATGTATAACTTTTACAACATCCTCTATACTAGCCTCTGGAAGATAAAAGGAATTTGGTACCGCCTGATATTTATAATCCAATAAATTTTTATCACAATCATGCATAATGCTCTCAACCTGATTTTTAAAAGGAGTCATGAAATTGTTAGCAACTTCCTGTAAATTGCAAACGCCAGAGAAATGCTTTGAAACAAAACTGTCTACATTGGCTTTAACCGGGATATTTAATACAGAGTTTACTAATTTCCATGTTCCTTTTATATCATTTTTGGTTTTTTCAAACTGCTCCTCCACAAAAATTTTATCTTACTGAAATGGATAACTGCTGTGACTCTGTTCCTAAGTTTTGTATAGTTATTTCTCAACTCAAGTTTATTTAATGCATTCCCATTGGAAGCCACCTTCCACTTTTTAAAAGCCAGGTCTCTCTCAGACATCAGGTTAATAGCTACATCAGTTATCCATGGCTTTCTTACATAACCATTTGTTTTTCTATTTTGGAGTCTAACAGTTACATGATAGAAAGATCATCTATAATATCGAATAGACATATATTTTCCGACTGGGTAGAGTTCAAGTGTACCCCGTCTCCTGAGGAGAATTTCAATGCGATGCCAGCCACTGAAACTCTTTCTCCTAGAGATGAACGGAATGTGTCAAGTGAGCCTTGCAACAAGTCTGCTGAAAAGCGGCCCACAAGAATCAAGCAGAACAGGACAGTCAAGTACAGCTCTTCTTCGAGTGAATGTAAGCTAGAAGTTAAGGGGAAAAAAGTTTTTTTTGGATCCAGATTTTACACCATTAACATATTAAGAACTAAATTATGAAATTGCAATTAAAGAATCCACCATCAAAAGACTGCAAGGATTTAACAAACGAATCCTGGATGAGAATGAAAGTTCTCAGAAAAAGATTGCAGAATTAGAGGATAGGAATTTGATGCTACAGAAAAAACCGGACTTGCTTTTTAATTCTGAAGGTAATCTGTCGTGCCTCCATTCTAATTTTACCTTCAATATAGTGAGTTTTCAGCCGTCAAAACCACTTGATTTGCTCCAGTTGATGCAAAATCCAAATGCAACAATGTAGACGAAAAGGAGGGAATGCCAGAGGATGGTGCACGTAATTGTCATTACCATCAGCAGATGGGTATTCTACTCTCATTAGTGAACTATGCAAACCATCCCGAAAACTGTGTAGTTATCTGAAGTTTCAGACTAGCCACTCACATCACACTGGTCTTGTTTGTTCGTGGGTGGTGCAACCTTCCGACAAACCCCATCTGTTTTACCTAAAGTGATGAAGGTGGTGAAGAAAAATAATGAATCTGATAGCGACCATGGTAATAACTGTTGCAATCTTTGACGATTAGTGTGACTTCACAGCTTTGTGCTACAATTAACATCACTACATTCTTGTTTGTTTGAAGATGGTGCAACCTTCAGACACAACCAATCTGCTTCACCCCAAGTGATTAGAGTGCAGAAGAAAGATAATGAACCTGATAGCGATCATGGTAATTGCTGTTGCAATGAGTGTGACTCAACAGTTCTGGCTACAATTGATATTTCGCCTTTTTTATTACAGAAAATGTGTGTGCCTCTCAGTTAAGTGATAGCGAAGCCCTGGACCGACTGGGTCAAAAATGTTTTGTCTGTTTGTTTGTCCGGCGATATCTCGAGAACGGTTTGACGTAGAAAGCTCAAATTTGGACCACATCTTTCTTGCATCATACCAGAGTCAACCTCCCCTCAGGGGCACCGCAGCCCAAGCGGTTTCTTAGATAGTTATTTACATGTGGACCAAAATTATAAATCCGCCGGTAGGGTAAAGTCAGTATGCGCCATGCGCCTGTCGAGGAGGGGCGGATCAGTGACGCGAGTGGGTTACGTTTGGTTAGGTTAGGTTAGGTTAGTAGGGGCCAGGATAGGCTAGGCTCGGGCAGGTAAGGGTAGGTTAGGACTGGTTGAGCGGCATTGATAAGAAAAGGCTGATGTAAGATACGTTCAGAAGGCAGAACATGAGCATGGTTGCGACCGTGCGGAGAGAGTGACGCCCGCAGGGCGTCCTACTGACTTGCCCCGCAGGATCCTCCTCAAGTGGCAGCCGCCTGGCAGGCCAAGGTAGGCGTGCGCCAGGCGTGGAGTGGCGGAACAGTGATTCGTGGTGAGCGAAGCCTGTTACGCCACGACGCGGTCTGGCGTACGCCTACCTTGTTTTATTTCTATTTAAAGGATATTTTTCGTGGTGCCCCAATTGGACACAACGAGAATGTATGGGAAATAATAGAGTGTATTGCAGCTGGTGAAAAAAAGGATCTTTGATTCGTCAAAAGTTTGGCCATCATTGCTTTTGGACCAGAAGTTCTGGCATCTTGTTCCATTAAGGACACCAAGAGGGGCCCAAAGGCCAGAGTTGGGGACCCAAAACCCCCTTTATATAAGGTCACCTTAGATACAATCCACAGTAAGTAATCGAGATAGAACTGCTCATACCCTACTTTGCAACATGTTCTGTTTTCTTGTAGTGCTACATTTTCTTTGTTGCGGAATGCCTCGTTCAACGAGTATTTGATGAGACATGAGTTATGAAAGACAGCCCTCGGACAAAGAAAAGGTTCCACGATACCGTCAGACAGGCTCAGAAGAAAGTTCGGGAAGCTGGGTATGGGCAGGGCAAGAAAGACAATGTTGTGACCACTGATCTTATTGGCTGAGCAAAAGCGAAGCCCTTACCCGACTAGGTCAAAAATGTTTTGTCTGTTTGTCTGTCTGTCTGTTTGTCCGCGCGATTTCTCGAGAACGGTTAGACGTAGAAAGCTCAAATTTGGACCACATCTTTCTTGCATCGTATCAGAGTCAACCTCCCCTCAGGGGAACCGTAGCCCAAGCGGTTTCTTAGATAATTTTCACAAGTGGTCTAAAATTTAATATCCGCCGGCTAGGTGAGGTCAGTACGCGCCATGCGCCTGTCGTGGAGGGGGGCGGATCAGTGACGCGAGTGGATCACCCTCGGTTAGGTTAGGTTAGTGGGGTCCTGGGTAGGTAAGGTTCAGGCAGGTAAGGGTAGGTTAGGGCTGGTAGAGAGGCATTGATAACGAAAGGATGATGTAAGATACGTTCGGAAGCCAGAACACGAGCGTGGTTGCGACCGTGCGGAGAGAGTGAAGCGCGCAGGGCGTCCTACTGACTGATTGGCCCCGCAGGGTCGTAGTGGTCAGGTGACAGCCGCCGGCAGGCCAAGGTAGGCGTGCGCCGGGCGTGGAGTGGCGGAACAGTGATTCGCGATGAGCGAAGCCTGTTACGCCACGACGCGATCTGGCGTACGCCTACCTTGTAGAATAGAGGTTTACTGTCGTGATTCAGGTGATAATCTTTCGGGGAGACTGGTTCCCTCAATCCTAAATGCTTATTTTTGTTTGTTGTTTTGGGGATTTGTTTCTGTTATTTTAATATTGTATTTCCTTAAACAAGGTAGGCGTACGCCAGACCGCGTCGTGGCGTAACAGGCTTCGCTCATCGCGAATCACTGTTCCGCCACTCCACGCCTGGCGCACGCCTACCTTGGCCTGCCGGCGGCTGCCACTTGACCACTGCGACCCTGCGGGGCCAATCAGTCAGTAGGACGCGGGGCAAGACAGTAGGACGCCCTGCGGGCGTCACTCTCTCCGCACGGTCGCAACCACGCTCATGTTCTGCCTTTCGAACATATCTTACATCAGCCTATCCTTATCAATGCCGCTCAACCAGTCCTAACCTACCCTTACCTGCCCGAGCCTAGCCTATCCTGGCCCCTACTAACCTAACGTAACCCACTCGCGTCACTGATCCGCCCCTCCACGACAGGCGCATGGCGCATACTGACTTTACCCAACCGGCGGATTTATAATTTTGGTCCACATGTGAAAATTATCTAAGAAACCGCTTGGGCTGCCGTGCCCCTGAGGGGAGGTTGACTTTGGTATGATGCAAGAAAGATGTGGTCTAAATTTGAGCTTTCTACGTCAAACCGTTCTCGAGACATCGCGCGGACAGACAAACAGACAGACAAAACATTTTTGACCCAGTCGGTCCAGGGCTTCGCTAACGCTCAGCTAAAAATTTTACCTTTGCCAGACTATGGAAATGTTTCTTTTATATCCATTTATTTTCTGTCAGCAATCTTTGATTTTAGTTCTTAGATTTTCTTTACGTTTTACTGGTCTTTGTTTCATAACTTCTTACTTCCATACTTGGTATGTCTAAGGTGACATGGACCAGCCACTTTAACTAGGTTTAAGTTTGATATTTTTCTTCTACAGCTATAGTAAGTTCAACCACTTCCTGATCTTCATAAACATTGGAGGAGACTGGTTCTACACGTTAACTTTGTGTGGGATTTGTTTCTACTATTTTCATATTTTACGACTGGTCTACATTTAGTACCACTTCTTTATCTCTATAATAAACTTTGCAAAAAATATGCCACGTATTTGAATTTAGTTTGCTACCAACTACCACCGCCTCCGCGATGCAGGTGGCGTTCGATACGAAAACGTGTTTCATGGCTCTCTGTAGCAGGTGACTGCTAGACGGACAGAGCAGCGCTGTATGGGTACAGGTGGGAAGGGTGGGGGGGGGGGGGGGGGGGGGGCACGACTGCCGCTCGGCTCGTCACAGCTGCCCGGTGCCGGCCTCCGGCAGCCCGCAATCGCAGCGCCGGCAGAGTCAGGGGTAGGCCACCCATCCGACTGCAGTAAACGTATTTGCTAAAACACCGCTGGATGCGATGCGGGATCCGGTTTACGTCCTGTAACCGACGCGGGATCCCGTTTGCATCACGTAACAGACGCGGGGTCCGGTTAGCGTCCCGTAACCGATGCGGGATCCCGTTTGCATCCCGTAACCGATGCGGGATCCCGTTTGGAATAGGAATTTTTCGCCCCCCGTTTCAAACGGGATCCCGTATTGACGTTACAGGATCCCACATCATGCGGGATCTCGTAACGTCAATACGGGATCCCGTTTGAAACGGGGGGCGAAAAATTCCTATTTCAAACAGGATTTTTGGACTTGGGCTCAATCTGTGTTAAAAGTGGTCAAGAAGACAAAGAGTGCCACCGCTCTGGCTCGGGCACTGGTCCGAGAGGTGTATTCCAAAGAATCATTACAGGAATGCTCAGCCACTGGCCGTAAGCCAAGTGCAAGAGGGGGTGTTCAGTCTGTGGCAAGGCCCAGGCTCGATCCGAAAGGAATCTCTGCTGTCTATGGTAAGTTTTTCAGTCGCATGATTTTTGTCAACGTTAACAAGTCGTTAAGAATTGTTTACAAAACATTATTTTACTTTGCAGACCTGGCGTGCCGCAGAGCTGAGAAGAGCAAATGGCCTGTGCCAACCAAAACACAAATTATCAAAGCTTTCTCAGATGTTTTGTGCGAAGATCGGTACTTCGCAAAATTGGCCGCTGCTGCTAAGTTGGGAGTTTAGTTAATCTACACTGGCGACCAAAATTAGCGGTCCACTTTTCCGAAGTCCGCCATTTCGTTGCTAGTCGACCTAGAGAGAAACTCCGTGTAAGCACGTACCAAAGGTTCATCTTCCAGGTCCCTGGACGCCAATTTTATTGGTTCACTCTAACGGGTGGAACCACCCCCTCAACTCCGACAATGTCGAAAATCGCCGCGAAGGGCGCCGATAAAACCCATGTGGCGGGCAAAAATTGTCAATTTTTCAGTCGGCGTGAACTCATGGACCATTGAAGCTGCTGATTCCTGAATTTCGACGCCCTACGACCATCCCTTAATTTTGGAGGGGGTCGGGGTAGTTTTTGAATTAGGGGTCGTAGAGTTTCGAAATTGATCGCAAAGGGTAGCAGAGGGCTCAGGGGCGTCAAAAATACCCGGCGCGACTTAAATCGACACCATAAAAGTGTAATAAACTCGAAAAAACTGAATTAGGCTTGTTTTTACAGTCACTTTGCGTCCCTCTACCGCCGCTCTCAGTCGAGTTAGGGTAGTGCGGGAGACGGTTTTTTACAGTTCGAACCTTTACAAACTAGGCCCCAAACGGAGAACTCAAAATCTCGAGGGCTTCAACCTTGAAACTACAGGGGCGCATACCCCTGCAAGCGATTTTCAAGAAAAGTCAATTTTTGAATCGAATTTTATGGCACGCAAATTGCGCGAATATTACACTGTAATCATCGAAAAAGTGCCAGCCGCGTTCGTTTCCATGGATTTTGTGGCCAGACCTACCGCAATTTAAGGGTTGAAGCCGTCGAGATTTTGTGTTGTCCGTTTGGGGCCGTGTAAAGGTTCGAACGTAAAAAACCGTCTCGTGCAACACCCTAACTGACTGAGAGCGGCGGTAGAGGGACGCAAAATGACGTAAAAACAAGCCTAATTTTTCAGTTTTTTGTTTATTACACCGATTTGAGTCGCGCCGGGTATTTTTGACACCCCTGAGCCCTCTGCTACTTTGCGATCAATTTCGAAACTCTACGCAAAATTAAGGGATAGTCGTAGGGGGTCGAAATTCTCAGCATGTTTCAATGGTCCATGAGTTGACTGAAAAATTGACAATCGGTACGGCGATTTTCGCATTGTCGGAGTTAAACCCCTTAGAGTGGCCGTCCAGGGACCTCGAAGATGAACCTTTGGCACGTGCTTACACTAAGTTTCAGCTCTCTAGGTCGTTTAGTTACTTCGGAAAAATCTATATTAATTTTATGCTGTATTTTGACAATTTGTCCGGTCCGAGTGGTCCGGAATACCTTTTTTTGTTTTGACAATTTTATTGCGTAACTTGTAACATTTCTATGTTATGTATCTTCGGTTTGATTACAGTCTTTGATTTCAATTCTAGATTTCTTGCACGCTTTACCTAATCATGTGGCATCAGACCTACACCCGTGCCCGTGACACGTCGGTACCATGCTAGGAACATATGTCACCGACGGCCTCCCTACGCCCGTCGCGCGTACCTACACCCGTGACACATCGGTACCACGCTGGGAACATACCTGTCACCGACGGCCTCAGTGATGTTAGACGTACGGAATAATAGTCGTACAAGTACGGAATTTCGACCCCTGCGTACGACGCAAGAAAGTGTACGACGGTCATACGGAAAAGTACGGAATTTCCACAAAATGTACGACCTTTTCCCAAAACAACCCAACAACAGCGCAGTTCGCAACAATTTACGTTGCGGACGTTGGTACCACCGGCCGGTCCGACGGAGTTCACCGTTATGCTGGTAGATGTCGCTGGCTCGCCGTTCCTCAGCCGTGTTTTGTTTCTCTGGGCATCGCAGCCAATGTAGAGAGGCCGTTGGCGGAGTGTGTAAGGCGCGCGATCAACATACTGTTTTGAAAACTTGCTGGAATACGCCAGGTTAGTAATTCAAACGTGAATTAATCCCGTGTGCACGTAGCCGGAGGCCTATAACTTACTGGGTGAGGTTGAGGGAGGTTAAATGAGCGTTCAGTGCGTTCGGGCAGCTTTTGCAGCAAATTAATAGGCATATATGGTATTTTCTGGTGTAGGATGGGTCTGACAAGCGACGAGGAGGCTGATGGCAGCTCGACGCCACCTCGAAGCAAAAGTAAAAGGTCTAGATTTGGCAAAGGCAATCGCAGGGACCAAAGATACAGAAGTGAATGGAAAAATGATAAAAGTGCGTTTGGCGAAGATGTCGGGGCATGGCTTGATGCTGATCCAAAAGACGTGCATAAAGCTAGGTGCATAAAGCTAGATGCAAGCTACACTGCAAACAAATCAAGTTTGGAGAGACTCAGCAAGTCTGCTAAGCACCTTGATGAAATGAAAAAAAAGGAAGTCAAACACAAGTATTATGAGATATGCCTCTGAAACAGCTGAACAACCTTGACAGAAATAGGGATGCAAATTTTCATGAAAAATATTTTTTGGAAATTTTTCAATGAAATTTTTCAAAATTTTTAGAAAAATTTGGAAAAATTCGAAATTTTTGAAAACACGCGTATTTTGCATATTAATGATTATATCCGAGCTTTGGTACATTTATTCTGCATTCCATTCGGGTTTGATGGTATTTTGCGATCGCATTCGCGTAATTAGACGTCTAGAGTGTTTCAAACGGAAGGCGGGACGAGCTCCTGCAAAAAGCGCTTCGTCTGCGAACGGTGGGTGCGCTGGGAGGGTAGGGGTGAGGGAGGGGCGAGGCACGGAGGCGAGGGAGCGAAGGCGGAGGTGTACGCGGGACGCTCCGAACTGACTCCGGGCAGGAACCGAAGGAACAGGCGCAGGCTCGGGTATTCGGGACTTGGACGATTTCGCTGGAGCCCGACCGCTGATGATCGAGCTGGCGCGAAGTTGCGAATTCGGTGTATCGAACGGGTGTATCGTACCTTCACTTTCGTTGCCTGCCGTGTAATTGAAAGGTATCTTGTAGCTTATTTTTTTTTTTTTTTGCCTTTCCTATAATTAAAAGGTATCTTCTGGCTTATCTTTCTGCCTCCACTTCCCCATCCGATATACAAGTCGGGCTACCCGCACTCAGGCAATTTAGAGGGGGTGCGCGACTTGCTGGGGGGCAGCTGGTTTGATTGACTCTCGTGACCCGGTAGCGAGGGAATATCAGGAATACGACGGCCTAAGATTCTCTTGGTAGATGCTCTCACCAAAATAGCCGTCCTCCCTCAGGGCGCACACGTACTCTTGGCCGTACACTCACCGACTGACGAGCTCGGGCCGAGCCCGGCAGTCGGTTGCCTCTGGTGTTCCGGAATAAGCAAGGGTTGCATTTTAGGTGTGGGGTGGGCGCGCGGGGCGTTGCCCGGCCGGGAGGCCGAGGCGACACTTTGCCGCCGCGACACCGACCCGATAAGGTTAGGTTAGTAAGGTCGTTTTTTTTTTTTAGGTTTATCGGACAAAGCGGATGATACCTAAAAAAACTAACTAACCTACTATAGTCGTACCGATATTAATGCACTTTTAATCATATTTAGGGAAAACCGCGACGCCGCCGGGGACGCGGGTAGATGTACGGCACGGCGACGTAGTGACCTGCGCTTTGGTAGGTGGCGCTGGCGTGCTGGAAGCCGACAAGAAGCCTGGACAGGATACTAGAGCAGTGGGAGCCGCTTCGCCTGTATCTCACGGAGGCGCGTTTCGAGGACAACACCCATTCCTCCGAGATGCTGTACCAATGGCTAAATGATCCGATCCTAAAGCATACTACATGTTTCAGTCATAGGTACTTCCTAAAGTCAGCATCATGAACGCATATTTTCAGCACAACAAGGTTGTGGTCACTTCCCTGCATGAGAAAATATCAGAGAGGTATAGAGATATCCTTTCTAGCTTCATGAAACCCACGTATCTCAGCAGGTACGTTATCGTAATGTAGGGGCGTATTTTATTCACAGCATGCATTTCCCCCTTGCATTTATTTATTTCCCCTCCCACAGGACTTCCCTGGCGGACCTGGACCCCAACCAGATGGACATGTACTCGCCCCTAGTCAACCTGTACCTGGGTGTCAAGGTCACCAGCTCAAGCACCCTAAGATCACGCCCCCGCAAGTGGAAGACTTCAGACGGCGCACTCTGCAACGGGATCAAGTCGAGGTTCGATTTCGGGGACCCCATGCTTTAGGGCCTCCCCGTGCTCAAGCCAAAGATTGCCACCAAGTACGACGGCCGCCAGTTTAACACCACCATCATCCCCTTCGCGGACCTCGTGCCCCGCGTCAAGCCGTCCGACCCCGAGAAGCTGCAGGCGCTTGGCGACCAGTGGCGGCGACTCCCCTTTGACCCCGACATCCCGAGGGACGTCATAGAAGAAGAGGAGGTCGATGTTTTCTGGGCCAAGGTAATATTGATGTTCACTGTCTTAATGCAGATAATTTTGGACGCGTACTTTCTTTAATTTCTCTTTATTTTTAGATAGGAAAGCTTACTGACGGTGACGGGGCCCTCAAGTACGCGGAACTGTCGGAATTTGTGCTGGGGATGCTGTCTCCCGCACTCGAATGCTGACGTGGAGCGGATTTTTAGCAAGATCACCCTCATCCGTACGCGCCTTAGAAACAGGCTGATCACCCCTACCGTGGAGGGCCCCTGTCTGGCGTCCGAACACGTCAAAAGCAAGTGCCGATGCTGCAATGCTTTTGAGCCAAGTCAAAAGATGCTGGACAGCATGACTTCCAGCAATCTGTATGGTGCAAACAGAACAGGTCCGTCGAGCCCAGCAAAGCGCGCACGTTACTTCTCCACGTATCGGGTTTTTGTACTTTGTAAACAAAATAATAACTTCTAATTTTTTGCAGGGAACGCAACGGCTGAAGCTGCGGGACTCGTCCTGGAAGTTGAAGATGAGGCTCAGGTGGACGATCCCGAGTTAAATAATGCCGATGGATGGTTTGATTACTGCCAGTTCCAAGTCCAAGTTCAAGTTTAAAATATCATATGTTATCTACTTTATTTAACTGTGTTCTACGTATGCCATAACGTTGTTTTATTTTCATATTTTGATGTATTTACGATTGTTTCTTATTTTCTTTATTCTGTGACTGTGTCTCATTAAAGAACAATTTTCTTCGCCAATGTTTTACGCATTCAGTTTAAATCGTCCCGCGTCGGCCTCGGTCTGGTAACACGGCTGTCTGAGAGATGGCAGCACGGGCGCGTGACCACACCGGGCTGCCACCACACTAACAAAAAATGCCCCTTCGAACATTATTCGTTGCCTTAAGTGCGTAAATTATATTGTCTTTCTTCATTTAGGGTGTAAAAACGTGATTTTTAAATATTTTGCAACACTTTCTATGGGTTTTTGGCGAAAAACCAAAACGTACGACCTTTCTGCTCCGCGTACGACTTTTTCGGCATGCTGGTACGACCTTTCTCGGTCGGCCGTCTAACATCCCTGGACGGCCTCCCTACGCCCGTCGCGCGGACCTACACCCGTGACACGTCGGTACCACTCTGGGAACATACCTGTCACCGACGGCCTCCCTACGCCCGTCGCGCGGACCTACACCCGTGACACGTCGGTACCACTCTGGGTACATACCTGTCAGCGACGGCCTCCCTACGCCCGTCGCGCGGACCTACACCCGTGACACGTCGGTACCACCCTGGGGACAAACGAGCATAGTGCTACCATGTATGTCACTGCCTGAGTATGTGGCATGCATGGCACATGCATGGCATATGCATGGCACTCATAGGGGACAAACAATCTCAATGCATATGTTACATGTATGTGACGCATGTGTGTGAACTTGTATGTTACATGTCAGGGAAAAATTTCACGGGTCTTGCTGTGGAAATGCAATTTCCAAACAAAAATAAAGATAGGCAATAGGTTATATCGAAAGGTAATGTTGGGAAATAGGCGAGGGGGGCGAGTTGACCGGCACAGCATGTCACGGCACGTCGCGTCGTCTGCACCTGATGCGCACTCTGGTTTGAAGGCACGTCGTCTAATCGCGCGAGTCAGCAGTTAGAGGTTATGTTGCCCGGCGTCTGCTGCGCTGCTCAAGCGCGCGCACCGCTCCGGGTCGCAGATTTTGCTTTGCCATTTACAAAGGGGCAGATTAGGACATGCGATTCTGTGTGGCATCACACATTATACTTCAACGAGTTAATAAACCAACGCACAGCATCTGAAACTTCCTGGAACTTTTTAAGTCTCAAATATGCTACGACGTATCGAGCCGCTTCGTGCTCATTTCTACCTTGCGCATTAAAATAGATTTTAATGAGCTTTGAGGGGTTTTTAGTGTAAAATTACAGCCGATCGTAATGAAAAGACTTTTTGGAGCCTTAGTTTAATATTGGAAGTGTATTTTCGGGTGTGGGTGGGCTACAAACACGTTGCAAAGTGACCACCGCAAAACGCCGTGGCAAGAAGACTTCCCCGAAGGGCGCGTACCCTCACATTTGCATAAAAAATTCAATACAAAGGCTAGTGATAGTCAAGCAACGGGCTTCGGGTTTCGATAGATAAAACATTTCTCTAGCTCTCTGTACCGGAGCGAAGGTAAAATAAAAATATTTCAAAAATAGGTTTTCTCCTACTTTCCGGCGCTCTCAGACCACTGTGCGACCCTGGAGTCGGTCGCAGCCGGCCGTCAGTTAGGCTGGGAGGGACACCACAGCACGCCGCGCCCGGTATATGTGCTCTTTTCTTTTGGCCCACTGGGACTGGGTGCAAGTGAGGCGATTCTAGTGTAAGGCCGCTCCGTGCGTTGTGTCCCCAATTTTGATACGATAATCTCATCGCCAGGGCCCTTTGAGTCCCCCCCCCCCCCCCCCCCCCCCCCCCCCCCCCGCCTCCTCCTCCCCCTTCTCTTCCTCCCGTGACGGCAGCGGCATGCCTAGGCAGAGGCGGCCCGGCGGCGGACCCTGCACCGTGGCGGTCGGCCACGCCGCGCCACTGCAGGTCTCCCCCCCCCCCCCCTCAACCACCTGCCTGTGCACGACGACGCATGGCCGACGGTACAAGTTGCTAGCGGTGAGCCGGCTCCCTCATCCGAGCCCGTAGGCTAGAGGTCCCACGCGTGCGCGCGGGACTGCTATCGCTGGGTTCGAGCCCATCGCGAAGATTTCATTTTCGATTTACGCGAGGTTTTTATTTTTGCTACAGCGCGCACAGACACAAGTGCTCAGCCGGCTTCCACCGCCCTTCTCATCTGGGCTTTATTTGCTTGTTTTTAAAAATACATGAATAGCGGATTTGTATTTCACTTGCGAAACTCGTTTGTTTTGTAACCGAAATTCAACTTAAACGTATAAAGCTGACCAAAATTCACTGTATTTCTTTAAACTTAGTTGAACACGAACTCAAAATTCAACTTAAACGTATAAAGCTGACCGAAATTCACTGTATTTCTTTAAACTTAGTTGAACACGAACTCAAAATTCATTAAAATTCGTGAATACTTGACGAAATTCAATGAATTTCAACAAAATTCATTGGAATTCGAAAAAATTCACATAATTCACTGAAATTCAAAAAATTTATTGGAATTCAAAAAATTAATTGAAATTGAAAAAATTCGTTGAAATTCAAAAAATTCATTAAAAGTGAAAAAAATTAATTGAAATTCACGAAATTCATTAAAAATCACAAAATTCATTGAAATTCAAGAAGTTCATTGAAATTCATCAAAGTTCGTCAAAATTCAAAAATTCACGAAAATTCATAAAAATTCACGGAATTTATTAAAATTCATTAAAATTTACTGAAATTCAAAAAATTCATAAAAATTCATGAAATTCACTGAAATTTGACCAAATGTACACCAAAATTCAAAGTTGTTTCCCCTTGTCACCAAAACATTACTGAGGCGGCCCGGAGACGTCACCGAGACGTTACTGAGCCGGCCCGGAGACGCCACTGAGACAGCCCGCAGACGCCGGCGAGACGGCCCTAAGATTTAAAGTAGACTAGTCCTAGACCGAGTCCAGGTACGAAATAGAGAGCTCCGAGACTGTAGAAAGATAAGAAGTAAACGGTTTTGAGACCGCGGAAGGGATTACTTGGAGACACACATGAGACGACTTCAGTTGCCCTAGCTAGTTGCCCTTGACAACCACGACTACGCCTGTATCAGTCCTGGAATAGAGCCTGGTTCCTTCCCTGAGATTCGCTCCATTACGTGTCTATTTCCTTGCCGGCCAAATCTTTACATTGGTGTCAGAAGTGGGATAACGGCTTCACGTGTCCAGAATCAGTGAAATAAGTGTGAAAATAAGTGTGTTCGCTGTTCGCCGCCACTGTGACCGTCTGGATCCTCATTGGTGTACCCCGAGACCGACATCCCGCACGCCCTGACGCTTCCCTTGCTGATGACGGATCCCCGTCCTCCCTTGTCCTGTCCCTGACGTGGCACGGTTCCCTTGGACTTCCCTGCCCTTGCACACGGAATTGTGACTCTTGTCGTTGGCGGTAACGTCTAACCTCTCGTGGTAAGAATTACCCGTGTCTGTGCCCCCGTCGCTTGCCCTCAGTGTGTCGTGGACTCGCGTCCCGCGCCGTCCCACCGCCGTGCCGGTTCGTGTCCATGTGTGCACCGGCATGCTGCCACCACGAGACGCGGTCGGCGCTGCCCGTGTCCCTGCCGTCCCTGCCCCTGGTCGACAAGGGGTCGACAAGGGCCCCCACCCGGTGCCCCCACCTGGCGGCGCGCTGCAGCCGTGCGCCATGCGCGCCGCTCCGACCTGGCCAACACCGAGACCCCTGCGCTGGCGGCGTGCGGCATACCCGCCAACAATGGCCCGGCGCATCGGCCGCCTGGCCGCGAGGCGCATCGGCCGCCTGGCCGCGAGGCGCCCCGCTGCGCTGCCGTCAGTGACGGTGCCCAGGTGGAAGCGGCAGACTGACTTAACTTGTCGAAGCCCGTCCCCGGGTGATGTGGCTAATTATCCGGGGCGGGGGGAGACACCTGACAGACATGGCGGTGCGACCGTCTGACACGGGAGTGCGGTGCGACCGCAGGCAGTACAACGTGGGACCCGCGGTAAGACCGCCCAACGTGAGAAGCGGTGCGACCGCGAGAAGACCAGCTGCCCCGACGTCGAGGCCCTCACGGCCGCCCCTGTAGACTGTGATGCTTGCTACCCTGATGCGCTGCCCTGCTGCGCTGGCCTTGCCTACCGCGCCTGCTTGCTGTGAGCCGCTGCTTAGCGAGCGATGCTTTTGGCCTTGCGATACGGTTGCGATTCTGTCCTGTCATCTGTACTGATGTGCGCGCTGCGACTAACCCTAATGTGACCGACGAGGCGCCTCTGACTTGACTGCTGACTTGTGGGCCCGGACGAACTAGACACCACCCTGTCCCCTGTCCTGCTGTGGTCCCCTTTCAGTAGTTCGAGTGGCCTCGGAAGCCCCGTTGCCTGGTCGCCAGATGCACGGTTGCAACTACATGGCAGTGGACAAGCAGTCGCCACGCCGCCTATTCCGGACAACCATTCTTTGCAGGAGGAGGGAAAGGATTGGTGAAGCTGGACACCGCCCTGGACTTTGGTGACGTTCGAGATTGATCGTTCCAAACCCTAAACCCGAACTAAAACCTGTGCCGTGCACGAGTGCCCCCCCCCCCCCCCCCCCATCGTGAGAGGCACTCGATGCGGTACCCGTGGCCAAGCAGACGGAACCACGCATTTCGATAACCGATAGAGCCCGGTCAGTGCGTTCCCTACCGCGCATCAAGGTCGATGTTCGAACGGATTCAGACTCCTATCTGTTTCTAGGTTCTCTGACGTCGACTTCTTGCTGGTTTCCCGTACCGCTGCCCTGGGCGCCATCCCTGTCCACTCCGCGCCCTGTCCCGTCACATCTGTGGCGTCTTCCCGTCCCCCTGTGACGCCGGCTGCAGTCTCGGTGCTCTTCGATGCCGTGCTGCCTCCCGGCCTGCTCGTGGGCCGAGGTCCTCCCTGTCATCACCCTGGCGTCCCGGTGAGCGCCGCCCCTCCGTCCTGATCCTGTTCCTGGAATGTCACTTCGCCACCCGCTAGTTCCAGCCTGTTTTCCAAGAGGGGGGAAAGTGTAAAGGATTTGCCCTAGGGTTGGCAGTGCCTAAAACCGGTGCCTTTCGGCGGGCCTGTGTTGGTGGTACCGCGCTCTAGTTGCCCTTGACAACCACGACTACGCCTGTATCAGTCCTGGAATACAGCCTGGTTCCTTCCCTGAGATTTGCTCCATTACGTGTCTATTTCCTTGCCGGCCAAATCTTTACAATACGTAGTCTAACGAATCTGAACGTTTTTGCAGAGGGCCAACAACAAAGATTCCATTCTCTAGGGGTGCGGTCCAGTTGCCGATCCCAACGCTCCGGAGCGTTGGGAGGCCGGTCCACGAGCTCACTCCGAACACTCCTACAAGGCGCCTCCCGCCGCTTCTGTTTCCGCTCCCCGGACGCTCCCCTCGCCTGTGCTCGGGAGGTGGGGCGTTGTGGGCGTTGCGGTGAGAAGGCGCGAAAGTGTAAACACACCATCGTCGGGTGCAAGGTGTCCATCGTCCATCATGTCGATACCTCAGCTTTTTGAGATCAGCCAAGTTCACGCCGCTGTCGTTTCAGAAGATGGAACTCCCGTTATTGCTGAGGAGGGCTTCCTACTAGTCCAAAACACCACAGGTGCGAAGGTGATTGTTGTAATTTGAAACCACGCGAAGCATGCGGTACTTATGCCTCTGCTTTCTTCGCAGATCAATCTCTTTGGCGAGTGGCAGATACAACAGACGTACGGGGTTTCTTTAACCTTAATAATTGTAAGTTTTTTTCAATTGCTCAATACAAATTGTCTCACTAACACTGTTGAAATTAACCTCTTCTCTGCTTGCACCTGCTAGTGCCTTCTCTCATGGATTCCTCCGACGCTGTTCAAGCCGAGTCAGTTGATGACCCAGGTAGCACGGCAGAAGTTATGGATGAAGAAAATGGTGAGTTGCTGTCTGAAATCTTGAACGTAATTGCCCTAAGTTTGGCTCTTTGAAGACGTTATCAATTGTATGTGCATGTACCAGGGAACGACTTTCGCTGGAGGGAGGCTGCAATCCTAGCCTTGTTAGCAGCTTACAAAGAGAATGAACATCTCTTACATTCTGGGAAGGTTTCGTGCAAAAAATTTTGGGAAAAAGTATCTGTTGAACTCTGCAAAGCTGACCATCATGTGACTGGTGGCCAGTGCAAAAGTAAAATGACGTCCCTCAAAAAGACATACAAATCTGTGAAGGACCACAACGGCAAGAGTGGCAACTGTCGCCGCACATGGCCCTTCTTTGAGGTATGATGCTCCTGTGCTTTGACTTTATCCATTTGATCATGATATGATTTAGTTACAAATTAATCTTAATTTCTGACAGGCTCTAGACGAGATGTTTGGAAAGAAACCTTGGGCTGCCCCTCTTAGCGAAGCCCAATCTACTGCACCACCTGTTGAAGAGACTGCAAAAAAGAATACTGAACCTCCCAGGAAACGTAGGTAGTCTTGTCATATGACGTGTGACTGCGTTTGATGAAGGAAATGGTTAGTCAAAAGAACAAGGCAAAGACTGTTTTTTAAGTATTTTTTGAGTTGTAACTTAGTTGTCATGTTAAGATGTCATTTTTATTTATATTTGTTAAATGCCATCCAGTCTTGTCCATTTAGTCCTAGTTTTTCACTCCGTTATTAGAGTTTGTAAGTTAAAGACTGTTCCTTTCTTTGTCAGTATTTTTGTTAAGAAATTTATTTTTGTAAGTTTTGTAAGTTTGACATAGTATATAAGTATAACTTCTGTACTTAGTTGTCATGTTAAGTTGTCATTTTTATTTATATTTGTTAAATGTCAACTAGTCTTGTCCAGTTAGTCCTAGTATCAAACGGGTATTAGTATTTGTGAGATAAAGACTGTTCCTTTCTTTGTTTGTATTTTTGTTACAAAATTTATGTTTGTATAGAACTAATGCGTGTTGAATGACAGGTGGACTAAATGAATAAAGTTTTCCTTTGAAAACTTTTGAGTTTATTTTATGCATTCCTGATTGGTAAGGTATTACACAACACATCCCTCTTATTTACTGCAGCTGCTCTATTCCCTACTCTTGCTGCTGGCCTTGGTCCTTCCTCTTCAGCAACATTTGGTGCAGTGAATTCAACCAGTTCATCTTGATGTAACAAACACAAATTGTGCAGGACACAACAAGCCAGTACATAATTGGGAACATTTTCTGTTTTTATCATTTCAAGTGTGCGGGCAAGACTTCTCCACCTTCCTCGAAGCAATCCAAAGGATCTTTCAATGACCATCCGAGCAGAGGACAAACAAAAATTAAAATTCTTCTGTTGATCTGATAAACGGCCATTATCGGTATAGGGTACCATTAAATGGCTGTGCAAAGCATATGCTGCATCTCCAATTAGATGGGAGTTTTGAGGGAACTTTGCTTCATCATCCATAAAAGCACTTACTTCTGACAGGCGGAATACTCTTGCATCATGTACTGACCCTACATTGCCCACATAAATGTGTGTAAAGAGCCTAGTGTGGTCACATACAGCCTGAAAAGAAAATGATATGAGTAAAAGGATACTTTCTTTAAGCAATCATCAGTCAATTATTTCATGCTGTCATTGATAATTACCTGCAATTGGATTGAGTAATGGCCTTTCCGATTTATATAAGACTCTGGGTTCACTGCAGGGGCTGGAATGTTGACATGCAGTCCATCAATTGCACCTATGGTTCCAGGAAATGTACTTGCTACCTGAAACCCACGAATCACTTGCTGTGCACGCTCTCCAGAAGGCCATTTGATAAATATAGGGGCCAGGCTGCATAGCGCATGGGTGACTCGCCTTACGCAACGTATGGCAGTTGCTTTACCAACGCCAAAGCGTTGTCGCACAGATCTGTGAAGGGCATTAAAAATATTGTTACCCACATTAACATTTTCTCTACCGTCGTAATTCTTATAATTAGTGAGACAATAGCTACCTGTAGGAATCTGGGGTTGCCATCCTCCACAGGGCTATGAGCAGCTGAGTCCTTGGAGGAGTCTTGTTTCCCGGTGTGGATCTTTGTAATTCCGGCTCTACGAGCCTCAACACCTCTTCGAAGGTTTCAGGTAACATCCTTTACAAAAATTAACATCAGTTAAACACATCTGAAACTAATTATACACTCAAAAGAAAAGTATTTCGTTAACTAACCTGAAATGTGAGCGGAATTCTTCCGGGCTCATTCTCTCAACCGTTCGCTCTACGAAACCCTCACAACAAGGAACGAGCTGCCTCGGGACGGGATTATTAATTAAGGCGCAAACTAATTCGTTCTCATCATCATCTAAATAAGGTGGTCTCTGCAAAAGCAATCTCCACCCGTTTTCGAGGATCCACTCATCCATTTTCAAACAACAAACGGGAATAAACACACAGCAGACGATGCTCCTGGCCGGTCCAGTAGACATACGTCGGGAGCATAGGGGGCGGTATTGGACCGCCGCCGTTCGGGAGCGTTCGGAGCGAAGCGTTCGGAGCGTTGGGACCTATAACTGGACCGCACCCTAGGTCCTCATGTATGGGCAAACGTGAATCAGGCGTGGACATCTTTACACAGAAGTCCTTTAAATTACTGCGCGGCAGATCGTGTACGAGCATTGGCACTTTAGTTACAAGTTCAAAATTTTGATGTACTTGAAGCCCCGCGTATTGTGTGCCATGTACAATATACTTGAGTACACCATTCATGTTTTCAAAAACATTACACGAAGTTGTAAATAACGGCCCAAACTCTCTAACAACACTAGGCAAATGTCTTAAAATATGGACGTTTGATACCATGTTAGAAACACCATACAGAACTTCATAACGACGTACAAATTCATCCAACAAAGTTTGTGCGAGGGCAATATCGTCCTCTAAAATACTTTCTTTACACAGAAGGCAAATTCCTAAATGTAGAAGTTTAAAATTATTGAAATGGACCTGCTCCATTACAAGATAGAAAAATGGGCAAAGCATAATAGAAAAAGAAAGTCATAAACTCGGAAGCCTTCCAAAATTCCAATTTATCAAGCGACTGAGGAGGTCGTTGAATACAGTGTGGTGGCTTGATGGACAACAGCAAGTCACTGACAACATCTTTCCGTTCACACATATTATAAACCTCTGCTCTATGTTCTGTGGCAAACCATAACCCCATAAAGGTTTTCATCAAGTAGACAGCATGCAAAACATCAATGGTTGTCGACCGAATTGGAGAGACAGCCAACATATTTTTTTTAATATTAAAGGGTCTTTGATACCAAAGTGAGCTTTGAGATTTGGTGTTCTGATACGTAAGCGCCTAAGTTCTGAGAGATGATCCAAATAATTAACCTCGTTCCGCAAGTCCAAACGCTCTTCAAACGGGTAAACAAATTTGTATAATGTTCTCTCAGACTTTTCTCCACGAGCTAAACATTTTAAACATCCATGTAGCCCATTTAAGAACGTGTGACATTGAAAAACTGCTCTGGCGGGGGAATCACCTGTACCGCCTAATAAAACCACCTTCAGTAAAACTTCATGAACCTGTCCAAATATTTTGAAATATACACCTTTGCTTAATGTCAGAAGTTCACTATACAATGGCTTCAAAAATAAATTGGTGTCTGGCTTTTCATGGCCAAACCACAAACCACCAAGTAGCATATTCTCTTTTCTAAATCTGAGCAATGGAGGAAGCTCATTGATACTGAGAAATTTCATAATTGGATGACTTGAAAATTGAAAATCCGTCACTTTTCCACAGGAATGAAATAAATCTTGTCATATTCACAGCTGCCTCCCTGTAAATATTTCCATCGTATATGTCTTCAAAAGCATTAGGATCTGATTTGGTACGACTTTGCGGATACAATAGTTTCACAAAAAGCCTTGCATTTGAAGCAACCGTTTGAGCTGGTCAATTTCAGAAATGTGCAAGAGAAAATCTGCTTTAGAGGAACCGCATTCACAAACAGCGTCCTCAGACTGAAGGCTTTTGGTACAAGTGCTGCAGAAGTAGTGTCTGGTTCCAGCAAACTTCCTGTTTTCGAAGTATTTGAAAAAGATAATGACTGCCCACTAAATTATGTTTTTCCGGAAGTATGAAGCAAAGCAGACGAAGATCTCCGATGCAGGTTCTTGACATTCGATGAGATATGAAGAAGGTGAGCAGAGCAACCATAACAGTCTCAGTGCTGTGATCCAGTGAAAAGAGCCTCGGAGGCAGAGGAAAATTCACTGCGATCTTGTTTCAGCATCATAATAATGGTCGTCATCATCATCGAACGTATTAAATTCGTCGTCGAAAAGTGGTGTGCAATCTAAAATGAGAAAGGCAACAACTTTAGTTTGGTTGATACAAAAATATCCTGCAGGTAGCCAGAGTGTGTGTTAAACCGTAAACTCACCAGCAGATTTGCTTTCATCCCATGAACTTGGTGGAGCTGATGCAGTAAATGAAGGTGTTGTGTCTACTTGATGAGATGGCTGAAAAACTATTGCTGACGGCGAGACAGGACCTGCACATACCCAAACAATACAATAAATTAGAACCAGAAAATCATGGGCTGTAATATGTAACCTAGACAATGTGGCTTAAAATTAATTTGGCAGGGTAAGCACTTCAAGACACATAAACGGTTAATGAGACAGACGAGTTCCCTATTCACTTTGTTAGTAAGGGATATTTCTGACAATTTATCTCCATATAAAATAAAACGAGCCGGAAGTTAAAAGCCAAGCGGCAATGATGAAAATACGACTGAAATGACGAGACACTGCAGGTAAATTCGTAATATTGCATGGTAGGCGTTACAGGCCCCACTCATTGCGACCTACACCTACCTTGGCCTTCCCGTGCTGGGAAGGCAGACAAATAACTTTTAAAGCAGTGGGTTGACTGGTTCTGCCATCGATCAGCCAATTAGAAAATAACATAGATTGAACTACCCAATGAATATATTGAACCACCGGGAACGTTTAGTAGTTTTATTAGCCTTAGTAGTGTAGTAGGCTTACCAAAGTTCATATTTATACATGTTTCAGATGGTGTCGATGGCGGAGACGGTATCGCTATTGCAGTTGCAGAGGCTGAATCCGAAGCGGGTGGTAATGTTGCACTTTTGACGATGTGACCTGCACATGAAAAATAAACATTATGCTTCATGGCACAATATGACACAGTGTGTAGCATCCCTGGCGAAAGAACAGCACGAGTCGCTCTGCCGCTGCCACGGTCTGGTCTGACTGTTCTTTCGCTGTGACTATACCAGGTGATTCAGAAACGCCGTATTTTTTCTTGAATAGGCAAGCCCGCAACGCACGACGTTGGTTAGCGCGCAGCGACTGCCGGCGGGGGAAGGTGAGTGGCGGAGCGTAGTGCCGCTCGTCCCAGCCAGCCGGGCCGAGCCGCTAGCGGCCGACGGCTCCGGACGACAGCGGCTCGGCCCGGCTGGCTGGGACGAGCGGCACTACGCTCCGCCACTCACCTTCCCCCGCCGGCAGTCGCTGCGCGCTAACCAACGTCGTGCGTTGCGGGCTTGCCTATTCAAGAAAAAATGCGGCGTTTCTGAATCACCTGGTACTAGAAGCTCTCATCTTACCGTTAACAGAAGAGGGGACGGCAGGGTGGAATTCGGTTGAACCAGAACACTCATGGTCAACTCCTTTGAAACTCTCCAAGAATCGCTCTCTCTGGCGCTTGCTGAGGTTGTCCATATCGAGGACCCTGGATTTTTTTCTGCGCCTCGTATTTTTGACACTGCATCACGAACCATATGATTAGAAACATAAACAGGCATTGTAAGTTCCCTCATTGACAATAATCATAACCTTAAAAATAAACGTATTATAAAAATGACAGTGGATATTCGCACGACTCGTGTAAATAACACAAGTGAGGTCGGCTGCACGAGTCGTGCGTCCTTACCCGAAATGGTTATTCGCACGAGTGACATATATACACATCTAAGTATATACACCAACCAGTATAACACACATAACATATATATACACCCCAGTCGTGCGATCAACCGTGCTGCTCCGGCTTGCACGAGTCGTGGTAACTGAATTGGTTGCACTATTTGCACGACTCTTCTCCCTCCCAACCGTTGTACCAACGTAACCTCATAACTTCTGGTATTTGTTTCATGATTTTCAGAGAGAGAGCTCATTATATTCAAAGTTTTAGCGTCCGGAAATGTCTCATTACTACGTGATTATCGGTTCGTAGTAGCTGACGCCTTCCTTGTGTGCAGTTTTTCTGTGTGGTGGGAAGATTGGTGCTGCTGGTTCCGACAGTCGAAAGTCGTTTGACCGCGCGCTCACCGTTCGCGCCAAACCATTGCCCAGCCAGCCCGACCGGTCCGACGAGGATTTCGTACTTTGCTGTCAATATGAAGAAACAGAATTCTACGATGTGATTGAACATATATTTTGAAGTGCGGTGTGGAGGTAATTATTGCTGTTTTTGCAGACGCAGTTGTAGTTGAAGTCTGATGTGGGAGTTGTGAACTGTTATCTCAATGTGTGACTCTAATAACCTCTGACATTTTGTATGGTTGCAATCGGAATTTGTAGGCTCAGCCATGGCGGATCAACAATTCAAAGTGGGCCGTACATATGAGTCTTTCTCAGATTTTGAGAAAGATCTTAACAAGTACATGAACGACACTCACCAGCTGTTTGTTTGTAAAAACTCAAGGACTGTAAAGGTTGCAAGTGCAGGCCTCACTAAGAAGGACAACCTCTATCAAGAAAGCCTAAAGTACACGAATGCGGTGTATTGTTGCAAAAGGGGGGGCCCTAAGAGAACCAACAGTGGGAATGGCACTCGTGATATTCAAGGGAATGTCCTTGTCTTATTGTCTCTTTGTTCCATTTGAGTGTTTCAACGTGACTATACTGTTTCTCCTTAGAACTTGGAAGAGGGATTGTCCTGCTTTCTTCAAGGTAAAGGCCAACACACGAAAGACACTCCAACTGGCTGAGCTCCACATCGAGCACAACCATCCCGTTTCTCATGAGGATTATATTCTGTATCCTGAAGTAAAGAATCGAATCCCCGATCCTGAGGTGGAAAGAGATGTAGTGACGCTCTTGAATGCTAAGGTGAAACCCTCAAAAATCAGGATCTTATTGAGGGGTTGTAACTCTGGTCAGCTGGACCCTAGAGATCTGGCAAATCGACGGTGCGTTAATTTATTGTCAGGTATACATGTTGATCCTGCTTCTATAATTTAATGGACTCCTTTTTATTTTCAGTGCGAAGATGAAACGTGATGGGGCAGCAGGACGTACTGAGGAGGAAATGCTCCTTGACACCCTCGATAAATTGCTTGAAGAAGATCCAGGGGCTAAAATATTTTTGCACAAGGATGAGGAGGGTTGCCTAGTTAATTTGTTTATACAAACATCAAAGATGCGAGAGAATTTTGCAAAGTACAATTCTGTCCTGATGTTCGATCACACATATAATATTAACAAAAACCGGATGCCCGTGTCTTTGTTAATGTGTATGAATGGAAATGGAGAAGGCGTAGTAGTTGGCATATCATTCTTGTGTAATGAGTCTAAGGAAAATGTAGGGACAACCTTAGACTCCTTTATCCAGAGTTCTGGTCAAGAGGCCATTGAAGGTGTCCAAACAGTCATCATTGATAAAGATATGGGCGAGATGGCTGCTTTACATACTAAATTACCTCATGCCAACATTCAGTTGTGTGATTTTCATGTTGGTAATGTTTTCAATACCAAGACTGCACATGAAAGTGAAGAGACAAGGCAGTTGGCAAAGAAGATTCGCTACGTGGAAACCAAGGAAGAATTTGACTCTCTCTGTGACAGACTGAAGGAAGTAGCCTCTGAGGGTTTCTGGCAATATTTTGAAAAGAATTGGCTTCACTTTCCTGCGGCATGGGCCTACAACGAGAAGAAAAAATCCCTTAATCTTGGAAATTCGACAACCAACAGGCTGGAGTGTGTAAATGGAAAGGCTAAAACGGTAAGTAGTTTGGCCACATTCGGACGCAAAATGACTGTAAAAACCAGCCTAATTTTTCAGTTTTTTCGAGTTTATTACACTTTTATGGTGTCGATTTAAGTCGCGCCGGGTATTTTTGACACCCCTGAGCCCTCTGCTACCCTTTGCGATCAATTTCGAAACTCTACGACCCCTAACTCAAAAACTACCCCCACCCCCTCCAAAATTAAGGAATAGTCGTAGGGGGTCGAAATTCAGGAATCAGCAGCTTCAATGGTCCATGAGTTCACGCCGACTGAAAAATTGACAATTTTTGCCCGCCACATGGGTTTTATCGGCGCCCTTCGCGGCGATTTTCGACATTGTCGGAGTTAAGGGGGTGGTTCCACCCCTTAGAGTGAACCAATAAAATTGGCGTCCAGGGACCTCGAAGATGAACCTTTGGCACGTGC
>CM049599.1:13382109-13445034 GCA_026979955.1 Megalurothrips usitatus | reverse complement strand
GTGTGCCTTACAGTTCAAAATGCGCGCGGGACACTAGCGCTGAAGCGGCCGAGCGCCGAAGCAGGGATAGGCTTCACACATCGGCCAACGCCAGCTCGCAGCAACCACTCCTGTGGCTGATCCTCGCTAGCTGGAGTCGCTATCATGGTTCATACCTTTCATCACTCATAATCTCATCGCTCATAACTTTCATAACTCATAATATCATGGAGTATAATTGTCATCAGATATAAATTAGAGAAAAATGGTGTCATGGGTTATAATATCAACAGATATAATTTCATCATATATAATTCATAAATTAGATAAAAATACAATTACATAATAAAAATAATATTACATATACAATCAGCATCATGGCAGATCTCTTGGAGACTGCCTCCGAGGGTCTTCTTAGCTTCCTCATTACACTGTTTGCGCAGGTTCGCAACATGCTCGACCGCCTGTAAGCCCTGTGACAGGTTAGGTCGCCTCATATTTTATATTTTTACAATTAAGGCGTTGTAGAGCGCCGTATATGATTGTCATATTCAAATTCTATGCGTTGAGCCAGTTTCAATGGTACCTACCACGTCTCTCTAGGTGGTGGAGCCGCTAAAGTCCACAATTACCAGAAATAGATCTGTCTGGTATTACTACTGATAGTATATTCGAGGAAGCAGCAATCTTGACCCATGATAGTGCCATATTAAGTGTTTACAGATCCCCTGAGGATAATTGTGTCATCCAATTTTTTGAGAAATTAGAGTCAACCTTGGAAATACTATACAAGGTAGGCGTACGCCAGACCGCGTCGTGGCGTGACAGGCTTCGCTCACCGCGAATCACTGTTCCGCTACTCCACGCCTGGCGCACGCCTACCTTGGCCTGCCGGCGGCTGCCACTTGACGAGAAGGACCCTGCGGGACGGGTCAGTAGGACCCCCTGCGGACGTCACTCTCTCCGCACGGTCGCAACTACGCTCATGTTCTGGCTTCCGAACGTCAGCCTTTCCTTATCAATGCCGCTCATGCAGACCTAACCTACCCTGACCCCTACTAACCTAACCGATCGTAATAAACTCGCGTCACTGATCCACCCCTCCACTACAGGCGCATGGCGCATACTGACTTCACCCAACTGACGGATTTATAATTTTGGACACGTGAAAATTATCTGAGAAACCGCTTGGGCTGCGCTGCCCCTGAGGGGAGGTTGACTCTGGTATGATGCAAGAAAGATGTGGTCCAAATTTGAGCTTTCTACGTCAAACCGTTCTCGAGATATCGCGCGGACAAACAAACAGACAGACAAAACATTTTTGACCCAGTCGGTCCAGGGCTTCGCTATCGCTCAGCCAATTAGATCGGATATGGTAGATGGTGTACCAACAGATCAACTGTTGGGGGACATTTTAAATAATTTGTGGAGACCTACTGCGGATGTTTGTGCTCCAAAGTGTAAAAGAGATGTTAAAGATATTTACCTTTGTGAGTGGTGCAGAGAATACTACCATCATTCATGCATCGGTGATTTGCGCAAGATCCCAACTGGAGAAGAACATAATGTTTGTCCTTGGCATAATTCTGTTAAGATGTTAAGTGTGGGGACTCGACAGGTTTGCCTTCTTCTCCGCCTTCGTAAATCCCTGTCTTAAGTAGTGTTCCGCCACCTTTTGTGAGTGTTTTCGACGCCTCCCATGACACCCACTACCATGAGTTTGTGTAAAGACTCGTTTAAACATTTAGCTTGTAGTGATGTAGGAGTACAATTTATACGCGGTACCTGTTCGATCTTTTACATAAATTACTTTAAGTTTTCTCTGTGTTTTTTTTTGTCATAACAGGACTAGTCAATAAGAAGGTACTCTGGATAATCTTACTTGTTGCCATCACTAGTTTTTGTAAAGATTTTAAAAATATATATATGTGGTTTGTAGTGATGTAGGAGTAAAATTTATATGCGGCGCCTGTTCAATCTTTTACTCAGATCGTTGTATGTTTTCTCTGTGATTTATGTTCCAGCTCTAGTTTGTTCTAGTTGAACTAGTCAATAAGTAGGTATTCTAAATAATCTTTCTTGTTGCCTTTGCGAATTTTTAAACCTGTATCCCTTGTGAGGGTAAAAATTGTGTTGCTTGCACAATTTTTTTGTAACAACTTTTTGACTTCCATTTAAATGAATAAAAAACCTCATCGTAATTGATTGTGATTTATTTTTGATCATACGTCTCAAGAAACTTTAACACCCGAAATTGGTAGTAGACTGATTTTTGAACAAACGCCTCAAGAAACATGTCACTGCTGCACATAACATTTAGAAGTTTCGGTGCACCAACTAGTGCGGGCAAAAGCTTTCGGGTCACTGGTGCACATAACATTTAGAAGTTTCGGTGCACCATCTGGTGCGGGCAAAATCAAAATATTATGTACCCTCGAAGTTTCGGTGCACCAGCGACGGATAGTACTTGTCCGCGGGACCCTTGGGGCGCACAACGGTGCTGGTCTTGCTCGCACCAGCGCTGGTGTACATGCTAAATAAGATGTTATACGCACCAGGATCCCGCAGAGGGGATCATTGGTGCGTATACTGTTTGGTCTCTTGTTCACCGCAATAGCTGGGGTGCGTATAATCATATCCATTAGATATTGGGCGTGAACGTCTCCCAACGGCGGTGGGCCCCCGTAAAGCATGGAGCGTCGGGAGAGTAGGCAACTCTTTCGGCTCCACCACCATGCCAAAGGGCGGGCGGGGGCCGTGAGGGGCCGGGCGCCCCCACTCCCCTCCCCGGAGTGCGTTCAGATCCCCCACCCAGGTGCCCCCAGTCACCCAAGGAGCGTTCAGATTCCTCTCGGGTGACTGCCGAGTCCCCCCGACGGGCGCGTTCCGATAACCACCGGAGTCACCCGGGTGGGTGGGAAAGTCACCTGGCTCTTGGAGCCGGGTGAGTTGGGTGGTTTGCAGAAAAGCGCGCGGAAAAAGTTATCGGTTCAGTTCGCTTCCATTTCCATTAGCCAACAAAATGGACTTGAGCCAATATGTGCTCGTCGCAGGAGACGATGGCGCGGTATCAGTAAGCAGTGAAGGCGGCTTTTATGCCTTTGATGCCACAAGTAAGTAAATAAGAATGTGAACTCAATCGCAAAAGCTATGTGTTGAAGTAACCATATACTGTTCGGGTTACTTTTTGGTCATATTAGAAGTTTAATTATTACTTTTTGAACCTTTTTCGTTTATTGCTGTTAAGAGCAGTCTTTCAATTTATTATCCCTTGCAGGTAACAGTGTTGTCATCCTACCTGACACGGAGGATGTAAGAAGGCATTATAACCTAATGGAAGTAGATGCAACAGTCACAAGTATGGACAAAATAATTTAGGTTCATAAATGTCCGTAAGTTTTTCCATATCGTGGAGAACTTAACTAAGTGGTACTCTAAATTTCCAGATGAACAATCCCAGCCAGTGTTGCCCTCTCCAGATAACACTCTTATTAGTCCTGGTTCTGAGGTACAAAGGAATGTCAACCTCGTTCAAACAGGTGCAATCACAAGTACTGACACCAAATCAGGTTTGTTACGTTCATCGGTGTCTACAATGCTATGATTCTGGTTTATTATGAATTTAACTTAACGTCGATTTTCTTTCTGCAGATGAATTGTCCAAGCCAGCCAATTGGAAGGATGCAAATGCTGTTAAAGCACTTATCCATCAATGGAAGCTTCATGAAAGCAAATTCAAAAGTACCACTATTAAAAATGACAAGGTTTGGCAAATGATCGCTAAAGAACTTTCAGATGAAAATCCTTTGTGGAAGTAAACTGGCGTTCAGTGTGAAAATAAAGTTAAAGAAATAAGGAAGATCTACACAAAAACTAAAGATGCGAATTTGCAATCTGGTGCAGAACAAAGGAAGTGCAAGTTCTATGATGATCTTGAGGAGGTTCTTGGGGACAAACCTATTGTTAAACCTCTATCAGTAGCCTCTTCATCAGTAAAGCGACCCACTGTATCTCATCAGTCCTCAGCAGATGAAGATGATGAAGATTCCCCCCCGTCAAGCACCACCAAAGAAAATGACCCGTGTAGAAAAGGAACTTTCAAAGTGGACTTCTCTACGAAGGGAGGAAGAGGCAAAGAAAGAAGCTGCCAGGGATCAGCGCCACAAAGAAAGGCTGGAGCGGCAGGATAAAATGGTATATGTTTACAGGGATGTGATGAGCAGGTTGCTGGACAAACGGTAAAGGGTCAATGTCTCCATTGCATTACTTTTCCATCCAGTTATCCATCCATGTCTGTGTTATGTATTAGGAAACCACACTTGGTTGGTTACTTTCTTTAATTAGTCAACATAAGGTTCTTTATTTTTGTTCTTAATCTGTGACTTACTATGTACTAGGAGACCAAACTCAGAGGGTTACTTTATTTAGTCAACTGAAGATGTTTTCACTGTGGTATAAATTTTAAAATTTTGTTTTGGTACTGTAATTTTGTAAGAAATTTGTTATTTTTTTGGTGTTATATATCTTAAGCTAATGAGTTGAAATCTTTCCAAAGTTACTCAATTTCAGAGTCTTTATTTTGATATTCTTAAGTTAATGAGTAAAAGCATGCTAAACTGGCATGAGTTATGGGTCTTATGTTTACGTTTTGTGAACTTGTTTTCCTATACTTAAGTTTTTGTCAATGTTGATAGTCAGTTGCCAAAGTCAATGTTGATATTCTGGTGCCAAAGTCAATGTTATATTCTGGTGCCAAAGTCAGAGAAGATAGACTAGTGCCAAAGTTGAAGTTAGTATTTTAAGACTTTGAAATGGCAGAAATGTGTCATTCCTACAAGTATTCCTCGTTGATGTTGATCTCAGATTGCTTTAAGTCCATTTGTTGCATATATAATTATATGTTATTTACTCTTGTTTCCCCTTAACAGTATTATTCTCATTTCCTTATTTGCTGCGTTTAAGAGATACAGGTATTAATCTGACCCCATATAATTTATTGCAATTATGTGGATGGTTTTGCTTTTCTTATGAGTTTCTATTCTTATGTTTCTGTTTCCAAATAACTTTTTTATGTTTGTATGTTAATTTTTTGTGAAGACCAGCTGCTGGCTGATAAACGTGTCATCTATAGTCTTGTATAGCCTATGGTCCATGTAATCTTTCAATATCCTTATTTTTTTGTGAATTAAAAGAATTAAAGTGTTTCAAGAACTTACTTTTATTCTAATACATATCCAATGGAGATACAATCATGACGGATAGTCAAACTTATCATGGAAGTTAATTACATTATATCAGCTGGTAGATACAAACGGATAAGAGAAAGAAAGGGATACACATCATTCATTTTCTCGAGCAAGCAAATTACACAGGTAAGTTCTCTTGATCTCTCCTTCCCGCTCATTTGGAATGCCCTCCTGATGAACCACATTTTCCTGCATAATAGCTAGGCCCTCCGCAATAAAATCATCCACATTATCAATTCTATCCAAGCATATATTATGAAGCACCGTGCAAGCCAAAATGACAGGTGCTATCATATCTTCTCTATTCATGTCTAAAAATTTGAGTCGCCTAAATCTTCCTTCCAATAAAGCAAAGGCTCTCTCAATGACAGATCGGACCCCAGAAAGTGTTGTATTGAAGAGTTTCTGAGCCTGTAGGTCAAGAATAACCAATAGTATGTGAGCTGATCTACACTACGATCAAGATCAAAACTAGTCCCTGAAAAGATTCTAACCTCTGTTAGTTGACCTCAGTCTATGTATGGAGGAATGCACCAATTTAACACAGGATATGCTTTGTCTCCTATAATGAACTCATCATGAGGAAAGAATGAGCGCTGATCCCTTTGAACTGATGCCCAAAGGTCAGAATTTCTCAGCACTCTGAGGTCACCAACTGATCCCGCAAAACCAGCAAAGCAATCAGTGAACCTTAACTTTGATTCACACACAGCTTGCAGTGAGATGGCATATGTTTTCTTGTAGGTCTTATAGAACTGTGAGTCAACCTGTCATGGAAGGAAAGGCAGTTTCAGCAAAACACATTACTTCAGTCAGAAAAGAAGAAAACCATACATACATCTACAACAAGTACCTTTGGAGCCTTTATCAAAATGTGCGTTCCATCAATGGCACCTATTATTCCTCGAATGGCAGACTTACGATTGAAATCAGCTTTCACTGCCTCTAAACGCTGTCCTCTAGGCCACTGTATCACCTGATCACTTATGTCATTCAGGACCCTAACGACTCGCATGAAGCTTGCACTGAGAGAGCTCTTAGCCAGATCAAAGCGTTCTGCAACAGACCTGGAATAATGAATAGCAACTGTTAGCAACTCTGAACTATATGATGACACTAAAAAACAATGAAAGATATTACTGTACCTGTAAGAGTCCGGTGTTGCCAGTAACCAAAGTGTTCCTAAAAGCTGGTGTCGAACAGGGACAGTTGGCTTATTCCCTTCAGCTGACATCAATAAAGGCCCTATGCGCCTCTCAAGGTCCTCATAAATATCTGGTGTCATTCTAAAGTGCATTCTGAACTGTTCACCGGACAAGTTTGGAATGGTAACCTGGACATAACCCTCAATCCTGACCGGTTTGTCTCTCTTACCCATTCTTTTTCGTTTCGACATCTCCACAAACATTTCCACGTCATTGTCTGAATTACTACTTTCATCACTACCGTATTCAAACATAGACAACAAGAGATTATCGCTCGCTGCAACGGCAGCGCTGAGTAATGCTCGTCTGTTCATTTTCACAACAACTCCATCAGCAGACGACGCAGACGACGTAAACAGCAATGGCACCCGGGCGCGTTCAGATTCCCTGCTCACCCGGGTCACTAAGCTTTAGCTCCGCCCACTTACCCAGGTCACCCGGTCGTCACCCGTCGGGTGGGTTATCTGAACGCACTCCCGCGTGACAACAGAGCACCAGAGCGGCGCGCGATGCCATGGACGAGGCGTGATGAGGTTGGCTGTGCGAGCTGCGTGCCGCGCTATTGCTTCGGTGATGTCCGAATTAAAGGTGAAAAGACTGCGGGCGGCGTGCAGGGGCTGGCTGTCGGCTCCGCGGCACCGCGGAGGCCTATTCGGTTGTCTATCAAGCGGTGAAACCGAGACGCGCCTAACTTGAACATGACGACCGGCCCCAGCAGAAGGGCAGCGCGGACCCGCTCGGCCGCGTTCGGGTCGGGGCGCTCCCCGGACGTCCCCCGGTTTTGCTCCTCGCCGGGCCGGAGCGCTTCTTCCCCCCCCCCCCCCCCCCCCCCCCCCCCCCCATTTTCACACACTTGCCCCGCTATTCGGATGAGTGGTTGCACCAGCTCATTTGTTTTTGTGACTGCACATTCAACAGCTGTGACAAGCTGCCGTTTACGAAGATCTTTGAGAGGAACTCTTGTCTATTAAACCGGGGTCTTCGCCAAGTGCCCGCATGCCTTGGATTTGTGTATGTGACTGCCGCGCGTATATCTGTTGCGTGAACGGCGATCGTCCTGACCAGAAGTTTGCCGTTCTGGCAATACCGCAAACGTACATCCTGGATAATGCCTTCTTGCATAACCCTTCCCTTCAGAAAACCGTTACTAAGCGGCTGAAGCGGCCGGTGTCGGCTCCCCGTGCCGGACCTCGCCCACCCGTGCCCGGCCGGGGACGGCGTTCACCGGGGCCGCCCCCCCCCCCCCCCCCCGCGCTGAAGTCGTTAGCACGGCCAGCCCCGCCGCCCCCCGTTCCGCCCCCACGGAGGCCACCGTCATCCTGGCCGTGCCGCTCCAGGCTAGCTCTAACAGCTTTTGTTTATGTTCCAGGAACAGCGAGCACGGCGGTCTTCAGAGCTGGCTGTCTTCACCAAGTATTTCCGGAAATTTACATTTATTCTCTGTAATATGGTGAGTTTCGATTTGTTATCCGTTGAACATGTGCTATGGTGAGTGCGGTGCATGTGTGGTGCACACTCGATGATGCCACATGTTTGAGGTTAATTTAAAAAGCTTAAGTGTGTTGTCTTCTGCTATCATGGTTTGGTAATTGTGGACTTTAGCGGCTCCACCACCTAGAAAGACCTGACAGGTACCGATGAAACCGGCTTAACGCATGGAATTGGAATATGATAATCATATACGGCGCTCTACAACGCCTTTATTGTAAAAAAATAAAATATGCGGCGACCTAACCTGTCACAGGGCTCACAAAAAGGCTTATTTCGCACACATTTGTGCACGACTGTTCGTCAAACGATGAGTAACGCCGCTGTTAAGTATGCTTCTTTTACTGAAAGACTCCTGGTGCACTCCTTCGCGTCCAACTTGGAGAAACCAAACACCCTAATTCCGTCTGCTACATCAGTTCCGCACACAGCGACGCTCGACGAGTGGAAACCCTATGCGGCGCTACTGCAGCGCCGGACTGGTGGACGAACAACAAACCCCGTCAGCACCGGCGTCGGCGGCTCTGTCGGGCGGGTCGTGCGGGAGACTGCGCGGCGCGGTCAAGGACAAGGACACCGTTTTCCGTCGGATGCGCCGACCTGCTCTATGTGCTGTAATGTCCCTTTGACCAAGGTCACATTCACAGTCATTTCCCTTTGACACCATCACCTCACACACTCTAATAGCGGGAGAGGACGCTGTTGTCCGCTGGGTGCCGGGTCTATATCGTTTGTCCGACCTTCGATTGTCGAACCTCGGGGTACGCGAACCTGAAATGACCAAAACTAAGCTAACCTAACCTAGCCTCGGACGTTACTGAACTGCGAGGTCGGATAAAAGTAAGGTCGGAAAAGCGGTGTACCCCCGCCGGGTGCTCCGTTACCTGCCGTTCGCTGTTCGTCGTCACCTCCGTCATCTCCCTTTGACACTGTCACATTTTCGTTTTAGATCCAGGATATTCCCGAAAATTTCCCTCTGACACCATCACTTTACTATCATCTCCCTTTGACTCTCTCACATTATCGTTTTGAATCATGCCTACTATCCATGTGGATCGGATAAGTTTCGCCTTAGATCAAGGTACTTTCACCTTGGATCAATGTAGTATCCCGTCGGATCAGGGTACCTTGGTCGCTTGATGCCTTGATCCGACGGGATAGTACATTGATCCAAAGTGAGAGTGCCTCTGTCCAAGGTGGAAATACCTTGATCCAAGGTAAAACAACTTCGATTCACATGGAAAATCCGTACGTTAATCGGGCAGAGTCAAAGGGAGATGGTAGTGAAGTGATGGTGTCAGACGGAAATTTTGTGAGGTTAACGAGCTGCAGGTGGACGGCGCAGCTTTTGGGAATATCCAGGATCTAAAACGAAAATGTGAGTGTCAAAGGAGATGACTGAGGTAACGACGAACAGCAAATGGCAGGTAATGGAGCACCCGGCGGGGCTCGGCGGGGATACATCGCTTGTCCGACCTCACTCTTGTCCGACCTCGCGGTTCAGCGTCCGAGGCTAGGTTAGGTTAGCTTAGTTTTGGTCAGTTCAGGTTCGCGTATCCTGAGGTCGGACAAACGATATAGACTCGCACCCGGCGGACAACAGCGTCCTCTCCCGCACGAGCCGCCCGACAGAGCCGCCGACGCCGGTGCGGACGGAGTTCGGTCTTCGGCCACCAGTCCGGCGCTGCGGTAGCGCGGAGCGCGGAGGGATACGTTGGGATTGTTGGATCAGACGACCTACCCGCAAAGCAGTGCCGCGACGCACCGCAGCGAAATAGACATTTCACAGTGTCAAAGGAACATACAGTGAGTCGGGCCCGAAAAAATATACTTTCACTCAACTCGATCAGGCCCGGGCCAGGACGTAGCGTACTGAAATGCCGTTTTCAATCAAGTCGTCTTGGCGCATAGCCTCTCGGAGGGTCCACGGGGGGGGGGGGGGGGGGGGGGGGGGGTAGAGTTACCACTCGCCTGACGTCGCGACGCAGAGATCGCTGTAGCAGACGGATTTATGCTCTTTGGACTCTGGAACTTGTACGCGAAAGTGCGTACTAAGAGTCTTCCGTGAAAGAAGCCTACGCTTGAAAACGGCGTTGGACATCGTTCGGTAAATAATCATTCACAGATACGTCCGTAATTCCCGTGTTACTGGGCACTGTGACAGGTTAGGAGGTCTCATTATTTAATATTTTGCAATTATTACGTTCAGGAGCGCCGTATATGATTAGCATATTCCAATTGAGGCATTCAGCCGGTTTGAACGGTACCGCCCATATCTCCATAGGTGGTAGAGCCCCTGAAGTCCACAATTACCATTACTGCTCACTTCACGCCTGGCGCATGCCTACCTACCCAGTCAAACCGTCGGATTTTAGATTGTAAATCACTAGTAAAAACAAGGTAGGCGTACACCAGACCGCGTCGTGGCGTAACATGCTTCGCTCAGCGCGAGTCACCGTTCCGCCACTCCACGCCTGGCGCACGCCTACCTTGGCCCGGCTGTCTTCTGACGAGTAAGACCCTGCGAAGCTAACTACTCAGTAGGACGCCCTGCGGGCGTTGCTGTTTCCGACCAGTCGCAGCTACGCTCATGTTGTGGCAGCCGGACGTATCTCACTTTGCCTTTTTGTTATCGGCGCCCGTTAACCATTCCTAAACTACCCTTACGTAACTGAGCCTAACCTAGCCAGGTCCCAACTAACCTAACCTAACCGAGCGTAACCGTCTCGAGTCACTGATCCGCTGCTCGACGACTCTCGAGGACGGGATCCCTGGTATCGAGACCGGAGGCTGTATTCGTTCGCCACCAATAGGTTTGCCTTTGTGCATTGCCGCAAACCGCATTAGTTCTCGAGTTTCGGCGGTCGTTACCTGTGGCCCCTACCGGGGTCCCTAGTCTCGAGACCAGTGGCTGTACTCGTTCACAGCCCCCCCCCCCTCCCATGCCCTCTGCAGTAACGCAAAACTTATCTCTCTAAAACGCATAGCTTACTTGGTACTCGTATAACAATTTTTTTCGATGTGGCTCTTGAGGACGGGGTGCAAGGTCTCGAGAGCGGTAGGCGTGGCGCCCTTGTTTTCCATTGCCGCGGCCCGCAAAGTCCAAGGTCGAAAACCGCAAGTCAGTACCTCCTACCGTTCGAAAGATAGAAGTTGGCTCTCGAGCACGGGGTGCGTGGTCTGGAGAGCGGTTGTCCTGGTGTGGCGCCCATGTTCTCCTTTGCCGCGGCCCGTAAAGGCCAATGTCGAAAACCGCACGACGCTAGACCGTACCGTTTAAAAGGTGGAAAGTGGCTCTCGAGGACGGGGTGCGTGGTCTCGAGCCCGGTGCCACTGCGAAAAGATCGCAATGATGGCCAAACCGCTACGATGGCCAGCGCTGCAAACCGCACCTCTCTAGGTGGCTCGGTTCTTCAGATATTCCCAAATGTTTACTTCAAATGGACGCCATCTCCGATCTCGAGCACGGGGTAGCGCGGAGGGGTTTACTATGCACAAGCCTGTATTCCTTGTCCCATTCCACGGAGGGTCGGTTCTATAGCAAATTTGGATAGGGGCCTTCGTTTGGTCGTGAGAGGGGATAGTAGAGGGCTGCGCCCCCGCAGTCAATCTTCCCTGTAATGTATTTTTGGTATTTTATACCAATTGTAAAAATTTTCTAAGAAACTACCCAAGATACGGTGCCCTAAATGTGAGGTTGACTTTGATATGCTGGTAGGAAGATATGGTCCAAATTTCAACCTCCTACCACTAACCGTTCTTGAGAAATCGCGCGGACAGACAGACAGACATAACATTTTGGACCCAGTCGGTCCAGGGCTTCGCTATCGCTCAGCCAATTATCGGGAGTCGTACAGGATTACTGAATGTACCGGTTTTGGCCCGCGGAAATATGGCCGGAACAACGTCCGCCGAGTTTTAAAATAACAGTGACTACCGGACCGAAACTCTTCAGTATGCGAGACGTCTGCAAACCAGATTAACACGTTTCCTCGTCTCCTAGCCTGATTCAGTGAACGACGCTAGGTGTATACGAAATTTAAAAGAAATCATAGGAAGCCACTATTGTTTACCCTGTGCTGTAGAAAACCGCTTTGTAGCGTGTAGATTCTCAACACTAAAACGTTTCTCATTAGCAGTCTACACTTGTCTTAGGGACAAAAACTAGCGGTTTGCCGGCCCTGAGAATAAACACAACATACCTACCCGAAACACGTCGTTTCCCATTTCTCTTGAAATAACTTTCGACTTCCTTGACCAGCTCCATCAGATAACAAAAGCATAAACAAGAGATAAACAAGTAGATTCTCAACACTAAAACGTTTCTCATTAGCAGTCTACACTTGTCTTAGGGACAAAAACTAGCGGTTTGCCGGCCCTGAGAATAAACACAACATACCTACCCGAAACACGTCGTTTCCCATTTCTCTTGAAATAACTTTCGACTTCCTTGACCAGCTCCATCAGATAACAAAAGCATAAACAAGAACATGCACAGGAAGAGCCAACCAAAGCAGGGTTACGAACCTCTGCCATCGGCTGTTCGGTTCCGACGTTCTGACCACTCTTTCTCAAACTTATGTGTAGAGTCCCGGGCCGGGCTGGGGCTCTTTCCAGGAGATATGCACAGAGTAACATTAGTAAGGGGTTGGAGACCAACTGAACCCATGGAGGGGGCTGCCACTCAATTAATGTGGTTGACAAGGTACCTGCACTTGCCCCCATCACAATAATTTGATCAAAGCGCAAACAGTTTTCAAGAAATAAAATAGAACATGACGGCTACCGGACAAACTGAGTGAAATATTAATACCCCTTGGTGCGGGGTAGGCTCTCGAACTCTTTGTTGCACAAATTAAAATGGTGTTGGAAAGTGTACTTTTAAAGTTATTGTCAGGTATACATGTTGATCCTGCTTCTATAATTTAATGGACTCCTTTTTATTTTCAGTGCGAAGATGAAACGTGATGAGGCAGCAGGACGTACTGAGGAGGAAATGCTCCTTGACACCCTCGATAAATTGCTTGAAGAAGATCCAGGGGCTAAAATATTTTTGCACAAGGATGAGGAGGGTTGCCTAGTTAATTTGTTTATACAAACATCAAAGATGCGAGAGAATTTTGCAAAGTACAATTCTGTCCTGATGTTCGATCACACATATAATATTAACAAAAACCGGATGCCCGTGTCTTTGTTAATGTGTATGAATGGAAATGGAGAAGGCGTAGTAGTTGGCATATCATTCTTGTGTAATGAGTCTAAGGAAAATGTAGGGACAACCTTAGACTCCTTTATCCAGAGTTCTGGTCAAGAGGCCATTGAAGGTGTCCAAACAGTCATCATTGATAAAGATATGGGCGAGATGGCTGCTTTACATACTAAATTACCTCATGCCAACATTCAGTTGTGTGATTTTCATGTTGGTAATGTTTTCAATACCAAGACTGCACATGAAAGTGAAGAGACAAGGCAGTTGGCAAAGAAGATTCGCTACGTGGAAACCAAGGAAGAATTTGACTCTCTCTGTGACAGACTGAAGGAAGTAGCCTCTGAGGGTTTCTGGCAATATTTTGAAAAGAATTGGCTTCACTTTCCTGCGGCATGGGCCTACAACGAGAAGAAAAAATCCCTTAATCTTGGAAATTCGACAACCAACAGGCTGGAGTGTGTAAATGGAAAGGCTAAAACGGTAAGTAGTTTGGCCACATTCTAAATGGTCAAAAGTTTGTAATATTTTCACTGAATTATACACTGATCGGTTGAATTCTGCTCACAGATTTTGGATATAGACTGTACTCTTCAGGAATCAGTGGAAGGGCTTTTAAACTTGGTAGTAAACAAAGATGAGGACACATTCATGAAAAGTAGAACACAAGCTACCAAAGAGTATTATTCCACTGTCACGTCGGACCCTGTTGCCAATCAGATTCTCAATTCTGTCACATTGTATGCTGCCAAGAAATGCCTGTATGAATACAGGGCTCTGACATCAGAAGATAAGGTTGACTTTTATCAAGCTTCTGAAAATGAATGCACGTGCCGCCCATACCTGTCTCAGCGGTTGCCCTGTAGACATATGTTTTATCAGCGTCGCACTCGAGGTGAATTTTCTTGCTGGCCTACTTATTGTGGTTTTGTTCAAGTGAATCTCGTTGAAATAGTCCTTATGATGGAATGCCTGTATCATTTTCAGGTGCTGCTTTGTTTGATGAAAGCCAACTGGCTCCTATGTGGCTCAAAAATGGTCCAGATGTCACCCCAGTTCAAGGGCCTCCCTCCTTGTTGGCACCTGTAATAATTGTTGACCGTAAGGTGGAGCCCAAAAACAAGCAGGAGAGGTTTGCAAGAGCTAAGCCTTTGATGAACCAGCTGTGTTCTGTGATGGCAGAATGTGGTCAACAAGAGTTTGCAGCCAAGTACAGACTTCTCAAACACCTGTTGAGTATTTGGTCATCGTCTAAACAGCCCATTCTCCTAACAGCACTTCAAGGGAATGAAGCAGTGACAGTTGATGGAAAAAGTACGCATCCTGGTTCCAATGCTATTTTCATTTTGAATCAGTGATACTAATCTGTTTTTTTTTCTCGTTTTCTGTTTGTAGAAGTAGCTGTCCTAGAAATCCTAGACGGAGAAATTGAAGAAGTTCCTGAGACTGCACCAATTCACCAACAGCTACCTACAGCCACTCCTGCTGTTCTAGAAAACGTAGATGGAGTAATTGAAAATGAAGGTTCTGAGACTGCACCTACACACATACAGCCACCTACAGCCACACCTACTGTTCTGGAAAGTGTAGATGGAGTTATAAAAGATGCAGTGTCTGAGACTGCACCCTCACTCCTACAGCCACATACAGCCACACCTACTGATGTAGAAAACCAAGATGGAGTCATTGAAGATGAACTCCCTGTACTGCCACCTACAGCCACACCTACAGCCTCACCTATTTCCATAGGTACAGACTTTGTCTTTGCTTGTGTTCATTTCAATATCTAAATAATGAAGTGGAAACTTGCGTAGTATTTGATGTGTGTCTCACAACGTCTTTTTTTCAGACGGTTTGCCATCTGCTACTCCAAATACCACTATACCCATCACTCCAGCCTGTTTTTGTCGGATACCTAGTGAACTGTAAGTATCTCTTTACCATGGTATGTTTAAGTGTGTTGCAAAGGTTTGACTGTAAAACTACCGTATTACTTTTTCAGACGTGTAAGTGGACCACAGTCCAAAATAGCAGGTAGGCCCTACTATAAATGTAGCCTTCGACCACACCAGAATTCCTCTGAAGGATGCAAATTTTGGCGATTAGCCCCAGCTTCGGCGTTACCATCAGCCATGGGTCAATCAAAGGGCAATGCATCTGACAAGAACACGAGTTGTGATGACTGTAAGTTGTTATATTTCTTGGGTAAAGACAATGCTGCAATAACTATCTCAACTTTTTGTTATTAAATTCTAGCTTCTACACCAGTACCATCTCTTGACGATGATTTCAATGATGATTTGTCAATGCTTGTTGCTTTGATGGATCAAATTGAAGACAGTTCAGAAAAGAAGGAAAACTTTGCTTCTAACTCAATCTCTGACAAAGACAGTTCAGAAAAGAAGGATAACTTTGCTTCTAACTCAATCTCTGACAGTACAGCAAGCACAGCTCCTCCAGTGCCAAGTCAAACTGGTCGTTTCCGTGATCTTACTGGCAACTTCAAACTACCAGAGTCAGTAAGACCGAAAGGACGGCCAAAACAGTACGGCAAGTCTGTGACTAATGTTCGATCTAATGGTACTGCTTTGTTTTATTACTATGAAACTCAATTTTGAAGTGATCCATGTATTTGACATGTTACTGATCAGTTGTATCATTTCTTTTCTTTTCAGGAGGGAAGAGAAAAGGTGAAACCAAATCCGATTACCCAACGAAGAAGAATCGTAAGTGCAGTGTTGTAGTCATAGCGTTATCCATGATGGCCGTGAGACATTTGGCACAACTTCCTTCTTTAATTATATTTTCTGCAGGCTTACAGTGGACTGTTGAAGATTTAGAAAAATATAAAATCCAAAGTCGGCGTGAGAAGGGTTCAGCTATACCCAACAGTGACGTTTCGGAACGGAATCCTGACCTATGGCATGTAAAGCCGCAGTCCAGCTCAGCTGTAGACTTCTACACAGTTCGTAGGCGACAATTCCCAACACAATGTCTATGTGATGATCAGTTCGCATGTGCGCACCAGCTGGTGTGCTCTTGCCCAGATCAGATTCACCCTTGCAAGCATAGCTACAAGGTGGCTTCTATGATTAGTTGTGGTGAGTGAAATACACTTTATCATGTTTTCTTTAGGCTAGCAAATTTTCTTGGGATATAACAAAGTAAGCTTTATTTACATCAGATATCTCAAAGGTGAAATTTTAATTTTCAGTTACCGCAGTGGCAAGTAAATACTGTGAAGAGGCACGAACATGTGGATCTCACTTTCTTTTACTATATTTTAGGGATCATGTTGCTTTCTATTTGTCTCTCAAAATTTTGTCTTATATTAGTTCATGAAAAGATGTGAGTTTTACATGATTTTTGGCTCTTCGAGTGTTTTCTTCCACACTCCATTGGGGCATTCCCTCTTGAAGTGGATGACAAATAGTCCTTGTCAGGACTCGGGTGAGTAAAGGTGGTGAACACAGTGAAATGCCTTGAATGAAATGCACGAACATGCTTTACATACATGCTGGTTTGAGGATTCAGTGGCTGGCTGTGGAATGTCCTGTTTGTTAAGCTCACTTGTACGTCTTTATGTTTGTTGGTCACCTGTGCAGTGCATGATTAGGTTGAGGTTAATTTTACGGGTTTTTTACATTCTCACCACAATTGCTGTTGTGTCTGGTTACATTTAGAGAACCATTTTGTTTGGTTTTCCGTTGTGGGTGTGTGTCTTGTAGGGTACCGTGTGCTCTGTACCATACCACCATACCACTGCTCATTACTTGGCTTGACCTTATATTGACTTTCCACTTTCGATCTTTCCCAGATGACAATCATCAATCTGATGTGGATTCTGATGTGGCACCTGAGAAGTCAGATGATAGATCTGAACATCCATGGGAAACAACTACCCAGGTTGAGACCATTGGTGATAATGAAAAAGTAATTGTAATGGGTTTCCCTTTACATAAAGCAGATTTCATTTCTCTGCTAAATTACAATTGGCTCACTGACCAAGTTCTGGACAGCTTTTTAGCTCTCTGTGTAAAAAAGTACATTGCTGATCCAGAGGCCTCAATTGCTAGAATGGGATGTTGTGATTTGGCAAATATAAGTAAAGGTCTCCATAATGTAATTCAAAGGGTGGAGCAGAAATGTATGCTGTACAATGATCTCTGGTTAGTACCAACACTTATCAAGGGAAACCACTGGATCCTCTTCCTGGTCGTGGTGAAGACCAAAAAGATCATAATTTTGAATTCTATGTATGAGGGCAAACAATTAAGCTCTAGTCTGTTGCTGCATCTTCAGGTAACAAATTTGTTTTTTTTTGTGAGTTCTTTTGTGCATGAGAAGCTTGTAAAGATTCTTCAATACTTAATGTTGCAGATTCTGAGGCTGCTGATACAAAAAAGCCACATTCAGTGCTTTGGTGGACCACCAGACTGGAAGCTGTGGTCTGTACACTCTCCTTCTGATACCTATTTACAGACCAATGGTAGTGACTGTGGCCTCTTTGTCTGTTTGTGGAGCTACAGCATTTGTACTGGGAAAATCCTTCCAGACGGTCTGGGTGACATGTCTGTTAATATAAGGTCTTGGATTTCAAAGGAGTTTCTAGCAAAGGCACAACCTAATTTGAATAAAATGATGTGAGTTCATAATTCAAAGTTGATGACCTGTGCCACTGTTGAATGTAGTTCACCTGTTCAAATTGCTCTGGAAAATGATTTATTTCAGAGTTGATTCAGATGATGCTGAAGATGATTTAGAAGTGCTTGAACAGATGGACCCGACTATTTGTACCACCGAACCTTGGTCCAATCTGCCAGCGCCAAAAGTGGACCATGATTTGATTGACGGCAATCCGACAGCTCTCTACTTGTCCACCATCATTACCTCGCTGTGGATAGCCACTTCCACAAAATGTGGTGCTCCGGAGGGATGCCGAGTGAAAGATAAGGATATGTTCCTGTGCGAGGCCTGCAGGGAATTTTATCATATGTTATGTGTAGGGGACACCAGGAAAAAACCAGCAGATGAAGAACCCTATTTATGTCCCATGCACCCTTACAGTAAGTAAGATACGTTGCCATCATGGTTTATGTCTGAAGCTGTGAAGTTGTTCAAGTCACATTGGAAATCTGTTGCTGTTTACAGAACAAACCAAAACCCGTATGGTGAACCTGCCTCTACGCCTACGACGTTCATTGAATTAGTACCCCTTACCTGATGTGTTTGGTTTTGTGTTTTAGTCTATGTAACTTTTTATTTATTTATTTATTTGATGTAACTACTTGTTTTTTAATTCATAGTTTTATTTATATGGCCCCTGTAATTTTAGATGTTTTGGACCAAGTGTAACCAAAGGCTTTAACTTCTTACGGTTGTAAGAATAACTGACGAAATGGAACAGCTTGCAGCTTGTTTGCTGTTTAGTTTATGTCTAATGACCTAGTCATGGGATTTTATGTCTTTTTATTTTTCTGTTCCATGATTTAATGATTTCTGTTCCATGACAGTTATAGATTGTTCTTGTTTTACCATAGAAAAAAAAATCCTTTTCCAATTAATATGATTGTAAATTGTATTGTTGAGAACTGCAATGTTCTTGCATTTATCTGTTAAGAGTTTGGAACCTTTTCGCGCATTATGTACAAATTTTAATGGTTTATTTTTCTTGTTGAATTCAGTCAGATGATGGAACTTGAACATTTTTTTAATACAGTACTTAATTATATTGTATGTGTCTATTTTCAACTTTGTAGAATGGTGTATATGTGAAGTTTGTTTTTCTTCATTTCTTAAATGAAATGTGCCAAAACAACACTTTTTGTGGACCACCCTTGAAAATCATGTGTTCAATGTTTTCATACTAGAAGGATGTAATCAAAGAGGTGATTAAGTAATCTGGTCCTTTCCTTCTTCCGTGTAATGTGAAGTCATCTGAAGCCAGCTGAGAGACCTGGCGGATTGCATTATTTTGCACCAAGTGCCATTTTTCTCTACTACTTGTAATTAGTATCTTTAAACCTTTTATTTTCAGTTTTGGCTGTGCTGTCATTTGTATGTTCATTGTCCTCTGTAGAATTCACTGTTTGATTTGCTTTTCTGTAAATTGTACATTGTTTTCAGAGTTATTAAATGTTCTATCACTACCTGTTTTCTTTCTTTGTCCAAGTGGTGAGATCCTTACCAAATCCAAAATAAAGTATTTTCACCCATTTCACTTGCTGCCAACTTCAGAGGTGTTGAGACGGTTGCCATAAGCCATAGGCATGACATAAGAAGCGAGGAATCTTTCAGAAGGCGTGTACAACAGCATTCTTTGCTCACATTTTCTAGTGGTTAGGATTTGCAGAATAATTAGATTAATATGACTAGACGGACGTAAAGTAGGAAGATGCTACTGAAAACTACAAAAACTTTTGATATTTATCACTTTGTCTTTCCTCCACTACATGATTACATGTTTCACATTTAGTTTTGGTCCACACATTGGAAGTAATGCAGGGAAGCCCCTACTGAACTAGAGAACAGTTGTCTGAAATGGACGATGAGCCTTCACCATTTACACCTTATTTACAGCACCCACCATCAAAATCACATGACCAGCATACACATACACTTAATCATGTATAACCAAAGGCTTTAAGATCTTTAGGTCGTGAGAATAACCAACAAAGCCATGCAGACGACTCGTGCGAGCAAGTGGTCCTGCGTAGTCCACACGACTCGTGCATGCGTGCATCACAGTTCGCCTATCCGCACGAGTCTTAGCCCTACGCTCCCTACGCGGCCCACGACTCGTGCAAACAGCGTACGTGTCCAGCTGACACGACTCGTGTACGAGCCATGCAGACGACTCGTGCGAGCAACTGAGCCTGCGTAATCCACACGACTCGTGCATGATATCACACTTCGCTTATCCGCACGAGTCAAAGCCCTACGCGGCCTACGACTCGTGCGAATAGCGTACTTTGTCCAGTTGACACGACTCGTGCACCTTTCCCCTAAGTCACCTATTGGCACGAGTCGTGCTAATAACTAATCTCAGCACGACTGCACGAGTCGTGCGAATATAACTAGTCATAAAAAATCATACGCGACGTCTTCTGCGGAGTTATCCATATTGCCATGAATTGAGCTGAGAAAAGATGAACTGCGCTTCGGCGTACTTGTAGTTGTGAAACTGTGACAAAAATATAGGTCCTTGTTAGAGTTCAGAATACATTCGTTACAGTGGGCTAACGAGGTAATTCCGTTTTCATTATAACCTCCCAGGTTTTGCCTACTACAGTGTGTGTGCATTCCACTTACCTTCACATCAGTCCGTGTATGTGATTTCGGTAAAAACGTACACGAAAATTAACATTGCAAAACAAAATTTCACTTATCAAACAAAAGTGCAAACGGTTCACAGAAACAGTAAGTGTTGATTTAGACTGTGAAGGTGAAGGTGAAGCTGAAGCCGTTCATCACTTGTTTTGGGTCCGTTCACCTTCGCGGGGACGAAACCGACCGAAATCGACCGAAAACAAGTGAAGAGCGCCGTCTGAGGCCGGCCGAAACCGACCATAGTTGCAGTTCCAAATGGCCCGCTAGGGTGTGCTGTGTGTTTCGCGCGAGCTTAAACCTTCTCAAGTGTTACGCTCTCCCCAAACGGGAACTGTGCCGGAATACGATTTTATCAACGCCGAGGAGACTTCTATCGCGGCTCTCCGCTTTCCGGTAAGGACATGAATTGCATGTCGCAAGAATTATTCAAAGTCCGCTTTTTCACCGCGCTTTTCTTGTCCACATCTTGCTCTTGGGCTCTTGTATGGTAAAGAAAGGATTTAGGCTTAAACGCCTCAATTTTCAATCTTTAGCAATCTGATAAGTGTCGATTTCAATTGAGACCGCAGGATAGTTACTACGCAGTAAAGCCGCTTTTATGGCTCGCAAACGCCCAGAGAGCATAAGCGAATGTCAGCACAGCAATTCATACCACTACCTACGGATTTTTAAATTTCCCAGCTGCCGTACCGCAATCTTTCACACGGGCTCTTGACAATGGTAGAGGTTCTTGTTCTCAGGGTAAGACGGTCCTGATCGTTCAGACCATTCCAGTGAGTTAAAGGAACAAAGTATACTTCAAGTGCAGGCAGCAATTTTTATTTCTCTAGCAGGAGAATGTTACAATAGTATCACAGAGCACCTCAGAGGCACGTGAACATATGTACAGTACAGGGCACCCTAGCAAATTCATAACTTTTACAATTGAATCCTGAATTAACTAACAGACAAAGCATTTCAAGGGAGCCGACTCAAGATACAATCCGAATCATAGGCTACTCCACTCCTTGGAAACGTACAGAATATTACAGAAGTGACTCGTACCTAAGCCAAGGAAGCATGAAAATTGACTACAAAATAAAACAAAATGTCACTCGAAGAGAAGGACAAGTGCACCCATTTCCAAATTAATTTGATTCACAAAAATTAACATGCATGTGTTTCAGAAGACCAAAGCTGAACAAGCGACAAAGTCACACAATTAAAAAAGGGAAAGAAACATTTCATTAGCATCAACTTGTGCCAAAACTTATGACCAAAAGCCACAAAACAGGATTAACAAAAAGAATATCCATTCATGAAACTTAAAATTGACACAATGAAACAGAAGAAAAATTAATCAGACTGGCCTGGGGCATAGCCAACAAAAAGTGACGGAGAAAAGGAAAAACTGAAAACTAGCCCAGAGCTGGGGCCACGACTAGGTCGCACAATTTAAAAAGATAAACGTGATCCCACACTTAAGCAGCGACAGAATCGCACAAAAAATAAAGAAAAAAAAAGCAACAGGCATGTGGGCTTGCCTCAATCGTGAGAATCACGAAAACAAGAAAAATCACATCCCACACTATACAGCGATAGAATCGCAAAAAAAAAGGAAAGGAAAAAGAAAGCAGCAGGCTCGCCTGCATTGTGACAATCACGAATAATGGTCCAGCGACAGAATCGCAGAAAAAAAAAGAAAAAGAAAGCAGCAGGCTCGCCTGCATTGTGACAATCACAAATAATGGTCCAGCGACAGAATCGCAAAAAAAAAAAAAGAAAAAGAAAGCAGCAGGCTCGCCTGCATCGTGACAATCACAAATAATGGTCCAGCGACAGAATCGCAAAAAAAAAGAAAAAGAAAGCAGCAGGCTCGCCTGCATCGTGACAATCACGAAAATAGTCCAGCGACAGAATCGCAAAAAAAAAAAAGAAAAAGAAAGCAGCAGGCTCGCCTGCATCGTGACAATCACGAAAATAGTCCAGCGACAGAATCGCAAAAAAAATAAAAAATAAAGCAACAGGACACTTCACGGCTAGACCGGGTCGTCGACGGCTTCCTCGTCGTCGTCCTCCGTCTGCGGGGCGCCAGCCGCAGGCTCCGCAAACGGCTCCTCGCCGTTCCGGAAACGCTGCAGCAGCCGGGGACCCTCACGACGCACGAGGGCAGCGATCCTGTCCTGCAGCTCGAAGGCCACCTCGTCGGGGTACTTGCCGAGGCGGGCGGCGATGTTGAGCGCCCACCCGACGTTGTGGTCTTGCGGCTGCAGGGGACGACGGTTGAGCTCGCCGACGATGGCCTCCTCGACGGCGACCTCCAGCCGGTCGTTGGCCCGCCTGACCACCGCCCTCCCGCCTCGTCCACCCACAGGGACAGCGGCAGCAGCCGCCGGCGCGTCGACGACGGGAAGACGCCGGGGACCCCGACCCCGCGCTGCAGGAGCTGGGGCAGCAGCACGGGGGCCGCCAGGGTGTGCCGGCGGAAGTGCGGGGGGGGGGGGGGGGGGCGTCACCGCCACCCTGCCGACGCTCCTCGCGCAGGCGGTCCCGCTCCGCGTAGCCCTGCTCCACCATCCTCCGCCGGAACGCCGCCCTGTCCACCCACTCGACGTCGCCAGCGTCGTCTCGTGGTGGTGAATCAGCCGGGGCCTCCACGGCCGGGGCGGCAGCTCCAGCGGCAGCTGCGGGCGGCGTCGGGGCGGCAGCAGCTGCGGGCGGCGCCGGAGCGGCAGCAGCTGCGGGCGGCGCCGGAGCGGCAGCAGCTGCGGGCGGCGCCGGAGCGGCAGCAGCTGCGGGCGGCGCCGGGGCGGCAGCGGCAGCAGCTGCAGCTGCGGGTGGTGGAGGCGGGGCAGGCAGCCGCGGACCGACGACGGCCTGGGCTGGGCGGCCCGCCGCAAGCACGGGAACCGCGCGCACGTAGCGGAGGCCGGCCGGCGTCCGCACCGCAATCATGCGAGGCCGGAGCTGAGGCACAGCAGCCCGATGCGGTGGCGGCGGCCGCGCGGCCCCGGATGGCCCTGGCTGGCCAACCACCAGGATGCCGTCGGCGCGCCACCCCGACGACGGCGATCTCGCCCAGCCGCTCCGGGTCCACGGGGGGGACGACGGGCGCCACCAGCCCCTCCGGCGCGTCCAGCAGGACGTCCTGCGACGCAGCCCGGAACAGGGCATCAGCTTCTGACTGTAAACATAACAGCGCGCCGTTAGGCACCGCGTGCTCACGAGCACTCCCGGGAAGCCCAAACCGGGTGGGTGGTGTGTGGCACACCGAGACGGGCCGCATTCTACTTACCCCAGCTGACATGGTGGACGACTGGTCGTCGTCGACCTGCCGTGTGCCCCCCGTGCTCTCCAGCACCTCGTCGCCGTCCCCGTCGGCGAGGAAGGACAAGTCCGCGGCGTACTTGTGCTGGTCCTCGACCTCGTCGGCACCCATGCCGCTCCTGCGGACTTGACGGCGACGGGACTGCCGGTAGTTAGTCCGGATCCGGCCCCATGCATCTCGGCACGCTTGCGCTGTAGAGAAAACAATAACACAGTCAATGCCGGGCTCGGACAGGCCTACGCTCGGCGACCGGACACGCACCGCGGCACTACTTACGTGTGTCGTACAGATGACCTGCCACCTCCGCCCAGGCCTGCTCCTTGCGGGCCTTGTTCTTGTACGAAGGACACTTGGGCTGCCACAGGGCCGGCCGGTTCCTCACCTGCGCTATCAGAGCGCGCTCCCACTCCTCGTCAGCTACCTCGAGGGTCATGGTGCGGCGAGAGTTGACAGACAGAATGATTTTGCGTGGTGACAAATGGGACCAGGAAGGCTGCGTCCGTGGGGAGCGGGTGCGGCGTTCGAAACAGGTGCAGGGTGGTGGCGCCGGTCCATCGCACTCTCTGCCATAGCATCTGTCTCTGTCGCACTCGTGGGGTGCTCCGTAGGCGGGCGAGAGAAAGAGATAGGTCCGAGTTCGCAGTGTTCAGAAACGGGGGGGGGGGGGGGGGGGGGCTGTTCCTGGCCGCACCACCACTGCGGTAGTGTGGGGAAGCACCGACTATTTCGACCAATACAATTCACGACGTGTGGAAAAAAATAGGAAGTTCCCCCAAATATTTTATTTGCACGCCACAAGGTGCACAAAGGCACGGCCGGTGAGTATGGGTGTTTTCTACGCGAATGCAATTTCTCCATCCGTCCAGGGTTTCGACACCCGGCAACGTTGTGCCCGGTGCTCCCCTTCCCTGACCCCCCTTTCACTCACCCCCTTCCCTGTTGTGTTATCGCGTGGTCTGGCTGGACCGTCGAATCGGCCACTCTGTCATCCGCTTTCATCGGCGCTGGTTCTCCTCTGCAAGCGTGATCGTTATCATGGTGGCAAGCAGGCGACTTCATTGGTGCACTCGACGGGCGCCATTGCATTGTTCAGGTAAGGGAATGGCCGCCTGTGCTCTGCCCCCATCTGCCCCGCCCTCGCTCGCTCCCCCAGTCCCGTTCTCTACCCCCCCCCCCCCCCCGCCTCTTCTAATCGGGCCCAGTTTTTTTTTAGCAGATGAAGTTTCAACTTCAGCTAGCTTTAACTCTCGTAGTTAGCAGTTTAGCAGGCAGTTAGCAGTTGGCAGCTGTAGCTGTAGTTAGCAGAAGCGGCAGCGTGGCAGCAGCATCCCGCAGCAGCCGCAGCAGTCCCCGTGAGCAGCCCTAGCCGAGCCTCATATTATATAGCACGAGGCGGGGCTTTCCGCTCTACTCTGCTCCGCTCTGCTCTGCTCCGCTCTGCTCTGCTCCGCTCCGCGCCCTGCATAGGGCACAGTACGGCATGGGCCGGCGCGAGGCTTATCGTAAACACTGGTAGGGCGGGTCGTGCCGCGCTCGTAAACAGATTCCTTTCGACAGTCGAGGCGGCGCGGCGCGTCAGCAGCAGCCCCGGCCCGGCCCGCCAGCCCCGGCCAACATAACGCCTCGGTTTAGTTTGAGAACCACAACAACGATACTCATTGTTCGCCCGATATCAAGCATAGCTAGCTGGACTTAGTTACACGGTTCTTGACAGCATCTTTTACCCCGTCCCCCTCATGGAGGGCTTGCATTTCTGGTGCACTGGAAGGGGCAGTGCGCCTGTGGCTGTTGTTCTGTCCGGACGCTCGGTTGCTCTCGTACGTTTTACTCGACATGTCCGTCCGCGTCGACGCTCTAGGCCCGTACCTCATCGCCGCGGGCGACGGGAATTGTCTGTTCAGATCGCTGTCTCTTAAGCTGTGGGGCCATCAAGATGCCCATGCGCGTGTGCGGCAGGAGCTCGTGGCTCACGTGTCTGTGAACTGGGAGGTGTTCTCGGCCGCTGTGGACGACCGCAGCCGTGAGGCCTACGTGCGCAGGATGTCAGAGGACTGTAGAGTAAGCATTCCTACGGCAATTCAAATACGCCCGCGCCGGCCGTCAGGGAGGCCAACTACAGGAGGCGCGCTGGTAGCACAAAGGAACGCTGCCAGGTAGGAAGGCCGTGACTGCCTTATTCGCAGTCCGGTGCGCCGAGCAGACGACGCCCCCGCATTTGTTGTGACTGACTTCGGCTCCCGCCGATCACACCATCGGGTGCCGAAGTCGCGCCGAGCGCCCGGCGGAAAGGGTGCAGGGCCCGGCGAGCCGCCGGGGCCGGCAGGGGTGCGTCGCTGCAAGGCATAAATACGGCCGTCGCCGTGCAGTCAGGAGAGTCCTAGAGGAGCAGCTTCGCCTGTGACTAGGAAGACTGCTGGAATAGACTTAAGGAACTGTGAGTCTTGTTCTTTCCTCGCCCAACCTCTTACCCACGAAGCCAACACCAACCCTTCGCTCGAGACCGAGTAGACTTGGACAGCCTTAGGCCAGCCTGAGAGCCACGGCTTTATGCCGGTGGAGTAGGCCCGCCTGCCTAGGCCATCCTATGAGCTACGAATAGACTTGGACAGCCTTTGGCCAGCCTGAGAGCCACGGTTTATGCCAGTGGAGTAGGCCCGCCTACCTAGGCCATCCTACGAGCTACGGCCCTACGCTTGGGTTCGCCCGTCCGAGTTCCGAAGTGTAACTGGCCTTAGGCCCGCCTTGAGCCACGGCCCATGCCAGTGGAGTAGGCCCGCCTGTCTAGGAAGCTACGCTCGGCTCTGGGCGGACAAGCCGGCTGAGGGGGGCAGCCAGCCCAGTGAGAAATTTTGGTGGACGAGACGTGGATTCCACGTGGAATTGTGACGTCGGTTCGACGTGGACGATCGACGTCATATCCACGTGGAAGTTACTCCCCACTCCACCAAGATTCGACGTGGTAATCACGTTGAATCGACGTGTTTTCGATGTATCAATTGGCGTGTGGTCGTGCTCTTTGTGCCTGGCCCTGTGCCGCGTTTAACGCCTGGGAGGTAGGCCAACGGGAGACCCGCAACTCATGGGATCATGGTGGGTTGCCTACCCTGTACCCGCCAGGGGTTACATAGAGAGGCAGAAGGACGGCTCGCTGGGTAAGCAGGGACCTACCGTCATTTTTCTACTTCGACGTACGATCGTGGATCTGTCGTCAATGATCCACGTGGAATCCACGTGGATTCCACGTCAATTCAACCTTTTCACTTTGCACATAACCCCCTCTATTAAACAATACTTTTTTCTGACAAGTAAAAAGAACGCATGTTAGGGAGAAAATCAATATATTTATAAAGAATTGAAAACACCCGTAAACAATGATACATACTTTATGGCTTGTTCAATTAAACTGACTAATTACATACAAGAATAATTTGAGATGGTGCAACAACACTGCACCTGTTCATTATTTTTAATGGCATATGTAGTCTCTGCTGTCAGGTGGAATATTTAACTGAGATCAACTACCGGAAAAGCATCGGTAAATTCTTAAGTGAACAAAACAGAGTTCTCATAGCACAATTGGACAACAATCACTGTTATCACGTGAAAACTATAAATTTAAAATACATTTGACATCACAAACAGAACTACAACTATATTAGGAGCACCAAAAAACATATGGAACTATAAAGCTTGTTCACTCAAATTGACTAGTTCCATACAAGAATAATCTGAGATGGTGCAACAACACTGCACCTGTTTATTTTTTTATGGCTGTGGGGTTGAATATTTAACTGAGATCAAATGCCAGAAAAGCATTGGTAAATTCTTAAGTGAACAAAGCAGAGATGTCATAAAACAATTGGAAAACAATCACTGTTATCAAGTGAAAACTATAAATTTAAAATACACTTAACATCACAAACAGAACTACAACTATATTAGGAGCACCAAAAAAAATTATGGAACTATATAGCTTGTTCACTCAAATTGACTATAGTTCCATACAAGAATAATCTGAGATGGTGCAACAACACTGCACCTGTTTATTTTTTTTATGGCTGTGAGGTGGAATATTTAACCGAGATCAAATGCCAGAAAAGCATTGGTAAATTCTTAAGTGAACAAAGCGGAGTTGTCATATCACAATTGGAAAACAATCACTGTTATCTAGTCAAAACTATAAATTTAAAATACACTTATCACAAACAGAACTATGACAACTAAATTAGAAGCACCAAAAAAATATGGAACTATATAGCATATATAGCTTGTTTAAGTACTCAAATTGACTAGTTACATAAGAATAAAGGGTAATAAAGAATAAAAGATTAATCTGAGGTAGTGCCACAAGTGCAACATTACTTAGCAGTCGGTTTGGACATACGCTTGGGTGCGTATTTGAGCCAGCCTTTCATCGCGTCTTCTACTTCATCCATCTTCAAATTGCAGGCCCCATATGTAGGGTTTGGGATAAAACCCGTCCCCTCCATACTGGTGTCAGGTGTGGTTTGGGCTGAAAGAGCAGACAGATAGTTCCATGTGATCCGGACCGCGTTTTAGTCTCTGTAAATAGTGTACAAATTAGTGTGAGAGTGTGTGTGTGTGTGCGCGGCAAGGCGGGACGCCGGACAACGGACGGCAGCGGAACAACGGACAGCTCAGAGTGAGTACTCGTGCTTACGCACGCAGCAACAGGACCAAACAGTGACATAGCACCGTGTTCCCTTTCCCCCCTCCTTTTGCCAGTGTACTTAGTGTAAGCAAAGATGGCGCCCCACGCTAGTCGCAACGGGTCGCGCTCGCGTTCGTCCTCAAGGGACCGAGAGCGAGAAGGCGCGTCGCTGAGTTTCGGCGCAGCGCTTTCATTGATTCCCCAGTTTAGCGGGGAGAAGCCAAGTGAGTCCAAAATAAAGGACTTCGTTCGAGCTGTAAAAGCCGCTGGACGGCTGGCCCGATGCAACGACGAGCAGTTGGCCGAGGTAGCGCGGCTCAAGCTGATGGGCGCGGCCAGCGAGTTCTTGGACGCAAACCCGCAGCTGGACGGCGAGGGCTGGGAAACCCTCAGCAAAGAGTTGATTAAAAGGTTCTCAGTCGAACCGACGGCGGAAGAGTGCCGCCGGAGCCTGGCCACGTGCCGCCAGGAACAGGGTGAAACAATCCGGGAGTTCGTGACTAGACTGAAACACTTTGGCTATCGTACGTTGAAAATCAGGGAGGGCGACGAGGCAGGCAACGAGGTGCGACGCGAAGTTCTACAAGAGGAGCTACTAGCGTACTTCCTGGCCGGACTAAAGACCGAACTAAAGAGGTTCGTGCACACGCACAACCCTGAAACACTAGACGCCGCAGTCAAAATAGCGCAGCGAGAGGAGACTTTCCAGGTTCAGGAGGCAGCAGTACCAGTGCGCAGGGTGGCCGCGCCAAGCGAGGTGGCAGCCCCGACGCCGGCTCCAAGGTCAAGGTATGACCAGCATAATAGCCGCAACGATCAGCACGACTACAACAGGTACAATAGCAGGGACAGAGGGTATAATAATAGCAGGGACAGAAGGTACAACAGCAGCAGGGATCAAGGACGCTACAGCAGCCGAGACCGAGGGCGTTACGATAGCAGAGACAGGAGCTTCTATCAGAACAGGGGCCGAAGCAGCAGCCAGGACCGACAGTACCGCAACGACAGGCAATACTCGAGGGACCGTGACTCCAGCAGAAGTCGCGACAGACGTGACGACAGGCGCTCCAGCCGAGACAGGTACTCGAGCAGAGATCGGCCAGGGCGACATTCCAGCAGAGACCGCCCGCTTTCCCGTGGACGAGATGACCGCGGCCGCTCCGGAGACAGGCGCGAAGGGTCAGGTAGGCGTGACTCAACACCGTATCAGCCACGCGGCAGCAGTGGCAGCCGGGAGACACGGCGCTGCTACGCTTGCGGCCAGCCGGGACACCTGGCTAGGCAGTGTACCATCCAGGGCAACACTAACCCCAGGGGCCATGCGGAAAACGACCGCGGGGTGCACTGGGACCGTCGCTAGGTCACCCCGCTGTAAACTCCACTAGCGCCCGGCCGCAGAAGGGTGCCGCGGTGCGGTGCGTGGCGGGCACGCATGTGCAGCTACGGCCGCGACCCGGCATGCAGGCCGAAGGGCTAGTCTGCCATATGATGGTAGACGGTAAACGGAGTGAAGTGTTTTGTGACAACGGGGCCGCGATTAGCTTGGTAAAAAGATCGTGCGTCCCAGCGTCTGCCACGGTGCGGCTGGGAAATTTTACGATGGAGGGAATAGGGTGTGAATCCGTTCAATTATATGGTGATGCGCTTATTACACTTCAGTGCGAAGGATTCGAGTTTACGTTCAGGTTTTGGATTTGCGGGGACACAGGCGTTTCGCTACAAGAAGACCTGTTGATAGGTCTTGACTTCATGTACGCTTTCCGAGCGTCAGTCAATTGCGATGTCCTTGCGCTCCAATTTCCCGAATTTTCAACCCCCCTCTATCCAGTCAAGTCAAAATCAAGCCTGGTCAGGGCACTGTTTCCCGCCAAACCGAAAGTGCAGCAGCAGCCGACCACCCAGTCGGTAGGTGACACAGCCGCGCCGCAGGGGCGGGCGGCCGCGCCACCAGTGGCCACACCCGAGGACGGGACAGGCCGAGTCAAAAGTAGTAGTAAGAACAGCAGCAGCAGAGACAAGAGCACCGTCGCGGCGGCCGGCGCCCCGTCGGTGCAACCTTGGAACACGGACCCGAACAAGGAACGGTCGTTCAGGATCAGTTTGGGTGAGTTCCCGGTGGAGACCTTGGACAAGGTTACACTTCCACCACGGGCAGAAACGTTGGTATACGTTAAACTGCCGAAACAAGGGGCACAGTGCCAGGGGCCGTACGTGGTAGAGCCAGGCACTTTGAGCAGGCCCAGCCTGCACGTGGCGTTCGCCCTGGTGAAGGTCACCAAGGGGGCGCCTTTCCCCATCCGTGTGTGCAACTTGTCTAACGACCATTTACAAGTTGCCAAAAACACCCTTCTCGGCTATACAGTCGAAGCACAGGTGGACAGCCCTCCGCCAGTGAAAGTTGGACAGGTTCAGAGGGTGTCACAGGTATGTGATCGGAACGCCGCCAACAAAGACCAGGTGGACACCTGGCCACCGCAGCCGCCCGCGTGGACGACGTCCACCGAGGGCCACCCCAGTCCGGATGGACGGGGCCCGCTGCAGGGTGCAGCGCCTATTCATTCCCTTGACAAAGGCGCGCCTGGTCAGGCTGGCCAGGTACAGTCACCGCCACGCGCCGCGGGGCGCCCCGGTCAGCCGCCCGGCTCGGCCGGCGTGCCGCCCGCACCGGCGCAGCCTTCAGACCGAACCCTTGTTGCTGAGTTACTAAAGCACGCCAAATCGAGTCACTTGGATAGTGAGACTCGGCAAGCATTTGAGGCATTAATTACAGAATTTTCCGACATTTTTGCCCTCAGCAACGAGAAGGTCGGCCGTTTTCCAGGGCTCACGCACAAAATTCCGACGGAGCCAGGGAAAATGGTGCGCAAGGCAAGCTATAGGATACCGTATGCACTGAGGGCGAGTTTCCAAGAGGAACTAGGGGCTACCACCCGCCTGCACGGCCTCAGCTAGGGCCTGGGGGGGAGGGCTGAGAACGTAAAAAGGGTCTGGGTCCCGGCCGGCGTCGCCCGCCGGCATAAGTGCCCCAGGCCGTAGTCTGGAGCGGCGCAGAACACGTCCGTCCTCCTCCACACCCCAGACCGAACTCTCATCTCAGTTCTGCCAGGGCGCTATTTTAATGCAACGCGCCGAGGACGGAGACAGAGTTATTGCGTATGCCAGCAGGCAACTGACCTCCGGCGAAACAAAACGATCAGCAACCGAACGTGAAATGGGGTGCATTGTCTGGGCGCTGCAGCAGTGGCGGCTGTACCTGCTGGGGGCAGCAGGCACAGTTGTGTACACAGACCATCGCCCACTGCTTCACCTGAAGGTCACCGATCAAGATCACAGTGCTCTTCTAACCCGTCTACTGGCTAAGACCATACCGTACAACGTGACGTTGAATTACCTTCCTGGCAATAAGATGCCCAGCGACGCTCTGTCACGCATCCCACCGCCAGGCGCTGTGCAAGAGAGCACGGCGCTGGCAGACCCGGCAGCTCCGCACGCAGCGCCAGGACAACAGCGCGTCGTGGTGCCCGCAGGCAGCCTGCCGCCGCCGGGGTCCGTCCCAGGTACGGCAGCCAGGCCAAGCCGCCGCACGCGCCGCTTGGCGCGTACACACACACAAACACCAACAACAGCGCACACCGCACCGCCTGTGCGATCAGTGCTGCCGCCCTTCGCCGTTGACAGGCCGACCGTGCAAGCGGCCCAGGCCACCGACAGAGAATGTCAAAAGATGATGAGTGACCTCAATTCATATCCAGAGTTGGCAATTGTCAACGGCGTATTGGTGTGTAAACAAAAAGTGAGGTATCGGCATGCAGCACGCTACCGGCCCTTTGTGCCAGTGGCGCTAAGAGCCGCTGTCATTCGACAACACCACCAGGTTGGCCACCTTTCCCACAGAAAAACACTAGCAGAAGTGCGGAAACGCTGGGAGTTTCCGAAAATGAGCACTGCGGTGCACAAGGAGTTACGCGCGTGTCGCGCCTGTGCAGCACGCAACACGGCACCGCAGGTAACTAACGCTCCCCTCATGGAAGTACCCCTGAGTTCATCACCCATGGAAGGCTTGGAGGCCGATATAGTAGGGCCCGTCACGAAATCATCCAAAGGGTATGAGTACATAATCTCTATTAAATGTGTGTTTTCCAAATATGTCATTTTTGTTCCACTGCGTTCTACGGACACAGCTACCATCATCAAGAAGCTGGAAAAACACGTTTTCAGTCGCTGGGGCACACCCCGCTGGCTTAAAACGGACAATGGCAGTAACTTGTGCAGCGAGGAAATGATGCAGTATTTAAATAAATTACACATTAAAAAGGTCGAAGTTCTCCCCTATGCCCCTCAAGCCAATTCAGTTGAGTCCAGTCACAAGACATTTGCAAACATCCTCGCCAAAAAGGTAAAAGAAAATCAAAAGGACTGGCACGCTAAACTACCCATTGTAATGATGGCCATGAATGGCCACGTCCATAGCTCACACGGGTACCAACCACACCAAGTTATGACAGGGCGCGAATTCCGCTACCCTTTGCCAGAAATAATACCGCCACGCATAGCACAGCAAACAGCACAGTCCTACGCCCAGGCACTAAAAACTCAGGTAAAACACACAGACAAGGAGGTCCGTGCCCAGCTTGCCGCGTCCTCCGAGGCGCGCATTGCCGCCAAAAACAAGAACAGAATCTGGCGTGAATTCCAGATCGGATCCCTTGTATTGTACAAAGATCCCCGCTTGCCAAAGGGGAAACTAAACGCGACGCGCTGGAGAGGGCCTCTGGCCGTGACAAAACAACTAACACCCAACGCGTATCGCATCATGGAAATCACGGAACCCTTTGCCGGCTATGACGTTCCATTGCGTGATATAAAACAGTACTACAGGACCATTCCATTGCCAACACAATACCCAAACAAACCAATTCTCAGGAGAAACGGCGGGGAAAGTCGAAGGAAAAGGGTAAGTTGGGCCGATCCCTGGGCCACGGAAGAACAAAAGGCAGCCCAAGCCGCCGCACTACGCGCACGGCACCGCATGCCCACCCCCGTGCAGCAGGTAGACGCGACGGTCTGGGACGAGGTGACGCCCCGCCGGTCCGCGAGGCGCAGCCACCGGACGAGAGAAGGTGACAGTACAGGTGACAAACAGAGCAATAAACCACCACCCGTCGCCAGACAGTCGGGCCAGCCTGCGCCACCGGTAGCTAGTCGGTTGCAGCAAACGCCGCCACCACCTCCTCCGCCACCGCCGCCGCCGCCGAGACCGGCACCCAGGACAACGGCCGCGACGCCAAAGGCCGAGGCACCGGCGCGGCCTCACGAGCCGCCGCCAGTAAGTCAGCGGACCCTCAGGAATAGGGACAGCACGCTGGCAAAAATGTTACAATCAATCCTGCCATAACCCCCCCCCCCCCCCCACTTCCTCAATGTCACTGAATGCACTGTTGTTGTGATGCCCGCACGGGTACCCTTGTCCTAACGTTTCGCTAATAATCTGTTACCAGGCCTACCAACTGCCGACATGCCGGGCACCCGGCACTGTATTCTGTATGTCCTGCTTTGGCTCGGCGCTGCCGCCGCCACAGCAGGGGAGCCATTCTCTGTGCAGGACACCAGCCAAAGCGGGCTGAGCTTTGTCAAATCAGGTGAATTTACCCTAAGCGAGCACTATTGGCTCCTCACGGTGGACCACCACTTCAGTGACTATACCGTCGTGTTGGACACCCTGGACCGCGATCTGACAGCGCTAACCGGTACCGCTATGCAGGCACGCATCACGGCCCATGACAGAATGACTCAAGCGCTAAACGGATATGTAAAGGACTTGGTTTTGTTCGAATTTGAGCACCTGCGTGCCCAAATTGAGGACACAAGACGCTTACTGCGCGACGTCAAACTGACAATGACACCAGGAGACCAGACCGGGCGTGCAAGGCGTGTGGCTTTGTTCGATGCAGGGTCCACGGCTCTTAAGTGGCTGTTTGGAGTCGCGAAATCAACAGATCTGGACGCGCTAAGTGCACGCATTAACAAACAGGGCAATGTTCAAAGGGACTTAACCCATCTCGTTGAAGACAGTATATCCATACTTAATACGTCATCATTTGTCGAACACGAAAATGCGCGCGAGCTCCAGCGACTTGCAAACGCGACTGACCTACTCACTGACAGACTGGACAAATTAACAGTTTCATTCCAGGAGGACATCGCCGAGGCGACGCGCCGCATGGCCGTCTCTGTCGCTATTGCCACAACGGCGCGAATAATTAGAGACATCCTTGATTCGGCGCGAGATAGGGTGGCACGCCTGGATAGAGCGTGGGCCGACACGGCCGCTGGCAGACTCTCAGCGCACTTCCTGCCACCAGCCGCCCTTAATAGGGCGCTAACCGCGATCTCCGATCAATTGCCTGAAAAATTCCATTTTCCAGTAAAACCTAACAGCGCTCACTTATATCAATTTTATGCCTTTGCATCAGTTTCAGCAGCCCTAGTTAGCGAGTCCAAGTTACGGCTTTTTGTTCAACTCCCGTTAGCAGACGCCGCGCGACATTTCACAGCGTGGCGGGCGGTGAGTGTGCCCGTAAAACATCCCCAAACAGATTTATTTGCGCTGACCATGCCGGAAACCGGGATGCTGGCCGCGTCGGACAACCTTCAGAATTTTATAACAATGCAGGCAACAGATCTTAACCAATGCAAAGGGGCCGCGTTCAAAATTTGTTCAGTTAACTGGGATATCAAGACCGCAGCCCATCCGGCTTGCATTATTGCGGCTTTTCTCAACCGATCCGACACACAATCGCTGTGTCCCGTGCATCTGACTACAGCGATGGCGCCGTTCTTCATTAACGCACCGAGGTCAAACCAATGGTTGTTCTCGGTACCCGCCCCGACCCGAACCACGGTAGCGTGCCCAAAGGAAGGTGACGCGACGCGAGTAGTCACAACGACACACGAGGTGTCTGCATCCGGCGTCATTTCTCTGGACCCTCGCTGCGAGGCCCAGGTGGGCACGCACGTCCTCACGGCCCGCGCCATCGGACGCTCGGAGGCTGAAACCGACGACGGCGGGTCAGTTGTCATGCCGCTATTCAGGGCAGCCTGGCCGTCCATCGGAAATCTGTCCGTGGTACATGCGCTAGCGGAGGCAGCAGCGACCAGCCAGCACGGCACCGCCCACAGCACGGCCGCACGCATGCGTCGTCTGCTGCTGAGCCCCGCTGGCCTGCCTGCCCACACGCTGGAGGAATTGCACTCCCTTCGGAGAGACACCGCCGCAGCGGAGCAGAGCCTCTCCGACACCGTGGACCTGTCGCAGGTGACAGTGTCCATTGCCTCATCAGCTCTTCTGCTTGCCGCCATCTTGATCGGCATTTTCGTCTATCGGTACTGCCTCATGGTCGTCAGGCCGCGACGCCCACCGAAGTCCGCGGAAATACCGCTCACGGCGCAAGGAGCAGACTAGCTTAAGTCTAGGTTAAGAAAAAAAACTTAGTTTAAGAAGCGTCCGCGTGGCGCCGGTGGAGGGACCAAAACAATTTAGTTGATAAGCTAGAAACTTGTTCAATTTCGTTATGTAACTTAGGTTAAGGAGCGTCCGCGTGACGCAGGTGGAGGGACCAAAAAAAAAAATTAGTTAATAAGTTAGGGAACTTTGTTTATTTTTGCTATGTTACACCCGCGCTGGCCAGCCCGTGGAGGACCGGCACGACGTCATAAAACAGCGCCGCCGAAGAAAGCACCCAGCGCCCCCTCCCCTCCCCTACCCCCCCCCCCCCCCATCCCGTACTTTACCGTTATTCCAAAAAAAGGGAGAGGACGCACCCTGGACAGCGCGACGCAGCCTGCACAGTTGCATCTCGACACCCGTGGGACGAACGTCTGTCTCTCCGCGCCGCTGCACCGTGCGCACTGCCCGCCGCCGCGCCCCCGTGCCACGACCGCTCGCGACTCGCATCACAGCGACACCGGCACCGCGGACACCTGTTTGCTCCAACAACCACCACCGACAACAGAAATGGCTACGAAACCCAGCACCCCAGGCAAGAACACCATTTTCGCCGAGTTGCCGGACGGTAGTTGGGTGCGTAAGCCGACAAGACCGACGCCGTACAGCCGCCGCGCCCTCACGCCACTGCAGGCCAGCGCCTCCCCCACACGGGACCCGCGCGCCCTGCCCGCAGCAGCCGATCGGCACCCCGCTCGGCCGCTTTCAGCCGTGCCGACGCCCAGGACCGCCCCGCAGCCACAGGCGCCACGGGCAGCCACGCCGCCCCACCAGCTGCAGGCCGCACTGGACGAGGACGCCGACAACCGTGAGGACAACACCAACGCCGGCGTGGACGCGGAAGCGAACGTCGACCCCGCCCGCGGCACACAAATCCGTCGAGTAAGCATTCCTACGGCAATTCAAATACGCCCGCGCCGGCCGTCAGGGAGGCCAACTACAGGAGGCGCGCTGGTAGCACAAAGGAACGCTGCCAGGTAGGAAGGCCGTGACTGCCTTATTCGCAGTCCGGTGCGCCGAGCAGACGACGCCCCCGCATTTGTTGTGACTGACTTCGGCTCCCGCCGATCACACCATCGGGTGCCGAAGTCGCGCCGAGCGCCCGGCGGAAAGGGTGCAGGGCCCGGCGAGCCGCCGGGGCCGGCAGGGGTGCGTCGCTGCAAGGCATAAATACGGCCGTCGCCGTGCAGTCAGGAGAGTCCTAGAGGAGCAGCTTCGCCTGTGACTAGGAAGACTGCTGGAATAGACTTAAGGAACTGTGAGTCTTGTTCTTTCCTCGCCCAACCTCTTACCCACGAAGCCAACACCAACCCTTCGCTCGGGACCGAGTAGACTTGGACAGCCTTAGGCCAGCCTGAGAGCCACGGCTTTATGCCGGTGGAGTAGGCCCGCCTGCCTAGGCCATCCTATGAGCTACGAATAGACTTGGACAGCCTTTGGCCAGCCTGAGAGCCACGGTTTATGCCAGTGGAGTAGGCCCGCCTACCTAGGCCATCCTACGAGCTACGGCCCTACGCTTGGGTTCGCCCGTCCGAGTTCCGAAGTGTAGCTGGCCTTAGGCCCGCCTTGAGCCACGGCCCATGCCAGTGGAGTAGGCCCGCCTGTCTAGGAAGCTACGCTCGGCTCTGGGCGGACAAGCCGGCTGAGGGGGACAGCCAGGCCCCATATGTAGGGTTTGGGATAAAACCCGTCCCCTCCATACTGGTGTCAGGTGTGGTTTGGGCTGAAAGAGCAGACAGATAGTTCCATGTGATCCGGACCGCGTTTTAGTCTCTGTAAATAGTGTACAAATTAGTGTGAGAGTGTGTGTGTGTGTGTGCGGCAAGGCGGGACGCCGGACAACGGACGGCAGCGGAACAACGGACAGCTCAGAGTGAGTACTCGTGCTTACGCACGCAGCAACAGGACCAAACAGTGACATTGCACCGTGTTCCCTTTCCCCCCCTCCTTTTGCCAGTGTACTTAGTGTAAGCAAAGATGGCGCCCCACGCTAGTCGCAACGGGTCGCGCTCGCGTTCGTCCTCAAGGGACCGAGAGCGAGAAGGCGCGTCGCTGAGTTTCGGCGCAGCGCTTTCATTGATTCCCCAGTTTAGCGGGGAGAAGCCAAGTGAGTCCAAAATAAAGGACTTCGTTCGAGCTGTAAAAGCCGCTGGACGGCTGGCCCGATGCAACGACGAGCAGTTGGCCGAGGTAGCGCGGCTCAAGCTGATGGGCGCGGCCAGCGAGTTCTTGGACGCAAACCCGCAGCTGGACGGCGAGGGCTGGGAAACCCTCAGCAAAGAGTTGATTAAAAGGTTCTCAGTCGAACCGACGGCGGAAGAGTGCCGCCGGAGCCTGGCCACGTGCCGCCAGGAACAGGGTGAAACAATCCGGGAGTTCGTGACTAGACTGAAACACTTTGGCTATCGTACGTTGAAAATCAGGGAGGGCGACGAGGCAGGCAACGAGGTGCGACGCGAAGTTCTACAAGAGGAGCTACTAGCGTACTTCCTGGCCGGACTAAAGACCGAACTAAAGAGGTTCGTGCACACGCACAACCCTGAAACACTAGACGCCGCAGTCAAAATAGCGCAGCGAGAGGAGACTTTCCAGGTTCAGGAGGCAGCAGTACCAGTGCGCAGGGTGGCCGCGCCAAGCGAGGTGGCAGCCCCGACGCCGGCTCCAAGGTCAAGGTATGACCAGCATAATAGCCGCAACGATCAGCACGACTACAACAGGTACAATAGCAGGGACAGAGGGTATAATAATAGCAGGGACAGAAGGTACAACAGCAGCAGGGATCAAGGACGCTACAGCAGCCGAGACCGAGGGCGTTACGATAGCAGAGACAGGAGCTTCTATCAGAACAGGGGCCGAAGCAGCAGCCAGGACCGACAGTACCGCAACGACAGGCAATACTCGAGGGACCGTGACTCCAGCAGAAGTCGCGACAGACGTGACGACAGGCGCTCCAGCCGAGACAGGTACTCGAGCAGAGATCGGCCAGGGCGACATTCCAGCAGAGACCGCCCGCTTTCCCGTGGACGAGATGACCGCGGCCGCTCCGGAGACAGGCGCGAAGGGTCAGGTAGGCGTGACTCAACACCGTATCAGCCACGCGGCAGCAGTGGCAGCCGGGAGACACGGCGCTGCTACGCTTGCGGCCAGCCGGGACACCTGGCTAGGCAGTGTACCATCCAGGGCAACACTAACCCCAGGGGCCATGCGGAAAACGACCGCGGGGTGCACTGGGACCGTCGCTAGGTCACCCCGCTGTAAACTCCACTAGCGCCCGGCCGCAGAAGGGTGCCGCGGTGCGGTGCGTGGCGGGCACGCATGTGCAGCTACGGCCGCGACCCGGCATGCAGGCCGAAGGGCTAGTCTGCCATATGATGGTAGACGGTAAACGGAGTGAAGTGTTTTGTGACAACGGGGCCGCGATTAGCTTGGTAAAAAGATCGTGCGTCCCAGCGTCTGCCACGGTGCGGCTGGGAAATTTTACGATGGAGGGAATAGGGTGTGAATCCGTTCAATTATATGGTGATGCGCTTATTACACTTCAGTGCGAAGGATTCGAGTTTACGTTCAGGTTTTGGATTTGCGGGGACACAGGCGTTTCGCTACAAGAAGACCTGTTGATAGGTCTTGACTTCATGTACGCTTTCCGAGCGTCAGTCAATTGCGATGTCCTTGCGCTCCAATTTCCCGAATTTTCAACCCCCCTCTATCCAGTCAAGTCAAAATCAAGCCTGGTCAGGGCACTGTTTCCCGCCAAACCGAAAGTGCAGCAGCAGCCGACCACCCAGTCGGTAGGTGACACAGCCGCGCCGCAGGGGCGGGCGGCCGCGCCACCAGTGGCCACACCCGAGGACGGGACAGGCCGAGTCAAAAGTAGTAGTAAGAACAGCAGCAGCAGAGACAAGAGCACCGTCGCGGCGGCCGGCGCCCCGTCGGTGCAACCTTGGAACACGGACCCGAACAAGGAACGGTCGTTCAGGATCAGTTTGGGTGAGTTCCCGGTGGAGACCTTGGACAAGGTTACACTTCCACCACGGGCAGAAACGTTGGTATACGTTAAACTGCCGAAACAAGGGGCACAGTGCCAGGGGCCGTATGTGGTAGAGCCAGGCACTTTGAGCAGGCCCAGCCTGCACGTGGCGTTCGCCCTGGTGAAGGTCACCAAGGGGGCGCCTTTCCCCATCCGTGTGTGCAACTTGTCTAACGACCATTTACAAGTTGCCAAAAACACCCTTCTCGGCTATATAGTCGAAGCACAGGTGGACAGCCCTCCGCCAGTGAAAGTTGGACAGGTTCAGAGGGTGTCACAGGTATGTGATCGGAACGCCGCCAACAAAGACCAGGTGGACACCTGGCCACCGCAGCCGCCCGCGTGGACGACGTCCACCGAGGGCCACCCCAGTCCGGACGGACGGGGCCCGCTGCAGGGTGCAGCGCCTATTCATTCCCTTGACAAAGGCGCGCCTGGTCAGGCTGGCCAGGTACAGTCACCGCCACGCGCCGCGGGGCGCCCCGGTCAGCCGCCCGGCTCGGCCGGCGTGCCGCCCGCACCGGCGCAGCCTTCAGACCGAACCCTTGTTGCTGAGTTACTAAAGCACGCCAAATTGAGTCACTTGGATAGTGAGACTCGGCAAGCATTTGAGGCATTAATTACAGAATTTTCCGACATTTTTGCCCTCAGCAACGAGAAGGTCGGCCGTTTTCCAGGGCTCACGCACAAAATTCCGACGGAGCCAGGGAAAATGGTGCGCAAGGCAAGCTATAGGATACCGTATGCACTGAGGGCGAGTTTCCAAGAGGAAATAAATCGCCTTTTGAGGTTAGGTATCATAGTGAGAAGTAACAGTCAGTGGTCAAACCCGTGCATGTTCTTAGTAAAACAACTGCCGGACGGCACGGAGAAATCCCGTTTAATTATTGACGCACGTGGGTTGAACGAGATAACTCTTCCCTCCGTGCAGTACCACACCCGGACAATCAATGAAACAATTGATTTCCTCTCGGGGAAGTTATTCATCTCGAAAGCAGACGTGGTAAGTGCGTTTCACTGTATAGAGCTAGACAAAGAGGACGCAGAAAAGACAGCGTTCACAGGACTCCACGGTCAAAAGTATCACTATGTCCGCGGTTGTTTCGGCCTGCGAGACATGCCGTTCACATTCCAACTTGCTGTAGACATGGCCCTATCAGGTATTACAGAAAGTACCGCTTATTTTGACGATTTGGTCGTGGCAACCACGTCACTAGAAGGTCACATGGCCGCTATGCGCCGGGTGTTTACTCAGCTACGGGCGTCCAACCTCACAATTAGAATGGACAAGTGTGAATTTCTGCCTGAAAAACTCAGCCTGCTGGGCTTTGAGATTTTCGAAGGCAAAATAAAGCCCGATGCTAGTAAGCTAGCGGCAGTGGAGAATTTTCTGGCGCCGACCGACAAGACGAGCCTCAAGTCATTTTTGGGCCTCGCCAGTTGGATGCGTCGACATATCCGCAACTTTGCGGGTATTGCACGGCCGCTCAACAGGCTCGTACGCCCCAAAGTGCCCTACATTTGGACGGCCATTGAGCAGGAAGCCTTCGAGGCGCTAAAGGCGAAACTCACTAGGGAGCCTTGTGTGTTGCACTTGCCGGACTTAGCAAAGCCATTTCACGTAATAACGGATGCATCTCAGTTCTGCCAGGGCGCTATTTTAATGCAACGCGCCGAGGACGGAGACAGAGTTATTGCGTATGCCAGCAGGCAACTGACCTCCGGCGAAACAAAACGATCAGCAACCGAACGTGAAATGGGGTGCATTGTCTGGGCGCTGCAGCAGTGGCGGCTGTACCTGCTGGGGGCAGCAGGCACAGTTGTGTACACAGACCATCGCCCACTGCTTCACCTGAAGGTCACCGATCAAGATCACAGTGCTCTTCTAACCCGTCTACTGGCTAAGACCATACCGTACAACGTGACGTTGAATTACCTTCCTGGCAATAAGATGCCCAGCGACGCTCTGTCACGCATCCCACCGCCAGGCGCTGTGCAAGAGAGCACGGCGCTGGCAGACCCGGCAGCTCCGCACGCAGCGCCAGGACAACAGCGCGTCGTGGTGCCCGCAGGCAGCCTGCCGCCGCCGGGGTCCGTCCCAGGTACGGCAGCCAGGCCAAGCCGCCGCACGCGCCGCTTGGCGCGTACACACACACAAACACCAACAACAGCGCACACCGCACCGCCTGTGCGATCAGTGCTGCCGCCCTTCGCCGTTGACAGGCCGACCGTGCAAGCGGCCCAGGCCACCGACAGAGAATGTCAAAAGATGATGAGTGACCTCAATTCATATCCAGAGTTGGCAATTGTCAACGGCGTATTGGTGTGTAAACAAAAAGTGAGGTATCGGCATGCAGCACGCTACCGGCCCTTTGTGCCAGTGGCGCTAAGAGCCGCTGTCATTCGACAACACCACCAGGTTGGCCACCTTTCCCACAGAAAAACACTAGCAGAAGTGCGGAAACGCTGGGAGTTTCCGAAAATGAGCACTGCGGTGCACAAGGAGTTACGCGCGTGTCGCGCCTGTGCAGCACGCAACACGGCACCGCAGGTAACTAACGCTCCCCTCATGGAAGTACCCCTGAGTTCATCACCCATGGAAGGCTTGGAGGCCGATATAGTAGGGCCCGTCACGAAATCATCCAAAGGGTATGAGTACATACTCTCAATTAAATGTGTGTTTTCCAAATATGTCATTTTTGTTCCACTGCGTTCTACGGACACAGCTACCATCATCAAGAAGCTGGAAAAACACGTTTTCAGTCGCTGGGGCACACCCCGCTGGCTTAAAACGGACAATGGCAGTAACTTGTGCAGCGAGGAAATGATGCAGTATTTAAATAAATTACACATTAAAAAGGTCGAAGTTCTCCCCTATGCCCCTCAAGCCAATTCAGTTGAGTCCAGTCACAAGACATTTGCAAACATCCTCGCCAAAAAGGTAAAAGAAAATCAAAAGGACTGGCACGCTAAACTACCCATTGTAATGATGGCCATGAATGGCCACGTCCATAGCTCACACGGGTACCAACCACACCAAGTTATGACAGGGCGCGAATTCCGCTACCCTTTGCCAGAAATAATACCGCCACGCATAGCACAGCAAACAGCACAGTCCTACGCCCAGGCACTAAAAACTCAGGTAAAACACACAGACAAGGAGGTCCGTGCCCAGCTTGCCGCGTCCTCCGAGGCGCGCATTGCCGCCAAAAACAAGAACAGAATCTGGCGTGAATTCCAGATCGGATCCCTTGTATTGTACAAAGATCCCCGCTTGCCAAAGGGGAAACTAAACGCGACGCGCTGGAGAGGGCCTCTGGCCGTGACAAAACAACTAACACCCAACGCGTATCGCATCATGGAAATCACGGAACCCTTTGCCGGCTATGACGTTCCATTGCGTGATATAAAACAGTACTACAGGACCATTCCATTGCCAACACAATACCCAAACAAACCAATTCTCAGGAGAAACGGCGGGGAAAGTCGAAGGAAAAGGGTAAGTTGGGCCGATCCCTGGGCCACGGAAGAACAAAAGGCAGCCCAAGCCGCCGCACTACGCGCACGGCACCGCATGCCCACCCCCGTGCAGCAGGTAGACGCGACGGTCTGGGACGAGGTGACGCCCCGCCGGTCCGCGAGGCGCAGCCACCGGACGAGAGAAGGTGACAGTACAGGTGACAAACAGAGCAATAAACCACCACCCGTCGCCAGACAGTCGGGCCAGCCTGCGCCACCGGTAGCTAGTCGGTTGCAGCAAACGCCGCCACCACCTCCTCCGCCACCGCCGCCGCCGCCGAGACCGGCACCCAGGACAACGGCCGCGACGCCAAAGGCCGAGGCACCGGCGCGGCCTCACGAGCCGCCGCCAGTAAGTCAGCGGACCCTCAGGAATAGGGACAGCACGCTGGCAAAAATGTTACAATCAATCCTGCCATAACCCCCCCCCCCCCCCACTCCCTCAATGTCACTGAATGCACTGTTGTTGTGATGCCCGCACGGGTACCCTTGTCCTAACGTTTCGCTAATAATCTGTTACCAGGCCTACCAACTGCCGACATGCCGGGCACCCGGCACTGTATTCTGTATGTCCTGCTTTGGCTCGGCGCTGCCGCCGCCACAGCAGGGGAGCCATTCTCTGTGCAGGAGGACACCAGCCAAAGCGGGCTGAGCTTTGTCAAATCGGGTGAATTTACCCTAAGCGAGCACTATTGGCTCCTCACGGTGGACCACCACTTCAGTGACTATACCGTCGTGTTGGACACCCTGGACCGCGATCTGACAGCGCTAACCGGTACCGCTATGCAGGCACGCATCACGGCCCATGACAGAATGACTCAAGCGCTAAACGGATATGTAAAGGACTTGGTTTTGTTCGAATTTGAGCACCTGCGTGCCCAAATTGAGGACACAAGACGCTTACTGCGCGACGTCAAACTGACAATGACACCAGGAGACCAGACCGGGCGCGCAAGGCGTGTGGCTTTGTTCGATGCAGGGTCCACGGCTCTTAAGTGGCTGTTTGGAGTCGCGAAATCAACAGATCTGGACGCGCTAAGTGCACGCATTAACAAACAGGGCAATGTTCAAAGGGACTTAACCCATCTCGTTGAAGACAGTATATCCATACTTAATACGTCATCATTTGTCGAACACGAAAATGCGCGCGAGCTCCAGCGACTTGCAAACGCGACTGACCTACTCACTGACAGACTGGACAAATTAACAGTTTCATTCCAGGAGGACATCGCCGAGGCGACGCGCCGCATGGCCGTCTCTGTCGCTATTGCCACAACGGCGCGAATAATTAGAGACATCCTTGATTCGGCGCGAGATAGGGTGGCACGCCTGGATAGAGCGTGGGCCGACACGGCCGCTGGCAGACTCTCAGCGCACTTCCTGCCACCAGCCGCCCTTAATAGGGCGCTAACCGCGATCTCCGATCAATTGCCTGAAAAATTCCATTTTCCAGTAAAACCTAACAGCGCTCACTTATATCAATTTTATGCCTTTGCATCAGTTTCAGCAGCCCTAGTTAGCGAGTCCAAGTTACGGCTTTTTGTTCAACTCCCGTTAGCAGACGCCGCGCGACATTTCACAGCGTGGCGGGCGGTGAGTGTGCCCGTAAAACATCCCCAAACAGATTTATTTGCGCTGACCATGCCGGAAACCGGGATGCTGGCCGCGTCGGACAACCTTCAGAATTTTATAACAATGCAGGCAACAGATCTTAACCAATGCAAAGGGGCCGCGTTCAAAATTTGTTCAGTTAACTGGGATATCAAGACCGCAGCCCATCCGGCTTGCATTATTGCGGCTTTTCTCAACCGATCCGACACACAATCGCTGTGTCCCGTGCATCTGACTACAGCGATGGCGCCGTTTTTCATTAACGCACCGAGGTCAAACCAATGGTTGTTCTCGGTACCCGCCCCGACCCGAACCACGGTAGCGTGCCCAAAGGAAGGTGACGCGACGCGAGTAGTCACAACGACACACGAGGTGTCTGCATCCGGCGTCATTTCTCTGGACCCTCGCTGCGAGGCCCAGGTGGGCACGCACGTCCTCACGGCCCGCGCCATCGGACGCTCGGAGGCTGAAACCGACGACGGCGGGTCAGTTGTCATGCCGCTATTCAGGGCAGCCTGGCCGTCCATCGGAAATCTGTCCGTGGTACATGCGCTAGCGGAGGCAGCAGCGACCAGCCAGCACGGCACCGCCCACAGCACGGCCGCACGCATGCGTCGTCTGCTGCTGAGCCCCGCTGGCCTGCCTGCCCACACGCTGGAGGAATTGCACTCCCTTCGGAGAGACACCGCCGCAGCGGAGCAGAGCCTCTCCGACACCGTGGACCTGTCGCAGGTGACAGTGTCCATTGCCTCATCAGCTCTTCTGCTTGCCGCCATCTTGATCGGCATTTTCGTCTATCGGTACTGCCTCATGGTCGTCAGGCCGCGACGCCCACCGAAGTCCGCGGAAATACCGCTCACGGCGCAAGGAGCAGACTAGCTTAAGTCTAGGTTAAGAAAAAAAAAACTTAGTTTAAGAAGCGTCCGCGTGGCGCCGGTGGAGGGACCAAAACAATTTAGTTGATAAGCTAGAAACTTGTTCAATTTCGTTATGTAACTTAGGTTAAGGAGCGTCCGCGTGACGCAGGTGGAGGGACCAAAAAAAAAAAAAATAGTTAATAAGTTAGGGAACTTTGTTTATTTTTGCTATGTTACACCCGCGCTGGCCAGCCCGTGGAGGACCGGCACGACGTCATAAAACAGCGCCGCCGAAGAAAGCACCCAGCGCCCCCTCCCCTACCCTACCCCCCCCCCCCCCCCCCCCCCCCATCCCGTACTTTACCGTTATTCCAAAAAAAGGGAGAGGACGCACCCTGGACAGCGCGACGCAGCCTGCACAGTTGCATCTCGGCACCCGTGGGACGAACGTCAGTCTCTCCGCGCCGCTGCACCGTGCGCACTGCCCGCCGCCGCGCCCCCGTGCCACGACCGCTCGCGACTCGCATCACAGCGACACCGGCACCGCGGACACCTGTTTGCTCCAACAACCACCACCGACAACAGAAATGGCTACGAAACCCAGCACCCCAGGCAAGAACACCATTTTCGCCGAGTTGCCGGACGGTAGTTGGGTGCGTAAGCCGACAAGACCGACGCCGTACAGCCGCCGCGCCCTCACGCCACTGCAGGCCAGCGCCGCCCCCACACGGGACCCGCGCGCCCTGCCCGCAGCAGCCGATCGGCACCCCGCTCGGCCGCTTTCAGCCGTGCCGACGCCCAGGACCGCCCCGCAGCCACAGGCGCCACGGGCAGCCACGCCGCCCCACCAGCTGCAGGCCGCACTGGACGAGGACGCCGACAACCGTGAGGACAACACCAACGCCGGCGTGGACGCGGAAGCGAACGTCGACCCCGCCCGCGGCACACAAATCCGTCGTTTTTCCGCCAAATCGCGATGGCCACCACGCAAATGGGACGGCTCGCGGAGGCGGGAAATTACAACGCCGTGGGGGAAAGGGGAATCGACATCATGGCGAACATTTCCACCGTCCAGGCGATGGTGACCAGCCTGGTCAGCATCAACGAAACCAAGGCCGCGGAGCTGCGGCGCCGGGAAGAAGACATCCAACGCCGCGAAGCAGCGCTGGCCATCCGCGAGGACGCCGCCGCGCAGACCGCCGCCGCGCAGACCGCCGCCTCGTGCTCGGCCCCGCCTCGGGTCAAACAACGATTCACGAGGAAAGAGCGGCGCGAACATCACCGACGTCTGGCTGCTCTGCCAGCCCCACCGGTGCAGCTCGCGCTGCCGGCACCGCCGCCGGCATGTCCTCCACCTTCCCCATCCCCGCAACCAACCCTTCCCCCGCCAATGTACGGGTACTACACCGAGGAGGGCGCCCGGGCCGCGCAAATGACGTAGTGTAAGTAGCATAGCAAAAGAACGAGCGTTCCAAGCACCTAGGTTTAAGTTAGATTAAGACACTATCACCTCGATCGACTTCCAAATTCTGTAAACCTTTTCCATTTTTCTACTGATTGAACCTGTATTTTTTTCGATGAATTGAACCAATATTTTCAACAAAAAAATGTTTGCTTATGAGAATAGGGAGTGTAACCCGTGATTACTTTTTTGTAAATGTCTATTTATTTCGTAAACTAAATTTTTCCATTGTACTTGTAAATTTCAAAGAACGGACAACAAACTTTTTTTTTCATAATTTTTTTATTAAGGTGATAGTGATGTAGAGTAAGCATTCCTACGGCAATTCAAATACGCCCGCGCCGGCCGTCAGGGAGGCCAACTACAGGAGGCGCGCTGGTAGCACAAAGGAACGCTGCCAGGTAGGAAGGCCGTGACTGCCTTATTCGCAGTCCGGTGCGCCGAGCAGACGACGCCCCCGCATTTGTTGTGACTGACTTCGGCTCCCGCCGATCACACCATCGGGTGCCGAAGTCGCGCCGAGCGCCCGGCGGAAAGGGTGCAGGGCCCGGCGAGCCGCCGGGGCCGGCAGGGGTGCGTCGCTGCAAGGCATAAATACGGCCGTCGCCGTGCAGTCAGGAGAGTCCTAGAGGAGCAGCTTCGCCTGTGACTAGGAAGACTGCTGGAATAGACTTAAGGAACTGTGAGTCTTGTTCTTTCCTCGCCCAACCTCTTACCCACGAAGCCAACACCAACCCTTCGCTCGGGACCGAGTAGACTTGGACAGCCTTAGGCCAGCCTGAGAGCCACGGCTTTATGCCGGTGGAGTAGGCCCGCCTGCCTAGGCCATCCTATGAGCTACGAATAGACTTGGACAGCCTTTGGCCAGCCTGAGAGCCACGGTTTATGCCAGTGGAGTAGGCCCGCCTACCTAGGCCATCCTACGAGCTACGGCCCTACGCTTGGGTTCGCCCGTCCGAGTTCCGAAGTGTAGCTGGCCTTAGGCCCGCCTTGAGCCACGGCCCATGCCAGTGGAGTAGGCCCGCCTGTCTAGGAAGCTACGCTCGGCTCTGGGCGGACAAGCCGGCTGAGGGGGGCAGCCAGGCCCCATATGTAGGGTTTGGGATAAAACCCGTCCCCTCCAAGGACCGGGAGTACGGCGCCGAGGCGGAGGTGCGGGCGGCCAGCGAGCTGTACCGGCGCACGGTATCCGTCGTGCAGGACGGGGTGCTAGTCATGTGTGAGTTCTGGCCGCAGCAGAATGAACCAATCGTGCTGCGGCGGCAGGGGGAGGGGCTGGCCGCCCACTACGACGTGTACGTCTCGGTGCCGGCCGGGCTGGACCTGGAGGCTGTGCAGCGCGCGCCCTCGCTCGGTCCCGGCCAGGGGCACACCGCCCCGCCAGGCGCGGCGGCCCAGCCCGCAGAGCTGCACCTGGATCACCGCATATCCTCGCCAAAACAGGGGGCAAAAGCGAGGGTCATTAGGAGCCAAGCCGGGCCGACGGAACAACAGAAGGAACAAAAGCGTAAGAGAGACCGCGAACGATATCTCGCGAAGAGGAGCCAAGCCGGGCCAACGGAACAACAGAGGGAACAAAAACGTCAGAGAGACCGCGAACGATATCTCGCGAAGAGGAGCCAAGCCGGGCCAACGGAACAACAGAGGGAACAAAAGCGTCAGAGAGCCCGCGAACGATATCTCGCGAAGAGGAGCCAAGCCGGGCCAACGGAACAACAGAAGGAACAAAAGCGTAAGAGAGCCCGCGAACGATATCTCGCGAAGAGGAGCCAAGCCGGGCCAACGGAACAACAGAGGGAACAAAAACGTCAGAGAGACCGCGAACGATATCTCGCGAAGAGGAGCCAAGCCGGGCCAACGGAACAACAGAGGGAACAAAAGCGTCAGAGAGCCCGCGAACGATATCTCGCGAAGAGGAGCCAAGCCGGGCCAACGGAACAACAGAGGGAACAAAAGCGTCAGAGAGCCCGCGAACGATATCTCGCGAAGAGGAGCCAAGCCGGGCCAACGGAACAACAGAGGGAACAAAAGCGTAAGAGAGACCGCGAACGATATCTCGCGAAGAGGAGCCAAGCCGGGCCCACGGAACAACAGAGGGAACAAAAGCGTCAGAGAGCCCGCGAACGATATCTCGCGAAGAGGAGCCAAGCCGGACCAACGGAGCAACAGAGGGAACAAGAGCGTCAGAGAGCCCGCGAACGATATCTCGCGAAGAGGAGCCAAGCCGGGCCAACGGAACAACAGAGGGAACAAAAGCGTAAGAGAGACCGGGAGCGATATCTTGCTAAGCGTATCCAGGCCGGAGTAAGTGTCGGTGTTGTAACCGAAGAGCAGCAGGATGTAGTATGTCCTCCCGTTCCGATTCTGTGGTCCAAGATTGACGATGGTAAGCACATTACACTTCAAAAACGTGTTTTAATTCTCGGTAATTTTTTTGCAGGTGAATAATAATTTTGTATTGTCTTGACGTGCAGGTTTAGTGCCCGACTCAGAGGGCGATTCGGAGGCCGAGTCCGCGGGAGGCGACTTCGAATCGGACTCCGACAGTGAGGACTGGGGAGGGGTGCGTCCTGCTCCCGCCCCCAACGACCCCCGGGTCGTGGCCGCCGCCTGCGCCGACATCAACCGCGCCCTGTCGGGGGTGTGCGCGGCGCGGTGCTTCGTGTGTGACCGCCTGCTCAACGAGCGTGGCCGGCGCCGCATTGACGTGGAGAAGGTGCGCGAGGCCGACAGGCAGGCGGTGACGGAGCTGCTGGACTGGCTGGTCACTGTGCCCGGTGAGTACGACATGTGCCCGACGTGCTACAGCTACGTGCGCAAGACGGAGGTGCCGCCGTCCGCCGCGGTCAACGGCTTCCGGTACCCAGCGATGCCGCCCGGCCTGCCCCCGCTCACCGAGGTCGAGGAGCACATACTGGCCCTGCGGCTGCCGTTCCAGCAGATCACGCACCTGGGCACCATGGGCACGCGCGGCCAGTACGGCGTCCGGGGCTCCGTCATCAACGTGCCAAACGACGCCCAGGACACGGTGCATACCGTCATCCCGCTGCTGCCTCAGGAGGACGCGCTGTGCATCGTGAACCTCAAGCGGAAACTGGTGCATCGGCGGGCATTTGCGCGCAGCTTCGTGGACAAGGGAAAGATCGTGTTGTGGAGTCACTTTCTGCAACAGTCTACGCTGTACCGCGAGCACAATGTGGTGTTCGACGAGTCCCGCCTGCAGGACCCCGCCCCGGGGGCTGACGAGGAGCCTACCACAAATGAAGACGGGGAGGTGCTCTTCGGGCAGCCCGACGAGCCGGCGGACCGGATTGAGATGTTCGAGCGGTACGGCAGCATACAGCACTCGCTGCTGATGGAGGACAGGGCCCCCGCAGCGGCCGCTGTGCCTCAGCGTGCCGACCCGCGCACGGACGAGGTGGACATCGCCCCCGGCGAGAACAGGACTCCCATCAGCGTGGTGTGGGATCGGAAAGCGGAGGAGCTGTCCTTCCCGGGGATTTACTTGGGGGAGCCCCGCACCTTCTCGCGCCGCGTCACTCGGTACCAAGCCATGCGCAGCGAGGTGCGCCGGTTTGACCGGCGCGGAGCGCGGCCCCTCAGCGTGCTTTACAAGTACAACGTGCATGTCCGGGACCAGGCCTCTAGCCGATTGCGCCACAAGTTCAAGCGCGGAGCGAAACAAAGTCTTGGCGCACATATAACCAAGGAGCAGCTCTTGGATGTTAACTTCGTGGTGAACTCGCAAAAACGTGGCCTGGCTATGCCGTGCTTGTTGCCTAACTCGTCGGAGTACTGGAGGGGACGCGCGCATGACTTGTTCGCCATGAACCGGCAATTAGGAAGGCCTCACCTGTTTGCCACGCTCTCTTTCAGCGAAAATAACTGCAAAGTTTTGTTGAGCGTGTTGCGCAAGCTGCACCTACAGCACGGCGAGATGGACAGACACAGTGCTGCCAACATTGACAGCAGCATGCCTTTGCCAGCTGTAGTTAGTGACAGTGAACTGCAGGCCATAGACGAGCTTCTCCAAAGCGAGGACGACGGAGAGGGTGTTATGTCGTCGGAAGAAAAGCTCCGTTTGATTCGCGAAGACCCAGTAGTTTGCGCTATGATGTTCCGCGAAATTGTTTTGCAATTAAAAAAAAATTTGCGAAAGAAAAATGGGCCAATGGGACGATACCATGTGAAGGACTGGTTCATTCGGATCGAGTTTCAGCAGCGCGGCGCACCCCACGCGCACTGCCTACTGTGGCTTAATGACGGCCCCACCGCGCCCCTGGACGACATCGAGGGGACGATTCGATTCGTGGACGAGCTCCTCACCTGCGACTCGACGCGCCCGTTTGCTGCCAGGAACAGCCACAAACACACCAACACCTGCTTCCGCAACAAACACGTGCAGAGAAGATTTCGGACCAAGCAGCTTTCCCCCACTGAGGCACACCGATACTGTCGTTTCGGTGCTCCGTTCTGGCCAACGCCTCGCTCCAGAATACTGTATCCGCTCCTGTTCAGCGAGGAAGAACGGAGAAGCGAGGACCGCGACAACAGAACCTGGGACCAGTACATCGAACACCTGAGGCAGATGCGCCTGCGCCTGAAGGACGTGCTATCCTCGCCTGCCTGCCCTGGCACTCTGCAGGACGTGTGGCGCGAGGCGGGCTGCCCAGACGACTACACCTATGAGTTAGCCATCCGCACGGACCTCAAGCACGTGAAAATGCTGTACAAACGTGAGGTGTGCGACAGGTGGACTAACCCTTTTCTGCCGTGGGTTCTTGATGCTTTCGGTTTCAATACGGACGCTCAAATAGTTCTTGATGTCTACAGTTTGGTTCGTTATTGTGTGTCGTACGTTACAAAAGCTGAAAAAAACCACAGTCAGCTCCATAACGAAATAACTAATTTACGGCGGGAGCAGGGCTTTGATGACCGCACCCTCATGAGAATGTTGGCATCACGCTGTTTGCGCGCAAAGGAAACTTCGGCTCTAGAGGCCAGTTGGGTGTTACTGAATTTCCCACTATGCGAAATGAGCCGGAAGTGCACCTTTATTGACACCTCGCCGCCCGACGACCGCAACCACTGCCCCAAGGCCAAGAAAAACCTCGAGGCCCTGCCGGCGGGGTCCACTGACTTGTGGTATCCTGACATTTTCGACGTGTACTCCAGGAGGCGGGAGGACCTCAGTAACGTCACACTCGCCGAGTTTGCCGCCGTTTATCACCAGTGTCAGAACAAGGACAACAAAGCACGACGAAGGGACCGCATCATAAGATATCGGCGGTATAACGAGCACAGTGATGATTGGGACGAGCGCGGAAAATTTTCATCGTGCCATGTGCACCCTGCACGTGCCGTGGCGCGAAGAAAGCGAGGACATCCTGAGCGCAGTTAACGAGGGCAGCTCTTTCGCCGACCTGTATGCACAGCACGAAGAATCAATCACCATCAAAAGGCAGCGCTTCGAGGCCATGCTGGGCATTGAACAGGACATGGAGGACGAGCTGCAGGATATCGTGGCCGAGGAGGAGGCAGAAGCAAACGAAGCTGCCGAAAATGCTCGACACCAGCTCGCAGGGGACGGTAAATTTGTGTTTGATGACGCGGAATTCATGGACCGTGGGGCGCAGGACATCGACATCGACTTGCCGGAGCCGCGCATGCAGCAGCCGAACTCGGACCCCCAAGCCAGAGTCAGGCGGCGCGGTGTGTGGGACAGAGAGACGTACCTGAAAAACATCCGCCGCCTGAACAAAACACAGCGCGAGGTGGTGCTGGCCGTGTATGACGGCGTGCGGCTGCAGAGCGACCCCCTGCTGCTGTATGTCGACGGGGCGGCGGGGACGGGGAAGTCCGTGGTGGCGCAATGCTGCGCTAACGCCTTCGACACCTTCGCCGGCCCGTCAAACTCCAGCGACGCGAGGGTGATTGTGTGCGCGCCGACGGGGAAGGCCGCGTGCGTGATCGGGGGAATGACCATCCACCACTCCCACAGCCTCTCGTACAACCAGGAGGCGGGGGCCACGGAGCGCATTGTAGAGTAAGCATTCCTACGGCAATTCAAATACGCCCGCGCCGGCCGTCAGGGAGGCCAACTACAGGAGGCGCGCTGGTAGCACAAAGGAACGCTGCCAGGTAGGAAGGCCGTGACTGCCTTATTCGCAGTCCGGTGCGCCGAGCAGACGACGCCCCCGCATTTGTTGTGACTGACTTCGGCTCCCGCCGATCACACCATCGGGTGCCGAAGTCGCGCCGAGCGCCCGGCGGAAAGGGTGCAGGGCCCGGCGAGCCGCCGGGGCCGGCAGGGGTGCGTCGCTGCAAGGCATAAATACGGCCGTCGCCGTGCAGTCAGGAGAGTCCTAGAGGAGCAGCTTCGCCTGTGACTAGGAAGACTGCTGGAATAGACTTAAGGAACTGTGAGTCTTGTTCTTTCCTCGCCCAACCTCTTACCCACGAAGCCAACACCAACCCTTCGCTCGGGACCGAGTAGACTTGGACAGCCTTAGGCCAGCCTGAGAGCCACGGCTTTATGCCGGTGGAGTAGGCCCGCCTGCCTAGGCCATCCTATGAGCTACGAATAGACTTGGACAGCCTTTGGCCAGCCTGAGAGCCACGGTTTATGCCAGTGGAGTAGGCCCGCCTACCTAGGCCATCCTACGAGCTACGGCCCTACGCTTGGGTTCGCCCGTCCGAGTTCCGAAGTGTAGCTGGCCTTAGGCCCGCCTTGAGCCACGGCCCATGCCAGTGGAGTAGGCCCGCCTGTCTAGGAAGCTACGCTCGGCTCTGGGCGGACAAGCCGGCTGAGGGGGACAGCCAGGCCCCATATGTAGGGTTTGGGATAAAACCCGTCCCCTCCATACTGGTGTCAGGTGTGGTTTGGGCTGAAAGAGCAGACAGATAGTTCCATGTGATCCGGACCGCGTTTTAGTCTCTGTAAATAGTGTACAAATTAGTGTGAGAGTGTGTGTGTGTGTGCGGCAAGGCGGGACGCCGGACAACGGACGGCAGCGGAACAACGGACAGCTCAGAGTGAGTACTCGTGCTTACGCACGCAGCAACAGGACCAAACAGTGACATTGCACCGTGTTCCCTTCCCCCCCCTCCTTTTGCCAGTGTACTTAGTGTAAGCAAAGATGGCGCCCCACGCTAGTCGCAACGGGTCGCGCTCGCGTTCGTCCTCAAGGGACCGAGAGCGAGAAGGCGCGTCGCTGAGTTTCGGCGCAGCGCTTTCATTGATTCCCCAGTTTAGCGGGGAGAAGCCAAGTGAGTCCAAAATAAAGGACTTCGTTCGAGCTGTAAAAGCCGCTGGACGGCTGGCCCGATGCAACGACGAGCAGTTGGCCGAGGTAGCGCGGCTCAAGCTGATGGGCGCGGCCAGCGAGTTCTTGGACGCAAACCCGCAGCTGGACGGCGAGGGCTGGGAAACCCTCAGCAAAGAGTTGATTAAAAGGTTCTCAGTCGAACCGACGGCGGAAGAGTGCCGCCGGAGCCTGGCCACGTGCCGCCAGGAACAGGGTGAAACAATCCGGGAGTTCGTGACTAGACTGAAACACTTTGGCTATCGTACGTTGAAAATCAGGGAGGGCGACGAGGCAGGCAACGAGGTGCGACGCGAAGTTCTACAAGAGGAGCTACTAGCGTACTTCCTGGCCGGACTAAAGACCGAACTAAAGAGGTTCGTGCACACGCACAACCCTGAAACACTAGACGCCGCAGTCAAAATAGCGCAGCGAGAGGAGACTTTCCAGGTTCAGGAGGCAGCAGTACCAGTGCGCAGGGTGGCCGCGCCAAGCGAGGTGGCAGCCCCGACGCCGGCTCCAAGGTCAAGGTATGACCAGCATAATAGCCGCAACGATCAGCACGACTACAACAGGTACAATAGCAGGGACAGAGGGTATAATAATAGCAGGGACAGAAGGTACAACAGCAGCAGGGATCAAGGACGCTACAGCAGCCGAGACCGAGGGCGTTACGATAGCAGAGACAGGAGCTTCTATCAGAACAGGGGCCGAAGCAGCAGCCAGGACCGACAGTACCGCAACGACAGGCAATACTCGAGGGACCGTGACTCCAGCAGAAGTCGCGACAGACGTGACGACAGGCGTTCCAGCCGAGACAGGTACTCGAGCAGAGATCGGCCAGGGCGACATTCCAGCAGAGACCGCCCGCTTTCCCGTGGACGAGATGACCGCGGCCGCTCCGGAGACAGGCGCGAAGGGTCAGGTAGGCGTGACTCAACACCGTATCAGCCACGCGGCAGCAGTGGCAGCCGGGAGACACGGCGCTGCTACGCTTGCGGCCAGCCGGGACACCTGGCTAGGCAGTGTACCATCCAGGGCAACACTAACCCCAGGGGCCATGCGGAAAACGACCGCGGGGTGCACTGGGACCGTCGCTAGGTCACCCCGCTGTAAACTCCACTAGCGCCCGGCCGCAGAAGGGTGCCGCGGTGCGGTGCGTGGCGGGCACGCATGTGCAGCTACGGCCGCGACCCGGCATGCAGGCCGAAGGGCTAGTCTGCCATATGATGGTAGACGGTAAACGGAGTGAAGTGTTTTGTGACAACGGGGCCGCGATTAGCTTGGTAAAAAGATCGTGCGTCCCAGCGTCTGCCACGGTGCGGCTGGGAAATTTTACGATGGAGGGAATAGGGTGTGAATCCGTTCAATTATATGGTGATGCGCTTATTACACTTCAGTGCGAAGGATTCGAGTTTACGTTCAGGTTTTGGATTTGCGGGGACACAGGCGTTTCGCTACAAGAAGACCTGTTGATAGGTCTTGACTTCATGTACGCTTTCCGAGCGTCAGTCAATTGCGATGTCCTTGCGCTCCAATTTCCCGAATTTTCAACCCCCCTCTATCCAGTCAAGTCAAAATCAAGCCTGGTCAGGGCACTGTTTCCCGCCAAACCGAAAGTGCAGCAGCAGCCGACCACCCAGTCGGTAGGTGACACAGCCGCGCCGCAGGGGCGGGCGGCCGCGCCACCAGTGGCCACACCCGAGGACGGGACAGGCCGAGTCAAAAGTAGTAGTAAGAACAGCAGCAGCAGAGACAAGAGCACCGTCGCGGCGGCCGGCGCCCCGTCGGTGCAACCTTGGAACACGGACCCGAACAAGGAACGGTCGTTCAGGATCAGTTTGGGTGAGTTCCCGGTGGAGACCTTGGACAAGGTTACACTTCCACCACGGGCAGAAACGTTGGTATACGTTAAACTGCCGAAACAAGGGGCACAGTGCCAGGGGCCGTATGTGGTAGAGCCAGGCACTTTGAGCAGGCCCAGCCTGCACGTGGCGTTCGCCCTGGTGAAGGTCACCAAGGGGGCGCCTTTCCCCATCCGTGTGTGCAACTTGTCTAACGACCATTTACAAGTTGCCAAAAACACCCTTCTCGGCTATATAGTCGAAGCACAGGTGGACAGCCCTCCGCCAGTGAAAGTTGGACAGGTTCAGAGGGTGTCACAGGTATGTGATCGGAACGCCGCCAACAAAGACCAGGTGGACACCTGGCCACCGCAGCCGCCCGCGTGGACGACGTCCACCGAGGGCCACCCCAGTCCGGACGGACGGGGCCCGCTGCAGGGTGCAGCGCCTATTCATTCCCTTGACAAAGGCGCGCCTGGTCAGGCTGGTGTTACGGGTGCCCTCCCCGTAACGCGTCGTCAGGGGGGAACGCCTGGTATGCAGGCAACCCCCCTTGCACCGGCGCGCGACGGGCGAGGCGCACAGCGGCTCGGGCCGCGGCAGCTGCTAGGGGTAGCGCGGAATCCCGAGAGAGGGCGCAGTCGGCGTTTGCCTCCTCCCCCCTCCCCCCTCTCCCAGCGCTCCGTTCCCCGTTCCCCCCGGCCAGCGTGGACGCGCGCCGGACGGGGGAGACGAGACGGAGGGTTCGGGCGAGGAACAGGAAGAACGTCTGGTGCTGGACGACCCGGTGGAGGGCCCGGCGGAGTGTGAGAGGGTGTCGAACGGGTTCCAAGAGGGAACGGTCCCGGCCGACGGCCGAGGTGTGCGCCGGAGGCCCGAAAAAAGACGTTAGCCGGACTGCCGCTGAGACGGCCGACGAGGGCGTGAGGCCCCGGCTGAAAGGAGTAACGAGGCCCTAACGCGCGGTCCCGGACGGGATGCGCGGCTAGAGGCGTGGAGGGCGGCCATCCCGGGTCGGGGAGCATGAGGTGACGGCGCCGGCGGTCGTGGTGGCGGCCGGCGCGCCGCACCACGCCGCCATGGGCTAGGCCCAACCTCCAGCCTGGATCGGGTAAAGTTTTGTGCTGTGTAAATCCCCGACAACCTTATTCACTCTAATTTAGCCCCGTTTTTTTTGTTTTCTTATTACCCCTTACTTGGTCTCGCGTTATCTCGGTTATTTGATGTACAGTAATAGTGGTAGTCAGGCGACGGTATTTTCTTATTTCCTTTTCCGGCTAGATGTGGTTCTTTGATAGGTTATTCCTATTTGTTTGTGTACGTGAGCGCCGGGACACGTGGGCACGTGGGGAGGCAAGTGGCTTATAGTTTGTGGGTCACTCCCTCACTCACCCGCTGTCCTGGCCTCATTTGTTTACTTTTGGAATTTATATTGTAGATTCATTTTTATATGGGTAGCCTCTGGCGTGTGATGTGTGAGTAGTGGGAAGGCAAGTGTTGCATAGCTTGTGCTTCACTCTCCCGCTGCTCTAGCATCACACCCTTTGAGTGTTCCTTTTCGGCTTTAATTTATTTTTGTTTCCGTTTTTTCTTTACCATAGCCTATCTCGGGATGGCAGGGGCTGACAGGGGAGGCAAGTGTGCTGTAGATTGCGGTTCACTCTCCCTGCTGGTCTCTGTCACCCCTTGATGTCTAAATTTACCGTCCAACCATGTGATTTAGATAGCTAGTTTTTTAAATATCCGTCCCGCCTGACTCCACTCTAATATATTTACGGTTTTTGTCTTTTTATATGTTCATAAATTACCCGTAACAAAATGGATACGTTTGTTTAAAAGTATACCATCGTTTGATTTATTGTTCAATGATTAATCTTGTATTTTGTCTGCCTCTTGTTTTCTTTCATTTCATGGGGCTGGTCTGCACGGCGATTAATTTTGGTTCCCGGTCTTTATCTTGAGCAAAATCATTTTTATATGATTTATTGATAATATTAATAAATAATTTGGCAATTACCTCTTTACCAGTTGGCGTGTATTTTCCTTTCCTCTGCCACCCTTCAGTCTTTCTGGATGGAGCCATGAGCTCCTGGCGCCCAGTATTAAAAAATATAAATGAATCCAGAACCCGCCCAACTCTACCACCGCATGGTTTGTTTTGAGTTTGGAGTATCTCGGGCTAGCCGGGCAGCAAATACACTGGTGCAAGTAACACTGGCCAGGTACAGTCACCGCCACGCGCCGCGGGGCGCCCCGGTCAGCCGCCCGGCTCGGCCGGCGTGCCGCCCGCACCGGCGCAGCCTTCAGACCGAACCCTTGTTGCTGAGTTACTAAAGCACGCCAAATTGAGTCACTTGGATAGTGAGACTCGGCAAGCATTTGAGGCATTAATTACAGAATTTTCCGACATTTTTGCCCTCAGCAACGAGAAGGTCGGCCGTTTTCCAGGGCTCACGCACAAAATTCCGACGGAGCCAGGGAAAATGGTGCGCAAGGCAAGCTATAGGATACCGTATGCACTGAGGGCGAGTTTCCAAGAGGAAATAAATCGCCTTTTGAGGTTAGGTATCATAGTGAGAAGTAACAGTCAGTGGTCAAACCCGTGCATGTTCTTAGTAAAACAACTGCCGGACGGCACGGAGAAATCCCGTTTAATTATTGACGCACGTGGGTTGAACGAGATAACTCTTCCCTCCGTGCAGTACCACACCCGGATGTTAGCACCGCCCATCATGAAATCAATGAAACAATTGATTTCCTCTCGGGGAAGTTATTCATCTCGAAAGCAGACGTGGTAAGTGCGTTTCACTGTATAGAGTTAGACAAAGAGGACGCAGAAAAGACAGCGTTCACAGGACTCCACGGTCAAAAGTATCACTATGTCCGCGGTTGTTTCGGCCTGCGAGACATGCCGTTCACATTCCAACTTGCTGTAGACATGGCCCTATCAGGTATTACAGAAAGTACCGCTTATTTTGACGATTTGGTCGTGGCAACCACGTCACTAGAACACCCAAAAAAGGCCGTTCTTGGTTCAAGTCCAGAACAATACTCGGTTTTGTGTTCTCGGAGTTTGTACTCGGCACGGATGCAAAATGTGCTTGCCGTAGCCGAGAACCATGAGCCTCCATCCGAGAACATGCTCTCGATAAACCCGTCTCCGCAGCGCTCGCATCTCACTCAGTCTCGCCGCAGCGGCCACCAGTCGCCTTGGTGGCTTAGTGGGTTCCGTGCCTGGAGGCTGGCTAGTAAGTCGGGTTCGGTCGTGGGTTCGATCCCCGCCGATGCGTAACCAGTTTTCCCAGCATAGTATCGTTGATACTATATTTAGATTGACGAAGCTTGGGAATGGACTGGGGTCAGCAATCACCCCGGGAACGACGGAGCCCATTTTTTAAAAAAACATAAATTTCTTGTGTTGGTGTGGTGACAGTCCGTCTCATCCGACACGAGCATGAGCGGCACCGCAGCGCGGGTCGTAGCGCGTGTGCTTCTTGACGCGCGCGACCGGGGTTCGTGTCCCGGTCGCTTCCTCGGCTTTTAGAGGAAAACTCCACATTTAGTGTGGGACTTAGCCTTTTACCGCATCTTTTGCCGTTTTTGGTCGAGTACAAATTGTTCTCAACATCGCCAAGAACATGTTCTCGCACGCGGCCATGTGGATTTTTTCGCACGTCCGAGAACACAATACGACGAGACCAGAACACGCGAAATTTCGGGAACATTCTGAGTTCGTGAGGAGTGCAATAATTTCAAACCAAGCTAATTTATGAAGAGCAACCGGTGCAGCCGAGAGCAAGTTATACTCGATCTTTCCCGCCACTTTTCGAGAACATTTTCATCTTGAATCAAGTGTATATTGTTCTGGACGACATTAAGAGCAAAATGATCTCTTACCAAGCCCATTTTTCTTATTTCGAGAACCGGCTTTTTTGGGTGAAGGTCACATGGCCGCTATGCGCCGGGTGTTTACTCAGCTACGGGCGTCCAACCTCACAATTAGAATGGACAAGTGTGAATTTCTGCCTGAAAAACTCAGCCTGCTGGGCTTTGAGATTTTCGAAGGCAAAATAAAGCCCGATGCTAGTAAGCTAGCGGCAGTGGAGAATTTTCTGGCGCCGACCGACAAGACGAGCCTCAAGTCATTTTTGGGCCTCGCCAGTTGGATGCGTCGACATATCCGCAACTTTGCGGGTATTGCACGGCCGCTCAACAGGCTCGTACGCCCCAAAGTGCCCTACATTTGGACGGCCATTGAGCAGGAAGCCTTCGAGGCGCTAAAGGCGAAACTCACTAGGGAGCCTTGTGTGTTGCACTTGCCGGACTTAGCAAAGCCATTTCACGTAATAACGGATGCATCTCAGTTCTGCCAGGGCGCTATTTTAATGCAACGCGCCGAGGACGGAGACAGAGTTATTGCGTATGCCAGCAGGCAACTGACCTCCGGCGAAACAAAACGATCAGCAACCGAACGTGAAATGGGGTGCATTGTCTGGGCGCTGCAGCAGTGGCGGCTGTACCTGCTGGGGGCAGCAGGCACAGTTGTGTACACAGACCATCGCCCACTGCTTCACCTGAAGGTCACCGATCAAGATCACAGTGCTCTTCTAACCCGTCTACTGGCTAAGACCATACCGTACAACGTGACGTTGAATTACCTTCCTGGCAATAAGATGCCCAGCGACGCTCTGTCACGCATCCCACCGCCAGGCGCTGTGCAAGAGAGCACGGCGCTGGCAGACCCGGCAGCTCCGCACGCAGCGCCAGGACAACAGCGCGTCGTGGTGCCCGCAGGCAGCCTGCCGCCGCCGGGGTCCGTCCCAGGTACGGCAGCCAGGCCAAGCCGCCGCACGCGCCGCTTGGCGCGTACACACACACAAACACCAACAACAGCGCACACCGCACCGCCTGTGCGATCAGTGCTGCCGCCCTTCGCCGTTGACAGGCCGACCGTGCAAGCGGCCCAGGCCACCGACAGAGAATGTCAAAAGATGATGAGTGACCTCAATTCATATCCAGAGTTGGCAATTGTCAACGGCGTATTGGTGTGTAAACAAAAAGTGAGGTATCGGCATGCAGCACGCTACCGGCCCTTTGTGCCAGTGGCGCTAAGAGCCGCTGTCATTCGACAACACCACCAGGTTGGCCACCTTTCCCACAGAAAAACACTAGCAGAAGTGCGGAAACGCTGGGAGTTTCCGAAAATGAGCACTGCGGTGCACAAGGAGTTACGCGCGTGTCGCGCCTGTGCAGCACGCAACACGGCACCGCAGGTAACTAACGCTCCCCTCATGGAAGTACCCCTGAGTTCATCACCCATGGAAGGCTTGGAGGCCGATATAGTAGGGCCCGTCACGAAATCATCCAAAGGGTATGAGTACATACTCTCTATTAAATGTGTGTTTTCCAAATATGTCATTTTTGTTCCACTGCGTTCTACGGACACAGCTACCATCATCAAGAAGCTGGAAAAACACGTTTTCAGTCGCTGGGGCACACCCCGCTGGCTTAAAACGGACAATGGCAGTAACTTGTGCAGCGAGGAAATGATGCAGTATTTAAATAAATTACACATTAAAAAGGTCGAAGTTCTCCCCTATGCCCCTCAAGCCAATTCAGTTGAGTCCAGTCACAAGACATTTGCAAACATCCTCGCCAAAAAGGTAAAAGAAAATCAAAAGGACTGGCACGCTAAACTACCCATTGTAATGATGGCCATGAATGGCCACGTCCATAGCTCACACGGGTACCAACCACACCAAGTTATGACAGGGCGCGAATTCCGCTACCCTTTGCCAGAAATAATACCGCCACGCATAGCACAGCAAACAGCACAGTCCTACGCCCAGGCACTAAAAACTCAGGTAAAACACACAGACAAGGAGGTCCGTGCCCAGCTTGCCGCGTCCTCCGAGGCGCGCATTGCCGCCAAAAACAAGAACAGAATCTGGCGTGAATTCCAGATCGGATCCCTTGTATTGTACAAAGATCCCCGCTTGCCAAAGGGGAAACTAAACGCGACGCGCTGGAGAGGGCCTCTGGCCGTGACAAAACAACTAACACCCAACGCGTATCGCATCATGGAAATCACGGAACCCTTTGCCGGCTATGACGTTCCATTGCGTGATATAAAACAGTTCTACAGGACCATTCCATTGCCAACACAATACCCAAACAAACCAATTCTCAGGAGAAACGGCGGGGAAAGTCGAAGGAAAAGGGTAAGTTGGGCCGATCCCTGGGCCACGGAAGAACAAAAGGCAGCCCAAGCCGCCGCACTACGCGCACGGCACCGCATGCCCACCCCCGTGCAGCAGGTAGACGCGACGGTCTGGGACGAGGTGACGCCCCGCCGGTCCGCGAGG
>CM049599.1:13366505-13381609 GCA_026979955.1 Megalurothrips usitatus | reverse complement strand
TGAGTGGATTTGAACAACATTTACCCGGCCCGCACGACGAAAAACTGAACGACAGTCTCCCGGGTACTGAATGGCCCCGCCATATTGTAATCACCCCTGTGACGTCACTACCGGTCGGAGAGTGACGCCACTTTGCAGGAGCGTTCTCTAGGGCCCTTTCGTACTCTCGCGACCGTCGAAAGTGCTGTTCCGTCACACGCGGTCCGTACACAGTCCAAATTCGTACAAATTTTAATTTCCAAGGGGGTGGGGGGTTGGACATTGCGGGTGGCGGAGTGAGCATGCAGACCTTTAAGTCTGACCTATTTGCAAGCCCACCGGCCACTCCAAACCGGAAGCGGTCACTCGCACGCCCTGTCGTGTACACAGATGCACACTCCGCAAGAATTCAAATCCCGCGCGCGCTAGCCCACGGAAGTTAATCCGCTTGGCTGTGAGACCCTCAGCCTGGCCGCGCGATGACCGCTTCTGACCACCGGTAGGGATTTCCGCCGCCGGCTGGCCGGCTGCACAGCCTCCGGGCGCCAGTCGCGGTACAGCTACAGAACGAGACGGTAAGCCACGCTTATTCACGCGAGATATTATTGTTAGGCTGGTCAGTAGGGACTTTGAATATTGGCTCAAGTAAATACCAAAGTGCTTTAGTGAACGCCTCCCTTGTCTTTCCTCATCTTTCCTATCTTTCCCCGTTGAACCCGGAATACACATACAAAACAGCCCCGCTGTGGCGGCGATCCGTTTGGACTGCGCGCCGGCGGTCCCGGCTGGCGGTCCCGGCTGGCCGCATCCAACGGCGCCGCGCCTGCAGCGCAGCTGCATGCTCACTCCGCCACCCGCAATGTCCAACCGCCCACCCCCTTCGAAATTAAAATTTGTACGCCGTTTCAGACGTGCCCCAACCAGATTCCATGCGAAAATCGCAACTTTTTATTTTTTTTTGAACTTAATGGAGCTGCCGGAGCCGCCTTTCTACACCTGGCCTTGCCTTATCTTACGTTTGGAGTGCGGACATTACCTTCTCCCACATTCCCCGCTTTTCCGGCGCCAACTGCTGGCCCCCCAGAAGGCTGTAGAAGAGCCTCACGACCCCTCTATCTCCATTCTGACGGACCGCCTCTCCGCCGTCAAGGCGCCGGCCGCCCACTCCCCTGACGCGCCCCGCCCACGCCGCTGCAGCTGGTCCTGCCATGCCCAAGAACCATCGACGAACGGACCTCACAATAGAGTGGGCCAAAACGACATGACTTTCGAAATGTCATAACGAGTAAGTCGGATCTGGTGCTCCGGTGGCTACCGATCACAAAAATATTTTTTTGCGAATTTTTTGACCACCGGAAAAGGTCGCGCAGGGCCATCAAAGATTTGAATTTTACAAATTTGTTAAAAAGCCCTAATAGTGGCTTTGTCGTGCCGTTTGACAGGTAAGTATTGATCTGACAGAAAAATTCATAGAATATAAAATGTTCAGGATGGTCGGAAGTACCCGAGAACCTTTTTTCATATTTTTCGGCGAATATTTTGTAGCCTACCTTCAAGGGGCAGAATCGAAAATTGTCTATTTTAGGCAATTTCATGACATTTTGAAGGCCACATTCTCTTTTTGTTTGAATTTGAGCAGTTTCGAACTACTCATTTCACTACATTACCCTCCCCCCCCCCCCCCCCCTCTTTCCTCGAACAGGTTGAAACATGTTGGCGGTCGACAGCCGTTGAATGTTTGAACTTGCTCTAGATCTGAATTCGGTTTGACACCGCCACTTATGTTTCGGTCCGCATTTTCGTCAAACAGGTTGAAACAAGTTAGCGCACGATAGTCATTCAAAGTGTTTGAACGTGTTGTGCGTGCCGCCACTTATGTTTCGGTCCGTATCTCTCGTGCATATCGCTGTTCTTTCTTTTAAACATTTCTGTTGAGTCTCGCAAGTTTCGACGTGTCGAGTTTTGAGTTCGCGAGTGGTCTCGTTTCGTACATTTCGCGAGTGATCTCGTCTGATCTGGTGCGTGTCGCGATCGAGTGAGTGTATATATGAAGTGTTTCAATGGCTCCCATTCCCAATAGTGGAAGGACAAGGGCGGCCTATACGGCGTGGCTGATAGGGCCCAAATGTTCATCCCCATCGGCACAGCACAAATTTGCAGGTGGCTTGTGCAAAAACAGCACGCGCTGCATCACTGTGCGCAGCAACGGAAATTTGTGCTGTGCCAATGGGGATGGACATTTGGGCCCTATCAGCCACGCCGTATAGGCCGCCCTTGTCCTTCCACTATTGGGAATGGGAGCCATTGAAACACTTCATATATACACTCACTCGATCGCGACACGCACCAGATCAGACGAGATCACTCGCGAAATGTACGAAACGAGACCACTCGCGAACTCAAAACTCGACACGTCGAAACTTGCGAGACTCAACAGAAATGTTTAAAAGAAAGAACAGCGATATGCACGAGAGATACGGACCGAAACATAAGTGGCGGCACGCACAACACGTTCAAACACTTTGAATGACTATCGTGCGCTAACTTGTTTCAACCTGTTTGACGAAAATGCGGACCGAAACATAAGTGGCGGTGTCAAACCGTATTCAGATCTAGAGCAAGTTCAAACATTCAACGGCTGTCGACCGCCAACATGTTTCAACCTGTTCGAGGAAAGAGGGGTGGGGGGGGGGGGGGAGGGTAATGTAGTGAAATGAGTAGTTCGAAACTGCTCAAATTCAAACAAAAAGAGAATGTGGCCTTCAAAATGTCATGAAATTGCCTAAAATAGACAATTTTCGATTCTGCCCCTTGAAGGTAGGCTACAAAATATTCGCCGAAAAATATGAAAAAAGGTTCTCGGGTACTTCCGACCATCCTGAACATTTTATATTCTATGAATTTTTCTGTCAGATCAATACTTACCTGTCAAACGGCACGACAAAGCCACTATTAGGGCTTTTTAACAAATTTGTAAAATTCAAATCTTTGATGGCCCTGCGCGACCTTTTCCGGTGGTCAAAAAATTCGCAAAAAAATATTTTTGTGATCGGTAGCCACCGGAGCACCAGATCCGACTTACTCGTTATGACATTTCGAAAGTCATGTCGTTTTGGCCCACTCTAACCTCACAATCCTGTGGGTCTCGGCGCACCTTGACACCTAGACTAACAATGCAGCGGACCGCGCCGCTGACCGCGTCAAGAGGGTCCCGGAGGACATCGGACTGCCACTTTCCGGCCAGTACAGGACACAACTAACCGGGACCCCACGAGTGGAGTCACGGGGCAAAAGGGACGCCACCTGTTCCGTCCTGAGCCCACCCCGCCCTGGCTCGTTTAAGAAGCAGTCTCCATAACAGGGAACTGCCACAGCTGCACGCCACAGCATATCCAGGAAATTTTGGCATTGTGTAAAAACGCCCCTCAGGTTTAAATTTAAATGGTAGGCCAGACTGCGTCGTTAGACACCATATTTGCACGCAAAAACCTTAAATGGCCGTTTTTCTCACTTTCAAGGCCGATATTTCCGAAACCGTTAGAGATAAGTCGTTTCTGTTGAAATTTGAGGTCTATAGATCTTACTCATTAAGGTGTCCCAAATTTCAACGGAACTCGAAATGTACGACTCTCACCCTCTGGATAGGTGACATATGATAAGAAACCTCCGTGAATTTTTTTTTTCGGCAAGATCGGGCAACGTTTAGGGGTTGCGACGGGGCCTTATAGTTTAAAATGGGAACTGTCGTAAGAGGAATTGGGCTTTTCGAAATCCTTCGGCTATATCTTTAAATTTGGTGGTAACGAGTTTCTGAACAGCTCATTTTGATCGCACTGCGATTCTCCATCCAAAACGCTTTTCAGATTTTGAATATCTTATCTACTTTAAAAGTTAATTTTTTGGTTTTTTCTTAAAATTACGTAAAATTACTAAAATTAACTTTTAAACCAGATAAGATATTAAAAATCTGAAAAGCGTTTTGGATAGAGAATCACAGTGCAATTAAAATGAGCTGTTCAGAAACCCTGTACCACCAAATTTGAAGAAAACGCCGACGGATTTCGAATAGCCCAATTCATCTTACGGGAGTTCCCATGTTTAACTGTAAGGCCCCGTCGCGACCCCTAAACCTTGCCCGATCTTGCCGAAAAAAAATTCACAAGGTTTTCTCATCATATGTCACCTATCCAGAGGGTAAGAGTCGCACATTTCGAGTTCCGTTGAAATTTGGGACACCCTACTAATTATGTTAAATTGACCTTAGAGACAACTTTTTTTGACTTTTTAGAAAGGCCTTAAGGGCCTGTGCGGCGCGACCAAATTTTCGGACATGAGTCACCAAAAGGATCATTTTTCCGTGCGGAAAATAAGTGTCGTAGCACGACAGGCTTCGCTCATCGCGAATCACTGTTCCGCGATTCCACGCCTGATGTAAACCTAACTTGGCCTGCCGGCGGCTGTCATACTTGATGGCACACACACAACATTTTTGGGCTAGTCGGGTAAGGGGTACGCTATCGCACAGCCAAAGTGTAATTGGCTGAGCGATAGCGAAGCCCTTACCCGTAGCGAAGCCCTTACCCGACTAGAGCAAAAATGTTTTGTCTGTCTGTTTGTTCCCCGCCACATCTCGAGAACGGTTAGACGTAGGAAGCTCAAATTTGGACCACATCTCTCTTGCATCATACCAGAGTCAACCTCCCCTCGGGGGCACCGCAGCCCAAGCGGTTTCTTAGATAATTTTTACAATTGGTTTTATATTTAAAATCCGCCGGTTGGATTAGGTCAGTATGCGCCATGCGCCTGTCAGGGAGGGGCGGATCAGTGACTCGAGTGGGTTACCCTCGGTTTGGTTGGGTAGTGGGGGCCTGGGTAGGTTAGGCGCGCGGGCAGGTGAGGTTAGGTTAGGACTGGTTGAATGGCATTAATAACGAAAGGGTGACGCAAGGTACGTTCGGAAGAGAGAACTTGAGGGCGGTTGTGACCGTGGGGAAGGAGTGACGCCCGCAGCGAGTCCTACCGTCTGGCCCCGCAGGGTCCTACTCGTCAGGTGACAGCCGCCGACAGGCCAAGGTAGGCGTGCGCCAGGCGTGGAGTGGCGGAACAGCGATTCGCGTTGATCGAAGCCTGTTACGCCCCGACGCGGTCTGGCGTACGCACCCCTTCTTTACTTCAGGAGGGATCCGAGACGACCCCGTGGACTCCTGAGCACAGCGCAGTGGTCCGGGCTTGCATGGAGTACGAACTCCTCGTCCGTAAATCTGCTCTGCCTGCGTCCACTTCCTACCTGGTAGCGCCACTCTTCGCTTCTGTGGAGGTGAGTCCGGAAATGTTTCTAGAAACCCACCAGTCAGTGACGATTGGCTACAGAACGTGACCGATCATCCGCAAACTCTTGAAATAGATGCCGTTGGCGTTTCTTCACTCAATGCAGAGTGTAGGCGTACTCGGCACATTCTTCAGAATCTGTGGGAACCAATTATTTGTTTTCCTAAACGAACTACATTGGCTGAGCCTTAGCGGAGCCCTTACCCAAATCTGCCATGATTTGTCTGTCCGTGTGTCTGTGTTTTCGCGCGATTTCTCGAAAAAGGTTAGAGGCAAGAGCTGAAATTCGGACCACATCTTTCTCACATCATACCGGAGTCAACCATAACTCAAGGGCACAGGGGCCTAAGCGGTCCCTCAAAAAAAAAAAAATCCCATCTGGCGTAATATTTAAAGTCCTGCCGGTTGGGTGCGGTAGGTGTGCTCACTTCGTGCAGGGGCTGATTAGTGACTCGAGTGGGTTGCGTTATGTTAGGCTCATTCAGGTACAGGACGGTTAGGACTGGTTAAGCAGAATAGGGTATTCCGCTCAACCCCAAACCGGATGTAGAGAAGATTTCGAGAATCACGAAAACGGATCCAGTACAGGGGGAACCGCAGCTGAGTATCTCCGCCGCGGGCGCCGGCCACGACCCGCACCCAAGAAGGTCGGTTCTCGAAATGAGAATGTGCTTGGTGAGAAATCATTTTGTTCTTAATGTCGCTCAGATCAGTATACACTTGATTCAAGATAAAAATGTTCTCGAAAATTGGCGGGAAAGATCAAGTATAACTTGCTCTCGACTGCACCGGTTGCTTTTCATAAATTTACTTGGTTTGAAATTAATGCACTCCTTCCGAACTCAGAATATGTTCTCGAACTTTCCCGTGTTCTGGTCTTGTATTTTGTGCTCGGACGTGCGAAAAAATCGGTTCGGCCGCGTGCCAAAACATGTTCTTGACGGAGATGAGAACGATATGTGTTCGAGCCAAAACGGCAAAAGATGTGGTAAAAGGCTAAGTCCCACGTTAAATCTGGAGTTTTTCGCTCATATCCTAAGAAGCGACCGTGCGTCAAGAAGTTCATGAGCTACTGCTTGCGCTGCAGCGCCGGTCACGCTCGGGTTGAATGAGGCGGACGGTCACCTCGTACACGTCAGCACTTAGTGAGTTACGTTATTAAAAAAAAATACTGTCCCACTCTCTCAGACACTAGAAGCCCGGAGAGTTTGGTTACGTTACCGTCTGTTCAAGTTTTATGATTTTTTTTAAATTTTGTTTTTTAATATTGAAGAAAATTTGGAGGAAGTTTTAAAATTGTAGTTTTATAGCAACGCTCGGTGCCCCGCTTTATTCTCATACGCAGGCCGCCCAGCCGTGGACTGCAAGGTGTTACCGCCCGGCTTGGCCCGGCGGCCCGACAATGGACGCCTCGCACTGAGTCTCGGGTCCCTTGGCTTGTTGTGCGTACTCTGGGGTAGAGGGGAGGGTTAGGGTCCCACCGAAACGTTCCTCCTGCCTTGAGTCGGCGCTCTCGTAGCCGTGGCTCTGCCAGGCCAGGCCCCGACTCGGCTCGCCACATCGACAATGGGTACCCGGCAAGGGCTGCGGAACAAACAAGACCGTCCGGGTGAACGCAGGGCGTTCATGGAGAGGCTCGTTCTTTGTGTGCACGTACCTTACCTGAATTTCTATCGGAATTTTTGGGAGTTTTCTAATAGTATCTGACATAGAAGCAAAAAGAACCTGTTTGGCGCCATAGGGGGCAGAGGTCAGGGACTCCACATTTTACGCTTCCCTCCCTCCGTCTCTTGCATAGGCAAAGGATTGACGAAACACAGTTTCACTAGATTCTGAAATTTTGCACTTCGTGCATTCGCCTTGTTAGACGTGGAGTCCAATTGTCAAATTACTCACTCGCGAGAACGCAACAGAACGTATTGTTGGCCGCTACCGGCGGCTCGACCCAACACGGTAATACTCGACACCTACGGTCTATAAAAGGTGCAATAACCCCGATATCTTTTGAAATCTTTATTAAAATTTTAACAAATTTCCAATCTACGTCACGCACCGTTGATACCCCCTTAATACTATATCCGTGCCTTGAATAGTTTTCGAGTGCATATATTAACGTTTTAGATTCAGAAAAAAACTATCGAAAAATTGGAGGCAATATTTAATTTCATCAATCCTGTCACTATTTGCCCAGGACTTAGCCGCTAGCCGCTATACGCCCAGCAGCGGAGCACGCTGTATGCATTATTGACTGGGCCCAGCGGCTCGTCACAAGTCAACCGCTCTGCAATCTACTTTCTCTAAATTCCATGAAATCGATAAACTTTAACTATAGATAGCGGTAAATTATACTGTTTTCAAAACTACATCGATATGCGATCAGATCGCCACGCAAACGATTTTCTTCCGTAACGCGGTTTTCGAGTTGAAAGGGGGTCTTAACATTCAAGGCTAGCGCATTACTCGTTCTTTTTTGCTTCTACGTCATCGTAGTACGACGAAGCAAAGAACGAGTAAAAATGCCAGCAGCAGGTGATACACACTTCTGATCTCGCTGGTCGGTTTGCGGGGCGCGGGGCGCGGGATGCTGCGGGAGGGTGAGGGAAGCTGGAGGGGGGAGGCGAAGGCGGTGTTGCCGCCCTGGAGGGCCCCGCCGCTGCAGGCCAGCCGATGCGACAATGCGCGCCCCACGCGCCATTCTCGGGTACACACGTTGGGTGCTCTAGATCGCTCTAGGTTGATCGGATCAGAAAGATACGAATATTGCCGAAAAGCCTAGACGTTGTACTAGATTCGCCTCGCTTACACCCACCATCTGTAACCAACCGTTCACGAGCTACGGCTTGACAAAGGGTAACGTCTGACTGGTCGGGCGCACATCGGGCAATCTAGAATGGTCGTATCTAATAGATGTGTACCAACAGATAGCCTAGACTCCGTGCTAAAATCGGATCGTTTACACTACCCATCTAAACCCCGTTCATGAACTACGGGCTGGGAACCGCGGCCGCCCGTAAGCTGCGGGCGGTACTGGCGAGGCGAGGTGAAGTGAGGCGCGCGAGGCGAGGTGCGCACATCCCGCGGCAGGGTCGGGCGGCCTATATACACTGGCGACCAAAATTAGCGGTCCACTAACGGCGGGCGCTGTAATTTCTAAGTTTTTGAAGGTAGAACCTTGAAATTTGCTACAGACCTGCCTTCAACCTTTGACTCGAGCCTCTGAAAGCGGCAACACCAGGTGCCACCCCCTCTGGTAACAGCCACCCCTAACGCGCGGCGGGGTGGAAAAACGCCGAAAAAGGAAACAGAAAACAGAAAAAACAGAAAACACCGTTCAGGAGGTCCAATGGGGGTAAAACTTCGTTTACCAGTTCAATAGACCCCGGGTGACAAGGTGACATCACAATTTGAACGGTCGTTCAAACCCACCCCCCACCCCAGTTACCCCCACCCCTTACGGGGGGTGAATTTTTTTTGTCACCAAAACTGAATTGCGCGTCATGCAGGAGCCTTCGGGGCACATGCCCGTCTGTTTTTTACCCCGATAGGACGAGCCCTTTGACGGCAACCCCTACAAACCGAAAAGACATTTTTGAAAATTAAGTTTTTTTTGGCCTTAAATGCATTCCAGAATCGAAAAAGACGTCAGAAAAGGTGTGCAGGGCCTGTGCCATTACGGCCTAATCGAAAATTTCCATCCGAAAAAAAATTCAACCCCTCGTATGGGGTGGCTACCCTTAACCCCTGCCCTGCCGCCCCCAAAGGGCGGAGGTGAATTTTGGACCCAGCGCCAGATGCGCCTTGTCCAGGGCCATCAGCACACAAAACTTGAAGTCGCTCGTCCGATCCGTTCTCGCGCTACAGCCAAAAAACCTCGAAAATCAAGAAAACCCACCCCTTAAAGTCACCCCCGATACCGCCGCACTGAGTAGGGGTAGCAAATCGTTTCGAGCGGCGCAGGGTGTCCCAAACCTTTGTCTTGAAGGGCCCGGACGGCCAAACCGCTGCGGCCACTGGAAGGTCCTGAAAAAGACCGTCACCCGGGACTCTGTACCGGAGACCACTGCACCGGGCGGCCGCCGCCGCGCCCGAAGCGCCGGGAGGGCAGGCCACCGGTGAGGCGCCAAGCAAACGTCTACTCGCCGGCGGGGACTGGATCGGCCGTGCCGCGCCGCGCCGCTCGGCCGGCTCCCGATCCCGTCGAGGTTTTTTGGCTGTAGCGCGAGAACGGATCGGACGAGCGACTTCAAGTTTTGTGTGCTGATGGCCCTGGACAAGGCGCATCTGGCGCTGGGTCCAAAATTCACCTCCGCCCTTTGGGGGCGGCAGGGCAGGGGTTAAGGGTAGCCACCCCATACGAGGGGGTGAATTTTTTTTCGGATGGAAATTTTCGATTAGGCCGTATTGGCACAGGCCCTGCACACCTTTTCTGACGTCTTTTTCGATTCTGGAATGCATTTAAAGCCAAAAAAAAACTTAATTTTCAAAAATGTCTTTTCGGTTTGTAGGGGTTGCCGTCAAAGGGCTCGTCCTATCGGGGTAAAAAACAGACGGGCATGTGCCCCGAAGGCTCCTGCATGACGCGCAATTCAGTTTTGGTGACAAAAAAAATTCACCCCCCGTAAGGGGTGGGGGTAACTGGGGTGGGGGGTGGGTTTGAACGACCGTTCAAATTGTGATGTCACCTTGTCACCCGGGGTCTATTGAACTGGTAAACGAAGTTTTACCCCCATTGGACCTCCTGAACGGTGTTTTCTGTTTTTTCTGTTTTCTGTTTTCTTTTTCGGCGTTTTTCCACCCCGCCGCGCGTTAGGGGTGGCTGTTACCAGAGGGGGTGGCACCTGGTGTTGCCGCTTTCAGAGGCTCGAGTCAAAGGTTGAAGGCAGGTCTGTAGCAAATTTCAAGGTTCTACCTTCAAAAACTTAGAAATTACAGCGCCCGCCGTTAGTGAACCGCTAATTTTGGTCGCCAGTGTATATGTAGCTTGGCTCTTGCTGCCGAATGAGAATAAAAGCCGTTGATACATTTAATATTATTTCTTATTCTGACGTTGTAGGTGGTGTTATATGTATCACCTGCTAAAAAGGATGGAAGGTTTGGTAGTGGCCTAGAAAAGGATGTAATGGCGGATGCAGCCAGATGAGGAGCCGAGCCGGGGGTAGCTCTGTCCCTTTCTTTTGCTAATGGGTGGAGCAAGACAGCTGAATTTCAAATGCATTTTTACGCGATTTTTACGCTTTAAATGCATTTTTTTTATGAGTTTAAAAGCTGTACTTGCCCGGTCAGCCTCGATATTTCTGTTATACACATTTTTGATTTTTTTGCCTCGTTATCGATCTACAGCAATTAGGTCTGTGGACCGTAGAGGCGCGTAGAGTTGTGTCCCTTTCTTTCGCCATAAGAAGTGAGATAGCTGACTCTTGAATCGATTTTTCGGCCACGTGGAAGCTTTTCGGCTGAGCGATAGCAAAGCCCTGGAACGACTGAGTCAAAAATGTTTTGTCTGTCTGTTTGTATGTTTGTCTGTCCGCGCGGTATCTCGAGAACGGTTAGACCTAAAAAGCTCAAATTTGAACCGCATCTCTCTTGCATCATACCAGAGTCAACCTCCCCTCAGGGGGACCGCAGCTCTAGCGGTTTCTATGATAATTTTTACAAGTGGTCTAAAATTTAAAATTCGCAGTTGGGGTGAGGTCAGTATGCGCCGCGCCTGTCAGGAAGGGGCGGATCAGTGATTTGAGTGGGTTAGGCTCGGGCAGGTAAGGTTCGGTTAGGACTGGTTAAGTGGCATTGATAACGAAGGTGTGGTGTAAGATACGTTCGGAAGTAAGAACATGAGCGCGGTTGTGACCGTGCGGAGAGAGTGACGCCGCAGGGCGTCTTACGGTGTGGCCCCGCAGGGTCCTACTCGTCACCTGCCAGCCGCCGGCAGGCCAAGGTAGGCGTGCGCCGGGCGTGGAGTGGCGGATCGGTGATAGCGAAGCCCGTTACGCCACGGCGCGGTCTAGCTTACGCCTACCTTCTTTAAAGTATAAAAACACGTCAGCGTGCCCTGCAAAAGTAACCTGTGTCCATGTGCACAGTTTCAAAAAAATCTGTTAGAGAGCCATAAGGGGAATGCTTTAAAGGAAAAAAAAAAGTCCAATCGGTCAGACAATAAGGCAACTCCGTTTCACTCCGTGCCTAAAAAATGGGCTCCGTCATTCCAGTGGTGCTGGCTTACCACAAGCTTCGTCGGTATTTGTATAGTATCAGCGATACTATGCAGGGAAAACTGGTAACGCATCGGCGGGGATCGAACCCACGACCGAACCCACGACCGAACCCGACTTACCATCCTGCCTCCAGGTACGGAACCCACTAAGGCGACTGGTGGCCGCTGCGGGAGACTGAAAGAGATCCGGGCACTTCGGAGAGGGGTTTATCGAGACCATTTTCTCGGATGAAGCCGCATGGTTCTCGGCTACGCCAAGAACATTTTGCATTCGTGCCGAGTGCATACATCGAGAACACTACATGAGTATTGTTCCGGACTTGAACCAAGACCGCCCTTTTCTGGGTGCGACTGAAGAATATGTGGGCCTTAGTTCTAGATGTGTCACGACCAGTTGGTAGGGTCACAGGGCACAAGTCGTTACCGCGCGGCCTGGAGAGGTGCCTTTACAAGCCGCGCGGAAAAGCTTTGCGGTGACCTGACCGCAATTATGTAATGAGAATAGTAATGAGAATTCTGTCTTTAGTAATACAGTACGACGACTCGTCTAACGGGGGAAAAGACAGTGACGAAAACGACCCAATAAATGCTAAAGCCGTAACACAAAAATCTTACGTTAAGGAAAAAATAATCGAATAATCGAAATCGCAACTTAATCGATCAGGGTCGAATTGATTACAGAATAATCGATTACGGCAGCATATAGTCGATTGTGATCGAAAATAACACCGTAATCATATTTTAAAAACGTAGACCAAATTTCTTCGCTCGCGCGGGTTGTCCAGCCGAGCACTTTGCAGAGTGGCATGGCGCCACTTCTCCCATAGCCAAATTGCAAACAGCTGAGTAGAAAATAGATATCAATAAAGTTTGAGGAGGCGCCGAAAGCCCGTTATATTTCTATCTTTTAGCGCATATCGTAAAATGCCGCACGGAAACTAACAGGTTTAGATTGTCCTAATAGTCCAGTCATCCAAGACGAAAAAGGGCCATTTGCAAGAAAAAATTAGCGGCCCGACGAAATTTTGGGGTCTTGTAGAGTTCGGCATGGAGAACAACATATCAAATTTTGAAATTAATCCTTCGAGCCGTTTTTGAACAATTCGTGTTCAAAGTTTCGAATTTTGAACCTTATTTTGCGTGTTGCCTCAGAGGCTTTGAAATGACGCGGTTCGGTCCCAAACGGTCGTAGAACACTCTGGTTTCGTTCCACCGACGCGGGAAGGTGTGAGGAATCCAAAAAGATGCAGGATGTTGTGCTTACCTGTTCAAGTTTTCATCTTATCGGGAAAAAACTGAAATACCAACTTCGTTTTTAAATGGTATAAAAAAAACCAAATTCAATTTTTCTCAAAAGCAGATGCCCATATCACAAAAATGCCTTATATAAACGTTGTAGAACACACTTTTAGCTTTAAGATGGTGTGTCTGCGGGATATGTGCGACCATCCGCAAAGAAGATACGTGGGTTCAAAGGTCACCGGGCGGCAGCAGTCGGCCGCCCGCCGGCCGTCCCAGCCACCCGCCGCGCGGCGCATGGGAGCGGCGTACACGCTGCCGTTTGAAAAGTATTGGACGTACGCACGGGATACACATATCGTCGTGCTTGGCAAAGCCTGCTCTACGCATTTCAATTGTTTAATATACATAAATCAGCCGTTAAAACTCCGAAAACATAGTGTGACTTTAGAGGATTTTTCTTGAAGTGGGATTCTCCGTCCACGACGACCGCCGTGCGACGTAGGTTCTCGTCTTGCCGCCTCTGAAAATATTAGATAGGTAAATTTACTTGCGTGTTGCCAGTCTTAGCTTAACTGTGAAGCATTTCATTACCTTGCGTTCTAATTTGGGGGTTATGGAGTAGCGGAGGGACGGAAGCGTCTTGGAGCAGGTGTAGAGCCGGGATCTGCGACGAAAACGTCTGACATCAGCTTATGTCTGTTTAGTTTGTGAAGTTCACACTAGTGTTTCCGTACCTCATTGTTATCGTTCAGAACAAGGAGTCGTCAAGGATGTCGTCAGGATCATCCACGTCGTCCTCTGCCTGAAGGCCCTGATCCGGCCCTGTCACTGCAGCGTTTGTGCAGCTCGTTCCACAACAGTGGCCGCAAGCTGAGGAGCACGAGAGGCCCGATCTGCGGCACTCACAGTTGTTCGTCGCGCAGTCCGTCCTGCAGTTGCAGAATATCATCTTAAGTAGCCTGAGTGGAGCCGGATCATCTCCCATCGGAACCGGTGCGAGCAAACCACCGCGGTTTTGCCACCCCCAGTCCGTGGCGGCGAGTGGATTCCCTCGCCAAGCTTGGACTTGGTGATACACCCTGGCGCTGTGCAGCCGTGCCGACTTGGAGGTTGGCGGAAGAACGGCTAGCTCAAACTTGGCGTGAACAGCCTGGCGCACCACAACTCTCTTGTACATGAGATATCTAGCTCTGTTAAGACTGGCAACATTAGGAAATCCGTACAAATCCAGAAGGAATTTTTCACCAGCTTCGGATATATCATTGATTGTGGCGCCTAGACGATTAAACGCCGACACAACATTTCTAAGTTCATGAGAGTTTACAAGCTTCGTCACTGCATTTTTAATAGAGCGTTTGTACAGCGCAGATGTTGTGTCACAGCCTTTCATTGCGTGGATGAAGAGAAGCAGGTCTGCAACAGGGCCGAGAGAGTTCTGAATAGCTTGGCTATGCCTTACAGTGTCTTTCTTCATTCCCGTACTCAGCAGGTGCACCTGCAGGTCCTTTGGTGTCACTGAAGACATAATTACAAGGAGATCAGTGTCTTCTCCCACTATAACTGGATTTGCCCCTGACTGAGCCTTTGCGATCGCTGCCATCACGACGTCACGGTCCGCATCTGCAAGTGCTTGTTTTACTTCGAAGCCAGCAGCGTGGAGCTTAGACGACAGAAGTTTTATCAATCCTGCTTTATTCTTGCTGTTCGTAAGAAAAAGACCCTGTGACGTCGGTGCTGTAATTTCTTCTTCGACAACAACCTCTGTGCTCGCCCGGACAGAACGCCGCAGGTGCTCCGGGTCCTTTGTTGACGGCCCTGCCTCGTACCCATCAAATACTACACAGCACCCTCCCGTGGCTCTGTAGCGACGGCAGAAGCTAGTCACGTAACCTACGAAGGCACTGGATATTTCGCCGAAAGTGCCAGGCCTTGGCCACACAAAGTGGTGAAGAAGATGTCCTCCATCGAAGACAAAGCATGGGCTGTTCGGAACAAGTTCATCGGGAGTCGCATAAGTGTCTATCACCTTGATGAGAGCTGCTTTGTTACTCTTGCGCATGCCTTTTCTGTCAAACAGGGCAGTAGGCAGCGGTGCTAGCTCGTACTCAAAGTACGCCATAAGTTCGTCGTCTGTTAAATTCAAAACAAGCATTCTGTGGAACAACTGCGTCTCGTTTATAGGCTCCGTACAGTTGGTTAAGTTTGATACTTGATGTCATCACTGACAGAGGGAGGACTCGTGCATTTCGTTTCAAAGTTAACTCCCCTATTTTTTTCCCACACATGTTTTTGATCAGTTCCATTCCCGTTTCCAGTGCAGTCTCGCAGTTGATGCTGCTGTCCC
>CM049599.1:13338654-13366005 GCA_026979955.1 Megalurothrips usitatus | reverse complement strand
TCTAATAGATGTGTACCAACAGATAGCCTAGACTCCGTGCTAAAATCGGATCGTTTACACTACCCATCTAAACCCCGTTCATGAACTACGGGCTGGGAACCGCGGCCGCCCGTAAGCTGCGGGCGGTACTGGCGAGGCGAGGTGAAGTGAGGCGCGCGAGGCGAGGTGCGCACATCCCGCGGCAGGGTCGGGCGGCCTATATACACTGGCGACCAAAATTAGCGGTCCACTAACGGCGGGCGCTGTAATTTCTAAGTTTTTGAAGGTAGAACCTTGAAATTTGCTACAGACCTGCCTTCAACCTTTGACTCGAGCCTCTGAAAGCGGCAACACCAGGTGCCACCCCCTCTGGTAACAGCCACCCCTAACGCGCGGCGGGGTGGAAAAACGCCGAAAAAGGAAACAGAAAACAGAAAAAACAGAAAACACCGTTCAGGAGGTCCAATGGGGGTAAAACTTCGTTTACCAGTTCAATAGACCCCGGGTGACAAGGTGACATCACAATTTGAACGGTCGTTCAAACCCACCCCCCACCCCAGTTACCCCCACCCCTTACGGGGGGTGAATTTTTTTTGTCACCAAAACTGAATTGCGCGTCATGCAGGAGCCTTCGGGGCACATGCCCGTCTGTTTTTTACCCCGATAGGACGAGCCCTTTGACGGCAACCCCTACAAACCGAAAAGACATTTTTGAAAATTAAGTTTTTTTTGGCTTTAAATGCATTCCAGAATCGAAAAAGACGTCAGAAACCTTGGAGATATTCTGAATACAGCTTATAACCGTCAATCCGTTGGTAATGAAGAAATAATCCACAAGGCCGCGGCGTTGATTAGGAAGGAGATCAATGATCAGCAGTTTGACCAGCAGCACTACCCGAGTGTCGCAGATATGAAGGAGGGGGGGAGACCTTTAATTCCAGGGTACTTAAATTTACTTTTAACAGAGGTAATCAAGTCCGGGAAGAAAGCTAAGGACATGTCAGGGTACGAGAGAAAGTGCATATCGATCGCTCAAAATATTATATCGGCCACATTGCCCAAAACGTTTCTCTCCCCTCTCCATCTCGGCCTGGCTGTCCATGTTCACAGAAGCACTGGGAGCAAAGACCTAGTAAATGTTCTCAGCTCAATCGGGTTTTGCTCTTCTTACTCGATGGCTTCGAATTTTCAGGAAACCATCGTTTTCTCCCAGCCTGCAAGAATTGATCCCGAAGCATTCGTCCAATGGGCCTACGACAACTTCGACTATAATGTCCACAGTGAAGACGGGATGAACAGCTGGCACTGCATGGGAGGGATTTGTATTGTTACGCCGGCTGAGGCTGTAGGTCCAGATCCCGTGTTGCTGCGGTCCAACATACAGTTCAACGCGAGAGCGAGAGCCACAATGGGAACGATACCGCTGAAAATAACAAAATATGTCAAATCAGCTGGACTCAGATCTGTTCTCGTTCCTATATACAGCGACGAAGAATTCCAAGGTTTGCTGCATAGTGTCCATTTTGCGCGCTGCATGGACTACATGTGGGTGATAGGTTCCATTTTAAGTGACGGACCGACACCTGGCTGGAGCGGGTACTTTGAAAACTGTAGCAGTGGACTTCCCTTTAAAGTCAGTTCCGTATTACCCCTTCCGTTCGTTAATCTTGATCCAAATAACCCGAACACAATTTTTACTGTGCTCGATCACTCCATTACGGAAACGATGCGCCTGGGAAAACAACATTGCTTCGTAACTTTCGATCAGCCGCTGTTTTGGAAAGCTGCCGATTTAATTTTGCAGAGTGAACCAAACAGCACTTTGCGCAACATTTTCCTTCGTCTCGGTGGCTTCCATCTTCTGATGTCCTTCATGGGATGCATAGGATACTTAATGGGCGGATCTGGGCTTGAAGAAATGTGGGAATTAGCGTATGCTAAAAACTCCGTGCCCGCCATGATGAATGGCCACTCATACAAGAGAGCGATCACACTGTCTAGCGCAAGTAGCAGTCGTTCACCACGTTTTAAAGACTTTCAAGGACTACTTCGAAAGCAGGGGAGTAGAAACGGAACAAATACTCATTGCATTTCTAGAGCAGGCTAACTTGGGCGTTCCCTGCCGTGACACAGCACGACGTGTCGAGTGTTTCCTGTCGGCTTTGGACGACTTACCGCAACAGGTGGAAATTGGCCGGACGGGCAGGCTTTGGTTACAGTACTTAAAGCTAGTGGAGTACATTCATTATTTCAAGCGATCGGAACGCTCTGGGGACTGGGCACTGAACATTGCTGCAACCAAGCTCATGCTTCCCGCCTTCCCCGCAGCTGGTCACCTCAATTATGCGAAGTCCGTCCCTCTGTTTCATACAGTTGTCGAAGCAATGACTGAAAGGTTGAGTGAAGAAGAGTACAAAAGCTTTTGTAGCAATGCAGCGATTCGTCGAACGGCGAAATTTTTTGCAGGCTTGTCATCCGACCTGGTTATTGAGCAGGCGTACATGGCGGCTCTGAAAGGTCAAAGTGGTGTTACACGTGGTCGAGGAATGACAGAGTCAACTGTTGCCACTATGATTAGAGGAATGCCGATGTGCTCAGCTGTGTCAACAAGTGTCAAGTATTTTGCTGGCTGTTCGTCACCGGAAGTATACAACCACACCGATCTCAGACCTAGCTCAATGAGGCGAAATAGATCCGACTGCGGCAAAATGTATGAGTGGCTGAGAGCTCACTCTCCATTCTCTAAACCACCAGAAAGTTTGATTTCGTTGTCGTCGGGTGTTGTCGGGGACAGCAGCATCAACTGCGAGACTGCACTGGAAACGGGAATGGAACTGATCAAAAACATGTGTGGGAAAAAAATAGGGGAGTTAACTTTGAAACGAAATGCACGAGTCCTCCCTCTGTCAGTGATGACATCAAGTATCAAACTTAACAACTGTACGGAGCCTATAAACGAGACGCAGTTGTTCCACAGAATGCTTGTTTTGAATTTAACAGACGACGAACTTATGGCGTACTTTGAGTACGAGCTAGCACCGCTGCCTACTGCCCTGTTTGACAGAAAAGGCATGCGCAAGAGTAACAAAGCAGCTCTCATCAAGGTGATAGACACTTATGCGACTCCCGATGAACTTGTTCCGAACAGCCCATGCTTTGTCTTCGATGGAGGACATCTTCTTCACCACTTTGTGTGGCCAAGGCCTGGCACTTTCGGCGAAATATCCAGTGCCTTCGTAGGTTACGTGACTAGCTTCTGCCGTCGCTACAGAGCCACGGGAGGGTGCTGTGTAGTATTTGATGGGTACGAGGCAGGGCCGTCAACAAAGGACCCGGAGCACCTGCGGCGTTCTGTCCGGGCGAGCACAGAGGTTGTTGTCGAAGAAGAAATTACAGCACCGACGTCACAGGGTCTTTTTCTTACGAACAGCAAGAATAAAGCAGGATTGATAAAACTTCTGTCGTCTAAGCTCCACGCTGCTGGCTTCGAAGTAAAACAAGCACTTGCAGATGCGGACCGTGACGTCGTGATGGCAGCGATCGCAAAGGCTCAGTCAGGGGCAAATCCAGTTATAGTGGGAGAAGACACTGATCTCCTTGTAATTATGTCTTCAGTGACACCAAAGGACCTGCAGGTGCACCTGCTGAGTACGGGAATGAAGAAAGACACTGTACGGCATAGCCAAGCTATTCAGAACTCTCTCGGCCCTGTTGCAGACCTGCTTCTCTTCATCCACGCAATGAAAGGCTGTGACACAACATCTGCGCTGTACAAACGCTCTATTAAAAATGCAGTGACGAAGCTTGTAAACTCTCATGAACTTAGAAATGTTGTGTCGGCGTTTAATCGTCTAGGCGCCACAATCAATGATATATCCGAAGCTGGTGAAAAATTCCTTCTGGATTTGTACGGATTTCCTAATGTTGCCAGTCTTAACAGAGCTAGATATCTCATGTACAAGAGAGTTGTGGTGCGCCAGGCTGTTCACGCCAAGTTTGAGCTAGCCGTTCTTCCGCCAACCTCCAAGTCGGCACGGCTGCACAGCGCCAGGGTGTATCACCAAGTCCAAGCTTGGCGAGGGAATCCACTCGCCGCCACGGACTGGGGGTGGCAAAACCGCGGTGGTTTGCTCGCACCGGTTCCGATGGGAGATGATCCGGCTCCACTCAGGCTACTTAAGATGATATTCTGCAACTGCAGGACGGACTGCGCGACGAACAACTGTGAGTGCCGCAGATCGGGCCTCTCGTGCTCCTCAGCTTGCGGCCACTGTTGTGGAACGAGCTGCACAAACGCTGCAGTGACAGGGCCGGATCAGGGCCTTCAGGCAGAGGACGACGTGGATGATCCTGACGACATCCTTGACGACTCCTTGTTCTGAACGATAACAATGAGGTACGGAAACACTAGTGTGAACTTCACAAACTAAACAGACATAAGCTGATGTCAGACGTTTTCGTCGCAGATCCCGGCTCTACACCTGCTCCAAGACGCTTCCGTCCCTCCGCTACTCCATAACCCCCAAATTAGAACGCAAGGTAATGAAATGCTTCACAGTTAAGCTAAGACTGGCAACACGCAAGTAAATTTACCTATCTAATATTTTCAGAGGCGGCAAGACGAGAACCTACGTCGCACGGCGGTCGTCGTGGACGGAGAATCCCACTTCAAGAAAAATCCTCTAAAGTCACACTATGTTTTCGGAGTTTTAACGGCTGATTTATGTATATTAAACAATTGAAATGCGTAGAGCAGGCTTTGCCAAGCACGACGATATGTGTATCCCGTGCGTACGTCCAATACTTTTCAAACGGCAGCGTGTACGCCGCTCCCATGCGCCGCGCGGCGGGTGGCTGGGACGGCCGGCGGGCGGCCGACTGCTGCCGCCCGGTGACCTTTGAACCCACGTATCTTCTTTGCGGATGGTCGCACATATCCCGCAGACACACCATCTTAAAGCTAAAAGTGTGTTCTACAACGTTTATATAAGGCATTTTTGTGATATGGGCATCTGCTTTTGAGAAAAATTGAATTTGGTTTTTTTTATACCATTTAAAAACGAAGTTGGTCTTTCAGTTTTTTCCCGATAAGATGAAAACTTGAACAGGTAAGCACAACATCCTGCATCTTTTTGGATTCCTCACACCTTCCCGCGTCGGTGGAACGAAACCAGAGTGTTCTACGACCGTTTGGGACCGAACCGCGTCATTTCAAAGCCTCTGAGGCAACACGCAAAATAAGGTTCAAAATTCGAAACTTTGAACACGAATTGTTCAAAAACGGCTCGAAGGATTAATTTCAAAATTTGATATGTTGTTCTCCATGTCTACAAGACCCCAAAATTTCGTCGGGCCGCTAATTTTTTCTTGAAAAAATGCTAGGATGACTGGACTATAACCTCTAAAGCGCGTCGTCAGCAGCTGGTGACCGGCTCAAAGCTGGACGCCAAGAGGCTCGCGAGAGGCTAGTGTTGCGGGCCTGCCTTTTCCCTGGCACGGCTGAGCTCGGACAGCTGGTATGTAATGTTAAATTGCGATTCGGGGAGAGAGGGAAGAGGGCACATAAATACATAGTGAGTAACTGGACCGTGTTGCAGTTGGAAAGCAATTATGTGCCGCCCGCCTCACACCGTACCCGTTTTGCCCCGTTTCCGAACCCTAACTCCTGGTACATAGGCAACTGCACGCGTGGGTGTATTGCGGGCTGGCCTATCCCCAGACAAGCTCCGCACAACGCGATTACCTGTCATTTCGTGTTCCTTTTTTGCGTTTGCGTGTTACGTTCTTTGCTTCGTCGTACTACGATGACGTAGCAGCAAAAAAGAGCGAGTAATGCGCTAGCCTTGAGTGTTAAGACCCCCTTCCAACTGAAGAACCGCGGTACGTAAGAAAATCGTTTACGTGGCGTTTTGATCGCATGATGTAGTTTTGAAAATTGTATAATTTACCGCTATCTTTAGTTTACGTTTATCGATTTCATGGAATTTAGAGAACGCAGTTTGCAGAGCGGTTGACTTGTGACGAGCCGCTGGGCCCTGTCAACAATGCACACAGCGTGCTCCGCTGCTGGGCGTCAGCGCTAGCGGCTAAGCCCTGGGCAAATAGTGAGAGGATTGATAAAATTAAACATTTCTTCAAATTTTTCGATAGTTTTTTCTGAATCTTAAACGTTAAAATATGCACTCGGAAACTATTCAAGGCACGCATATGGCATGAAGGGGGTATCAACGGTGTGATGTGGGTTCGAAATCAGTCTACATTAAAGATTTCACAAGTTATCGGGGTTGTTAGACCTTTTATAGACCGTAGTTGTCGAGTATTACCGTGTTGGGTCAAGGCGCAGGTAGCGGCCAAAAATACGTTCTGTCGCGTTCTCGCGAGTAATTCGACATTTGGACTCCACGTCAAAGTCCTGGCCAGACAGTGAGAGCATTGAGAGACACGCACACGCGTTTTCGCGAGTAATTTGACAATTGGACTCCACGTCTAACAAGGCGAATGTACGAAGTGAAAAATTTCAGAATCTGGTAAAACTGTGTTTCGTCAATCGTTTGCCTATGCAGGGGGCGGAGGGAGGTAAGCGCAAAATATGGGCTCCCTGACCTCTGCCCCCCATGGCGCCAAACAGGTTCTTTTTGCTCATATGTGAGATGCTATTAGTAAACTTCAAACAATTCCGCAAGAAATTCATGTAAGGTACGTGCACACGAAGAACGAGCCTCGCCATGAACGCCCTGCGTTCACCCGGACAGTCTTGTAAATATATCTACGCTTTAGTTTAGATCGTTGGCTAGCCCATCCCAAAAGTAGTCGACATTTTCAAATAACGCGGGCCACCCCGGCAAACTGTGCCATTGGGCCTCAAAATAGCGCGTGCAAATTTTTTTGAAAATGTTTAATATTTAGAGGTTGCGCATGGCCATTTTAGGGCATACGTGAGACCAAAAACCAAGATGGTATGAAACAAATACGGATCCCCTAAGGGCAACAGCCAAAACAGGCCCAACCTGCTTATTACGCGTTTTTGGCCCTTTGGACCTCGATTAAGGTGTTTCATGATGTTGAAATTGACCGCCACGGGTGGTTCTACTGAAAGATCATGGTCTGAAACGAAGCTGTGCCGATTTTGAGCGAGATCGGATGACGTTTAGTGGAGGCGCATCGAGCTTTTAGATTTTCAGATCGAGCGCCAAATCCATGCGCAGTGCCTCACGGCAAGCCGCCCTGCGCAGACCTGGGCCACATGGCCGACCTAAATACCATCTAGGGGTGTTGGCTAAGGTCTATAGTAACCGCCTAGACAATTTTTCGACCGACCGAGTCCAACATCTCCAAGGTTAGGTTAGGCACAGTTTATTTTTAGCCCTACGGCCGAACGGCACGTGCTAGCAGAGCAAAATAACTTGCCCGCCATACTAGGACGGACGGGGTATCTGCTCGAAAACGAGCGGTCGAGGTACCGCACCTCCGTCCCCGCGAAAACGCGACTCGCGTCTCGCGGCGCGCGGGCGCTCCGTTTGAATGTAGCGGCGGGACGGTGCTGGCAGAGCCGGGCCGTGCCGAGCCGCGCTGCTCCTGCTTGATGCGCTCAATGCAAGAAGGGATGAAAAAAATATCGACAATGCGCTAGTGTGACATTAATAACAAAATGGTTTACCAGTAACAGATTTTGTAAGCTGGCTTCATTTTTTGTGACCTTGCAAATATAGTTTTTGACGAAAGCTCCCCCCTGCAGCCCGCCCTGAGCGCATCAAGCAGGAGCGGCTCGGCTTGGCCCGGCTCTGCCAGCACCGTCCCGCCTTTTTCTATTCGCCGTCAATAACTTTTGAATTTTTAAAATAATATATCAAATAAATTACAAACTCTCATTTAAAAAAATCCTATTAGCTCAGATCCAAAAATTCAAAGCTTAAATTACAAGGGGTTCCCATAGCTTCTACATCCCTCCCCTCTGCATATTTTTACTCCTCCGTATCCACATTACCATCACTGTATCTGTATGAACTAAAAACGAAAAAAAAAAATACTGTCCCACTAAGTGGGACACTGGTAGGCCCGAAGTTTTGCACATGATTGGGCATTTTGTAGATTTGTAGATACTGTCTCACTCTGTGAGACACTGGCAGGCCCGGAGTTTCGCACGGGTTTGGGTTGGTTACGTTACCGCCTATTTAGGTTTTATCAGTTTATTTAATTTTGTTTTTCAAAATTAAAGGATATTTGAAGGTATGTATTAGTTTTGTAATGGAACGGGGCAGTTTTAAAATTACAGTTTTACAGTAACGGTCAGTGCACCGCATTATTCTCATACGCGGGCCGCTCAGCGCTGGCCTGCAAGGTGTTGTCCCCGCCCGGCTTGGCCCGGCGGCCCGACAATGCACGCCTCGCTCTGAGTCTCGGGTCCCTTGGCTTGTTGTGCGTACTCTAGGGTAGAGGGGAGGGTTAGGGTCCCACCCAAACGGTCCTCCTGCCTTGAGTCGCCGCTCTCGTAGCCGTGGCTCGGCCAGGCCCCGACTCGGCTCGCCACATCGACAATGGGTACCCGCAAGGGCTGCGCAACAAAAAAGGACGGAAGATGTGGTGGTGGTCTAGAAAAAGGTGGAATAGAGGATGCAGCCAGCTGACGAGCCCAGCGGGGGTAGCTCTGTCCCTTTCTTTTGCCATTGGATGGAGTGAGATAGCTGAATTTCAAACGCGTTTTTACGCTAACTGTTACATCTTATAAGTATAAAAAATGGTTTGCTGTACTTGCCCAGTCACCCTCGATAAATCTGTTAGACAGATTTTTGATTTTTTGCCTTGTTATCGATCTACAGCAATTGGCCCTGTGGACCATAGATGCGCGTATAGTTGTGTCCCTTTCTTTCGCCATAAGAAGAAGTGAGATAGCTGACTTTTAAATCGATTTTTCGGCCACTTGGAAGCTTTTTCAATGTGTAAAAACACGTCAGCGTGCCCTGCAAAAGTATCCTGCATCCACGTGCACAGTTTCAGAAAATTCTTATAGAGGGCCATAAGGGCAATGCTTAAAAGAAAAAAAAAAGTCCAATCGGGTCAGACGATAAGGCAACTGCGTTTCACTTCGTGCCTAAAAATATTTATTTCATATGCCACCTTATAATTACATCAGGTACAAGTGTTCAAATCATAATAATAAAAAAAACATTAGTTTCTCCCCTCTGCGTTCCCTTTTGAAACCATTGTTGGCAAGTTAGCAGGCCCCGCGGGCCCCGCCCACCGCGGCTGGCCGCGGCCATGCGGCCGTCATTGTCTTCTGAAAACCAAATGTGCTGTGGTCGATTAAAATATCAGAAGGTTCATAACTCCTAAAAAATTGCAAATTTGTGATCTGCATCAATGCATTACCAAGGTAAGTTGTATTGCGTTTAAATATCGTTTCAATAAATTTTAATATTCTGTTATTGTTGCCTCGGCTTCCCAGTTCGGCGTCCCGTGGCCCGCAGGCCGACGCCGCAGCTTGTGACAGTCATACGGACGGCCTTTCCCTGCAATGTCGGTGTAGCCGCGCTGTGTGAAGCGTCGAATCGCCGGAAAGATAGACCCCGGTTCCAACCGAATACCTTCTTATTTTTACGTTCATAAAATCGTTATCCTGCTTTTAACTTTGGAAATCCTGGCCCCTGAGGACCACTCAGCGGTTTTGGCGCTGGAATTTTTCATACTGTCATCTTCGTTTTTGGGTCTCACGTATGCCCTAAAATGGCCGTCCGCGACCTCTTAATATTAAAATTTTTCAAAAAAGAAATTTGCACAACCTATTTTGAGGCCCAATGGCATTGTTTTCCGGGGTTGCCCGCGGTATTTGAAAAAGTCGACTCCTTTTGGGACGGGCTAACGTTGGTACGTTCGAGCGTTCCTTCCCAGCCGTCTCTCGGCTGCAGATGGTCCGCGCCCGCTCTTTGGATCCGTTCGCCATCATGGTGGCCTCCATCGTGCTGTTCCTGTTCTTCCCGCTGTGCGAGGGCGGCGAGGCCATGCGCTCCGCGAAGGAGGCGCTGTCGGGCTACGTGTACCGCGGTTCCTGGCTGGAGGCCGCGCCCCGCCGCCGCCGGGACCTGCTGCTCCTCATGACCTTCTCCTCGGGCCGCGGCGGCCTGTTCCGCGGCAGGGGCATGGGAACGCTTCACCGGCGCTTCTTCTTCAGGACCATCCGAGTGTGGTTTAACTTTCTGCAGGCGCTCTTTAACTTTATGTAAAGCACCGGACGAAGAAATGATAAAGTTCAGCGCATCAGTGAGTTTTGCAGATGTATTCAGACGTATTCAGACAGCACCTTATAGAAGCACCTTATACAGCACCCCTTTATAGAATAAATATGTAGTGAGAGCGACGGCAACCAGGTATGAAGGTCTTGGTCTCGTCGCGGTCTGCCACAGGCTAGTAGGGTGACGTCGTGGCGAAGGTGTTTTTGTACTACGTGCGCTACTCGTCCGGACTGAAACGGTCTTCGACCCGGAATTTACAAACGGGTCGTTCTACGCCTAAATTCAAAGGGATTAATTCGAAGGTCTCAGATTTGACTGGTGGACGGCTGAAAACTCATTCAGGGTGACCCCAGGGACCCCCAAACCAAAGGATATATTTTTAAAAATTTCTCGGTCATTTTCGGCACTGAAAAACAACATCAAAAATCAAACATCGAACGAGTTCATTATATTGCCTGGTTTCGAAGCTTTTATGGATGAACTTCTTATACAGTTGATGATCGATTTTGGTGCATTTTTGAGCTTACAGCGTGCACCAAAATCGATCGAGGGTGGTACAATAGGACGACGCTGGCTCTCCTCGCCACCGTCTCCGAGACTTTGCCTAACAATGCGCAATCCGTTACGGTCAGCGCGCGTCGCCAACCTCGCATTAGCCGGGGTGCGTGTCACTAAACAATTTTTTCTCGTGTTATTGCGGCTATGCCAATAATGTTTTCGAAAATCTAACGACGCAGATCGCTTCGAAATGCCAAGACGAATAAAATAAGCTCAAACGGTAATCCGACAGACCATTTTTAGCGCTTTTTCGGTTGCGTTTTATGTCATAACGTTTAGGCCCAAATTTGACAAACTTCTTCAGGCAAACGTGGTATATTTTATGAGCTCATCGCCTTCCTCATACTTCGAAGCATATGTGTGCAAACTGCCAGGCGTGTCTGCGCACTAGAAATGCTTCTAAATAGTTTTTTCCCGCACCGAGGCATGTTTACCTTGCCCGGCAGGCCTGCCTTGGTTTGGGGAAAGAACCTATGAACCTTTTCGCTCTGCTTTTACGTGGGGTTGCGACCACCGTGCAATTTCATTGCAGCCAGCATTAAAAGGTTTTTTTTGCTTTTTTGTTGTTTTTTTGTGTTTTTTTTTGTGTTTTTGTGTTGCTTTTTTTACTTGGAGGTGTCATGTTGGTTTTAAGGAGAAAACACGTTCACAACGTAGTGATGTGCTTTAGGCCCGTAACTCTTTCGGCGTGTCTTTCAATTTCGGAAGGGATTTTTATCCCGGCTCTTGTTAGTTCTTCTTTCATACTTTTCCAAAATTTTCGGCCTTCAGCTGATTTTAAGCGCATAGGAGCCTCTTCTTCGACATCATCTTCGGATTCATCTCCATCTTCGTCATCACTGTCTTTTCCATCTCTGGATTCTATTATGCTTTCATGAATTAAAGTTTCATCAAACCAAGACCACACCGTATCGTCGCTTAGAGACGCAAGATCCGGCCGCTTCCTTAGCATCTCCCCGAGCGCCTGTGCCTCTTGCCGTGGCGGCTCGTCGACCGCTTCATCGGGCTCAACTGGGCTTTCGTTTTCGGCGTTGCTTCTGCAGTGCACCAGTAATTTTCGAAAGGCCCGAGAAATATTAACGGATGTCACTTGCTGCCAGGCAGCGTCAACCATGTGGCATGCCACCTTTACATCTATTGACTTGTAAAAATCATTGAATGGCAGGTTGGACTCGACAAGCCTGCTGGCCAGTGAGCGCCGGTACAGGCGCTTCACCTTGCTTATAACGCCCTGGTCCATCGGCTGAATCAGACTTGTGGTGTTTGCGGGCAGGAACATGACGGTGAACCTGCCCACCGTCATGTGGTCCATCTTGTGGGACCCCGCATTGTCCACCAGCAGCAGGACCTTCCCGTACCGCCGCTCACTTGTTTGTCGCCTGTCCACGTGTGGCATGAAGTTGATGGTGAACCAGACGTCGAAAAGACGTCCGGTCATCCACGCCTTCCTCTGGTGCGTGTAGACCACTGGAAGCCTCGCCCTGTCAGACGCTCTGGCAAAGCAATGTGGCCGTCGGGCCTTCCCCACAACAAGCAGCGGCAGCTTGTCGGTCCCTGTGGCGTTCGCGCAAACACCCAGAGTCAGCCGATCTTTCCGCCCCTTGGTCCCTTTTGCACCCCTTTCCGTGCTCAGGGCGTAGGTCCGCGTGGGGAGAGTCTTGAAAAAGAGCCCAGCCTCATCGAAATTGTATACGTCTGCGAGATCGTACTCTTGTTCTTCAATCAAATTTGCAAGCTCAACAAGGAATCTTTCGGCCGCAGGACGGTCCGCTGACAGTATTTCCCCTGCAGTGTGCAGAGAATGCACACCATGGCGGTGACAAAACTTTTGGAGCCAGCCAGTAGTAGCTTGAAAACTCTCTGACCCCCCAAGGGCACTATTAATCTTCCGCGCATACTCACAAATCTCATGTCCGTTAATAAGGTGGTGAGCAGCACGCTGTTGAATCAACCACTCTACGACTTTACGGTCAACTTCTTCAAAAGTGGGTGGTTTCATGTTCTTCACCTTCTTAGCGTCCCCTACAAACTGATAGATTTCATTACTCATTCGATGCCATTTCCGGATCGTTTGCTCAACTACGTCGAATTTCGCCGCAACGACAGAGATTGGCACACCATCAACCTTCCAAAGTCGCAGGGCCTCTTGCCGGTTGTCCACGGTTGGGTTAGACGTTGACCGCTTCCGTACCCTAGGCTCCCGCGAAGCAGGGGCAGAAGTGGCTTGGGAGACGCGAGGCTGACGAGAAGCGCGCGGGGCACCAGGGGCAACGCTTAAATCCAGGGCTTGATCCATGGCAACAGAAGGCACACACAACACTCCTTTCGACCCGCGCACGATACACCTCACTCCGCGACTGTCCAGCAAGGAATGCAGGCGCGACGCACACCTCAGCTTGTGTTTGCGGACACATGGTCCAGATTTCCACCAATCAGGTGCAGAGCAGACGAGGAGCACCTCTCCCCCCCCCCCCCTTACCCGTTGTCGGACTACAAGTCATAACGGTCCACCCGCGCAGACACATGTGCGCGGCAGGTAGGGCGCGCGTCCCCCGCGACGCACGGTCAGCGCGCACCGAGGCAGGCCTGCCGGGCAGGGCAGGCGTACCTCGGTACGGGAAAACCCTATTTAGAAGCATTTCTAGTGCGCAGACACGCCTGGCAGTTTGCACACATATGCTTCAAAGTATGAGGAAGACGATGAGCTCATAAAATATACCACGTTTGCCTGAAGAAGTTTGTCAAATTTGGGCCTAAACGTTATGACATAAAACGCGACCGAAAAAGCGCTAAAAATGGTTTGTCAGATTACCGTTTCAGCTCAATTTATTCGTCTTGGCATTTCGGAGCGATCTGCGTCGTTATATTTTCAAATTTTTTAACGGAGCGCTCAGAAAATCGCACGAAAAATCGTGAAAATATGTGTGCGTTGAGGGTCTCCGAGTCGGTCGCTCATTATACGGTGTGTCAATCAAAGCCGGCTAGTCCGAGTCCTCTCATTGTTCCCTCAGCTCGCCTCGAGCACGAGTCCGGGGACCAGCCGGGGGACCATCCGTAATATGCACCAAAAGCGATGCACCAAAATCGATGTTTTACTGTACTGAATCCTTTCGCCTATAGTATTTTTATGGTTAACTCGTGCGCCTCTTATGTCTGTTAAAGGTTAATTTTTGTTCCACTTTTCTAACTTGCCAAAATACCAACCCCCTATAAATAATATTTAAAAAAAATCATGGATGATCCCTATTGATTTCCCATCATTCCCACCAAACTTTATTCCTGGCCCGACACTCTTGCTACGTATCAGGTCAAAACTTAGTTTTCAGAAGATCACCCAAAACAAGAAATTTAGTCATGGCGCCACACATTCCCACTCACCTGTCCCTCCAGTCGATGAGAGAAATAAATCCGGACCGTCGGGCCCGGGCCCGTTTGGGGTCCGCGCAGCGCGCTCTTTCGACCCCGCGAAGCAGACCCTTCAGCGGTTGACACGGCAAGCGTTTTCTGGTGGGCCACGCAGTAGGGGCGGTGGGCGGTCATAAGGAGGTCGAAGTTGGCCCGTCCTTCTAAACGATCAAAAACACTTTTTTTTCGGAATTTTCGGACTACTTCAAGGGGTACCGCAAGAGCCACTTGCAGTGAGCTTAGGCAACCCGCAAATCACTGCTTTTCGCCCGTCCTGTCGATAAACTGCGGGGAAACGGTACGTTTTCGGCTTAGTTATGGTAGGGCCTTGTTGGACAGGTGTCTGGGGAGTGACCGAGGCCGGCAGATCACGTGCGTTCACTCAGTGCTGCCGACGGGGGCTGCACGGATGACCGAAGCTTACGCAGATGTCCTACTGCCGTGTTAGGGTCGGGGCCAAGTTCAGCAGGTAGGGCGCCGCCGTTAAGAGGAAAGAGGACCACTGCTGTTTTCGGCCTCTGCGGGCCGGTTTTGAGGCGTCTTCTGACGATCGCCACGTCCAAACCGTTTGAGGTTTCGACTTCAAACTTCGCGAGGAAGCAGTTAAAGGTTCAATCTCAATATCGATATGTTCAAATAATTTTTTTAACCACTCTGACATACCAAAAAACGACCTAGACTTTGCGCTTAAATAGCTTTCTTCTCCGGACACGGAAAAATAATCCCCACCACAGTTCTCTAGTATGATCCTTCTTCTGTCCCATGGTTCTTGTCCGAGCTCGCTGCGATCAACGGTGTGGCGTCAATCTTGAGAACGCCAAGCCTCTGCGGATAGACCCGCCACGGAATTTTGGTGGGGTGTGGGTTGCCTACCCAGGGGCCGGAAGGGGTACGCCCCTGACCCAACCCAACCTAACACAAACCTAACCTAGCTCAAACCTAACCTAACCCAACCTAACTCTATCCTAACCCAGTGTGTGGTGGTTGCCTACCCAGGGGTCGGTAGGGTAAGCCCCTAACTCAACATAACCTAACACTAACCTAACCCAGTGTGTGGTGGTTGCCTACCCGGTAGATTTGCAGGGGCCAAAATATGTGAAAAAATCGAGAATTGTATTTTTGAGTGTTTCTGATGAACTCCAACCAAGTCCGCCCATACAATGTCTGGTCATATGTTTGAGGTAAAAATAATAGATAGTGTTGGGTATGTGTTTCTCAGGCCCATCGTCCTGGTTCGTTTATCTCAGGCTCATAGTCCTGGTTCGTATGGATGTAAGGTAGGACAAATAAGACGTTTTTTCAGGTACAAGTATTTTTTTATTTTATTTTTTTATTTAGTCAGAGGAACAGCAAAAGTTATAAGTTTTTCGATACAAGACACACAACGCGTACATTACATCGGAGAAAATAAGAACAGTACAAAGCATGGTGTGGGCCCAAAAATAATACTCCAGAGTCATGAGAATGACTTGGTACCCTACGTGACGGCCGATTCTACTCACCAGTTCATGGATGGTTCTGATGCACAAGGCAAGCAGAAGACATCTTACACCACGCCGTATATGCTTATAACAGGGTAACTTAGTAGGTAACAGTTGTCTTTTATACAGCCTTATGAATGTATATGCCATTTTATTTATAAAATGAAGTCCGAGAGCACAGCACATCATGAACGTCCAAGTCGCTTCATACCCGAGAGCAAAGAGTGCAAAGTATTGCATCCATGAAGCATATTTAGTCGGCGTCGTGCCCCACACAAGAATCGTAAGCATACAGTAGAGGTGGGCCATCAGTGTTAAAATGAACTTACGGGAGGAATAATAATCAGGGGGTGACATCAAGGTGTGTCCTGAATCCCGCTCGTCATAACCTGAAATACCATTTTAACGATCATGTCGGGGTACAGGGCTATAATTTCATGTTTAAGACGCTCCGCTGTAAATGGCCCCGCAGACATAATAAACAGTTCGTAGAGCATCGACAGGCGTAATTTTATATCCTCTACAGTTTTCAGATTGAGCGACTCACGAATGTTTTCTAGTCGTTCCATATACATTTTGACTTCTACTGGTAAGTTGATGCTTATTTGCGTCAACTCGTACATGTATTTTCTAGCAAGCGATTCCAGACCTTTCAGTCCTGACCATGTGGCTTGCCCGATACAGATGTACCCTCCCGAACCTTCAAGAGGTGAAATTAGGACACAAGGCTTTCCCCGCGACATGGTACAGCGAAACTCGTGCCGTGAAGTGCAGTGTGTATTTATTTTATAACTGGGGGCCCTCATGTGCTCTGTCGCATCACAGCCCCACTTCCCCTCAAGTAATTCTTTCAGTTCAGCCCCCGAGAGATAAACGCCCTGGCCGGTATGATTTTCAATAGATACAAAGGGGACTAGTTCCCTTTCAAAGTCCAAACCCATGACCAAAAACTTTGACCTTGAGGGGTTTAGAGAGTACCTAACCTCCATCATACTGGAGTACCGAATCTTTTGGGGCTCACCACTCGAACGCCTAGCCACCCACAGCTCGCTAAACCAGAGAGGTCGCGTCTGACGAGGGGCTGGGTGTCCATCAGTAGGTGACAAGAACCCCAAAATGTCACTCTTCGACTCACCGACGCTATGATTTTCTGAGGCCGCAGACTCTGTTGATGATATGGATGACGCATCCACCAAAGAATCTGTGGCAGTCGGACTCGATGGTTTCGTCGGGGTCGTCAGCGGTAGTCCGTCGAAGGTCTCCAGAGTTGCAAAGGCGGGGAGTCTGAAGAGCTTCCTCCTCACATCTTCCGGCAGCATTTTGACGAACTCTTCTTCCTCTTCGCGTAGACTCTGCCGGACCCTCTTTTTCGGAGGTTCGGATTCCTTTCCAAAGACGCAGGCCTGTTGGCGGAAGATTCGGGCGACATGAGGATCTCGTACAAAGCAAGTAGCGCCAGCGCGGCCTTCGGTGCTCTCGACACTATATCCTGTGTAAAACAGGCCCTTATGAGTGTCTTTATGGTAATCACCACATTTTAAGAGACAAAAATAAAATAAAAACATGCTTACATCCATAGCGGTGCAGGGGATGCACGTGTCTATACCGCACATGTTGTAGGGAGAGCCTTCAGGGTTGAACTGACACTTCTCCAGCGCCTTCTGAAGGTGTCCGGATAGTGTCCCCTTCTCCTTTGCAGCGTACCCGTAGCTGCCGGCAGTCTGTGAAAATAAAGGACGAATCGTAAGACAAGATTTTCTAAAGCAGATAGTATGTCTAAGATAGAAGAATCGTGACTTACGGAAGCGGAAGAAGAAGAAGAAGAAGAAGAGACATTCTCAGCCTTCACCTCGGCAGCGGTGGGGACCTCTGCCTCCTGAGACTCGCTCGGAGCTGCATTGGGCCCCGATTTCAGGTATTCGGCGACGATGGTTACCTCGGGTTGCCCAGATACTACAGCGTCGGCAGCGGCGGATGCAGTCTCAGGGTCGGCTCCAGCCTCCAGAGCCTCAGCATTTGCGATCGCCCACAGAGCGTTCATGATGATGGCGGTGAAGTCCGTCCCGGGCGCTCTGCAGCGAGTGATGGTGGAGCTCGGCCGCAGTGGGCAGATATAGGGAGGGGCGCGGTGCTCGGCGGCTCCGCCGCCCCGGCCGCCCGGCCGCTCCGTGGCTCGGCGGCTCTGCCACCGCCGCTTTCTCCAGCCGTGGTGAGGGTAGTGTGCATGCGCCAGCGTGTCGCTAGGCGATCAGGTGTGCAATGCAGCTGCACTGGGGTGTGTGGTGCGTTTTTGGCTCAGGTATGCGTTTCCCGGAGGGAAAGTGGTGCTCAAACAGGCTCCGTAAAAGTGTGTCGTTGGCGATGGCATCGTGCTTCGAAAAGCGGCTCAGAAACTTGGACATGGTTATTCCTCTGACTCGTTGGACGGCGAAGACAATACAGTACTGACCACAAATGTCGGAAACTAAAGACTGAATTCTATAGGGCGTGTGTACACACCGTCTAGCATTTTCCTTAATAAATAAAGTATGCCACGGTTGTCGAGGCTTTCTACCCAGAGAATCAAAATATTCTACAATCTTATTATGATTAAAATAAAAACAAACCCAATGTTCTCCTGGATGACTTTTTCCTTGGGTATTTACAATGTACAAACTAGGATAGGGGACATGTTTAGGCAGCTGGTCTGCAGCAAACACTCCTTTGAAGACTCGTCGGGCCACAGGATCTCGTTCTAGGCATGCGGTAATTTCAAGAGTGTTCATAATGAGACACTTTTTAGCTCGAGTAGTCGGTCTGGACGTTGCGGTATTTGTCGATTTCAATGACAGAATCGAATTCAGCGTAAACCAAGAGGTTGACAGTTTTAGGCAGATCGACACTAAATCTCACTTCAAGTCTCATGCACCCCGTTTTCTGTAAATTCCAGTGCCCGGTATGAGAGGAGAGGTCGGGAGTCAGGTCAAAAGCATACACAGCATATCCCTGATTAAAATCGTCGCGAGCGATGGCATTCCCCTCATCCTTGTGATGAATGCCTGTCCCAGAGAAGAGAGTGTGGTAGGCGGATACAAACTGAGGGGAAAGTGGACTGTTATAGTCTGGGCAGAGCGGTTGCGACGGGACTTGAACACCGTCCACGTACAATGAAAGAAAATTAACATCAAAATGCTTAAAGTGGAATGGGTTCTCAGAGAAACGACCATTAAAAGTGGTGTTTTCAACAAAAGAAATGAGTACCCGCTTAGGTAGCTGTCCTAAATACAGAGAATCAACTATTTTACTTCTAAGGCCACTGTTGATGGTGACCGTCTTACAGTCAACCCGGGTGATTGGATACTTGGCCGTAGCAGTCTCCAGGGCTCTTGTATGAGCCAGCAAGATCGAAGGATTTATTTTACACTTCCTCACAATGAGCGTAGCGCCTACAATTTGACATGTAGGGGCCTGGTTGTCGGGACCCATAAGATGAAATTCAGGTTTGCTGCGAATTAATTTTACCCTCATCTCTACACCGTTGAGCATAAATTTGTCTTAGTTAAACAGATCACAGTGAAGGTTTGTAACCATGTCAATGACTCTTCCCCCCTTGAGCAAAGTGGCGCGCTTTGCATACCCTTCATTTTCTCCGTTACGACTATCCAACTTTCCAGGAGTATCTTTATACCACAATCGGGTGGTTAGGTGGGCTCTTTAGCATTCTTATCATAACCTAACAGGGTCTCGAGATACGCGCGGTAGGGGTAGGTATGAGTTGGGGAAGTGACGGTCTTTTGATTCAGAGATATGTCAATCTGACTGAATAAAGAATGAGCCCAGTTGTTGATAGGGCCGATGTCAGGTACATCAGGCTCCTGAGCGCCCGCAGCGGGCACCGTCAACTTGACTTGGAGAGCCAAGAGCGTATGAGCAGGATCGATATACTCATCGCCTGATGAGCCCGGAACCACAAACTCGATGCTACTCCCATCCGTCAGTGGTGCGATGGGGTGATAGTGGATCCAAGATCCGGACTCGATCGATTTTTGCGTTGCAGGGAGTTGAAAGAGATCGAGTTCACTTTTCACACACTCACAAGAGTCCTGATGAACGAGCGCCATGTTGCTCTAACCGAAAATGTCTTTCTTCTTGTACGACACTTTACGCCTCTTGGCGGGTTTGCGTTTGGGAGCGGTTCGGCGCCGGGTCTTGGTAGCAGAGGCTGAGGAGCGCTTCGTAGGCCGTTTACGAGCCGACTGACGTTTCGTCACACGACGGCGTCTTTTAATACGGCCCCCACTACCGACCATCTTGTGCACCGCCTCTCTCGCCCGCCCGGCTAATGCGCCAGCAGACGCGTCAAATTGCGATCTAACAGCGCTACGTAAGGGAACCCCGTTGGACACTGTATCGGTGAGAACGTTCACGGCCCCTCGGGCGAGTTCTTTACCGACCGATTTCGCGGCACTCGATAGGATGGGGGCAGCCCTTGCAAACAGTGGAGCTCCTATTCTAAACAGACCTCGAAGTAGCGATCCCAAGCCGTTCCCCTTCTGATACGGTGCACCGGCGTAGTAACTGGTGATACCCGAACCGCTCTGTGCCTGATTCAGGTAGTACTGGGTATAGGGGCAGTGGACCATTCTGATTAGACGTACCCTCTACGGCGAAAGTGAAGAGTACACGTTGACGTTCCGTGCGAGAATGACACATTACGGCCCTACGCGTCCTTTATAAAAATTTCGATCGTGTCAAAGTTACGCTTCATGACGGGGATGTAGTACGGCCTCATGAAAGAGATGGTGTGGGTGGCCCCATAACTGCCACTCCTGGATACCCCCGAGTTCACTACCCTGAGGAGAGGTGCTAGCGTATCCCCTACGAGTTGGTCATGGACGAGATCTACATAGAAATACATTTGTTCGGGAAGCCCTACAAAGAGATTTATGCGATAGGTGCTTCGGGTGAGACCAAAAATATTGCTTCGGGTAAAGCCAAGCATACTCATGAGTTGGGGCGTCAGATCGACACCCAAGATCTCGTCAATGTCGTCAAATTGGTTTAGACTCCCACTCAATCTTACTCTAGGAACAACGGGTCTAGCCTTAAGGGCAATGTCTTTCTGAGTTTTTTCGATAATGCAATAGTTGTTATCGTCGACAGTGAGAACGTAACCTTGCGGTAGGAAAGGGTTAATGTGAAACAAGAGGTCTTGGGGCGTCGCATAATACCGGGTGGGAATAGGCGCAATATACTCTCGCCCCGACTTGTATCGCGTTGTAACGGTTTCGGTCTGACCCGGAAAGTGCACAAATGTAAAGGGGAAACTAGCTTCAACGAGTGCAACCTCGTAGTCATCGGGGAGTTCGACCTTTTTTGGTAAGCTAGTGATATAGTTTGAGGTCTTATTATCGGGATAGTCACGCATAGAGCTATTGCTCGGCAAAGTGATAAAAAACTGACCCATATTTAGGTTATGTTAGGTTAGGGTCGTAATATTGTCCACCCAGTCGTTAAATTTATCAGGGTGCCCCCTAAACTTGACAAAATATTGAGTTTTCCTACCCACTTTTCTCGTCCGAAGCACTTTTTCGATCTTAAACAGTTCCGTAGGAGCTACTTTCTGAATCTCGGGAGTGTAGAGGGTTCCCTGGACGGGGTCACCTGCTAGGTCCTCGAGACCGTACACGACTGGGGACCTGGGGTGAATGTCTTTTATTTTAAACGTTTCCTGACTAAAGTTTTCTTCGGTGTAGGGTTCCTCGCCTTCGAGCCATGCCTGAGTCTGTCGGAGAGGCACGCGTGTTGCTTTAGAGAGAATTTTAGCAGTCGAATACGCGGCGGGGTGTTCCGAATCGTAATACGTATTACGTAAAAGTATGTCCTCTTCAGCGGAAACCGCATTCATCAGAGGCGCAGTCTCTCCCACGACCCCACGAGCTTCCCGCGAGCACGACTCGGACCTCTGACGCTGCGGGCTTTGCCTCCGAACCCTATATTCATCGCGCTGCTCCTTACTTTGCTGCTTCTTATTCCGGATCCTGACTGAATAGCGGCCCATCGCGACGGATTCCCTATGAGTTCACTAGGTACGTTGCTGGCTCTCAGAGCAATACAAATGTCAGATATTCCCAGGGGCTGTGGCGTTTTTCTCTCACGCAACAAATCGTTTACAATATCGACAATATTTGAACCAGGGATCGCTGAACCATCAACCGTCACCACCCCTAACTCATTCCACGACACGTTGGGCGATCTCTCGAGGAAGCGGTACAGGGCAAGACCTTTCTTAAGATATTTAGATGGAACTGTATCGCTTATCTGTTGAGCCAAGTCAGGCTTAAGGGGCGGCGGGGGTGTAGAAGCAGTAGGTTCTGGACTAGGAAAAGTTTTGATCGGAAGCTCTATAGGTTTACGCGTTTCGTCCACTTTAAAGAGATACTTTTGCAACTGTTGATTATATAGGGACCATTTATCGCGATCACTGAGGTCTTTCATGAGTAGTATATTTTGCATAGCCACATCGAGATCCTGAAGAGACGAGCTGGCTGGGGTCGGAATCGGAGTCTGAAGTCTACTTAAGGAGTGGGGGTCAACAAGTAAAAATTTTTTCGTCTCATTCATTCTGAAATGCTATCCGGCAATACGCGAGACAATAGCTGAAATAAGGGGACCCAGGAGTAGAGGAACAAACCACCCGCCGCCTTTCTGAACCAGAAGTGCACGCTTCTTTTTCAAAGGCTCACCACGCCTGACTAGCCTACGCAGGAAAGTCCGATGCTTGTGTAGTTTCTTCTTACAGGCTGGCGAGAGAGGCACGTTCCCGAGGAGAGTGTTGTGCGCTCCTTCGACGATACACTTGATAAGATCACAGTTACACGTCCTGAGAAGTGACTTGCGGGCAGCCGGCTTAGCTCGGTGAAGAGCCTTCAGGAGTTCGAGATGGGAGATCACGTTCCGGTCCATGTCGTCATGGAACTGAACGTTTGCGGAAAAGGTTCGGTCGTTTTATACGATTTGGGGACATATGCATAGTGGTGGGGATCGTCCGGAAAGATTTGGGTCGTAACTCGATGCTCGTCGGGGGTGCTCTGCTTAAAATTCAATAAAAGATACCCGTGTGGTATCTGAGTAGCATCGTAGAATGCTTCCTGTACAAGTTTAGGGTGTTTCGGAAACACTTGTCTTGACAGATACGCGATTTGAGACGAGTCACGAGGCGATTTATAGCAAACCATATAGTGGGCATTAAGGCTAACATCACGCGCCCCTTTGCTCTGGTGGAAAATGTTTTGACTTAAATACATAATGCTCAGATTTCGATGGTGACTCCCCTTTGTAAAAAAGTCCGTCACCCGATCGTCAGCCTCTCTCATAAGATCGTCGATGATGAGGAGCCGTGCCATGGGAGACGGAGGAAATTCATCCATACCCAAGAGTCCTTGATGAAACCGCACACGAGGATGCTCTATCTTTTCGTATGCCGGTTGCCATTCCGAGTAACACCACACCACCTCACCAATGGGATGGTCAACCATCGATGAGAGGTGTTTGAGGAAACGCGATACAAACACAGTTTTCCCACAGCCTAAAATAAACCACAGTCTAAGTATAAACTAAATACAAGACTAGAAATATGGACTAAATAGATACACGACAAGATGACTAGAATAAATAAATCACATACCCGAAGGCCCTGCAATAATCGATGTAAACGGGTGCTTCCACGGCAACGTCATGTTGGCAACTGATACATATACACCCGATAACACAACCCCACCCCCGTCCACCCTCACACACCCACACCGCGCGAGGGGTTGGGAGGTCCCCGCCGCCGCCGCCGCCGCCGCCGCCGCCGCCCGCGCCGCGCCCGGTTCCGCCCCCGGTTCCGCCGCGTCCGGTTAATACCGGTTCCGCCGCACCGCGCCCGGTCCCGGTTCCGCCGCGTCCGGTTAATACCGGTTCCGCCCGAACGTGAACAATCAGACGTTGTTTTAGACGTCGTGACCGTACGGCAGAGATCCCCAACGCCCCGCAGGCATGCGCTTTGTGTAGACTGCGCGCAATGTTTTCACAGTATTTTTGCTGATGGGACAGAACCCTTTCCTACGAATATCGCGATAACTGCGAATGATCAGGTCCTGTACATCCCCACGGGCAATGTCCCGCAGAGACGCAAAATTGACCTGGTCAGCGTTCCCACTATTCATAGATACTCCCTTGACCTTACAAATGTACTTGACATTAGTACGGTCGCCCCCTACAGCCAACTTTAACCCATACACTTTCGGACCCAAAGATACAAATTCCTGTATGTAGGTACCTATCCCATAGCTGGAAAGTTCGTCCGTCATCTGTCCCAGTTCGTTTCCACACTGAATAGAAGGCCCTCCAGGAATCTCTCTGTAGATAATGCTGTCGGTATCAAAATACAGCACATGATCCCCCACAGTCTCCAGGTACTTGTAAAGCTCGAGGCGTGCCATAGCCGTCGTGTACGCGGCTAAAATGACATTGTTTGTGGCACTGAAGGGAGTCGCCTCTGCGAGATTTTTATAGGCTACAATCTCGCGTTCATCACCTTGAGGACCCATGGGAACCACAGACTGAATTTCAATAGATGGATCAGCAAATAAACTGTAATGGACTTGAGCATCAGTCACAAGAACGTGCTTGTTCTGGTTTAAAGATTGAGCGAATTTTCCCCAAAGACTGTTAAGACAAATTTTAGCAATTGAACGAAGGCCTGGGTTGGCCACCATCTTGTCATACTCAAGGTGTACACCTTGAGAAGACATGGCCTGAAGGAAGGCCTGTTTTTCCTCTTCCGTGGAGACTTCTGGAGGCCAACCCGAAGCCTCCATTTTTATCTTTAAATTACAATTGACATACTCGGCAAAAATGCCAAGTTTGGAAACATCATGGAGGTCCTTATTCGTGGGATCGTACTGGGTGACTCCTTCAGAAAATTCCCAAGACTCGTAGGTTTTGAGGAGCGAGTAACCAAGCTCGAGAGCCTTCCTCACCTCGTTCACCACCCATGTGCCTGTGAGAGCTCGCTCAACATCAGAGTGTGTGCAACGTCGAGTTCTGGGGAGACTCTCCGATCCACACACATGACACAGTACAAACATGAGTTTGCTGTTCATTTTCATGGGTAACACAGGGTGGTAGAGTCGACGTGGAGGTAACACTGTACACTTGATTATCCCCTCAAAATCACGGGGATGTTTGCAGTACGGATACAGTACCCGAGTGGGCTTGCCACACGGATACACAGAGAATTTATTAATGAAAGGATAGAGGGAGCACACATCCACATAGCGAATTTGTTCACCCTCCAGAGCCTCACCCCACCGAACCATGGCATTCGTGCGGCCGCCGTAGAACGCATCCCGGGGGTCCAGGGGCGTTTGAGCGTCGCTAGGTACAGTCCTTTGGATAAAATCCTTCACGGCAGGGTCGTGCGACTTTTCCGAAGTCCAGTCACACGCCCACTTCTCCACAACCGTGTATCCGAACCGCTCAAGGAGCTCCTTCCTTTCTACTGTACGTCTGTACCTCTCTGCCATGGTCTCGGCCTTCTGCCCACTACTGTTAGTATTACCCCCGCCAATCATGCCGTGCCGGTTTTTAAAACATTTGGGGTGTCCGTGAAAATAGCACCCATAATACTCAAAGGCTGTTTTACTGTCAGCATGGAGCCCATCTAGCTTCTTTCTGCCCACACGAGCCTCCCGCCCGTTGCCTGCATGCTGGATGTCGATCCCCCGCCGATCGGCTTCATACTCAAGCCATTCAATAGCCTCAGCAGAATGTCTGTCGGCTGAAAAGTAGCCCCCTTGGGGTGGAAGACTAATGGACCCAGGTCTCATGAAATTGCAGCGGAAACTTAGCATGCATGTGCTGGCAATCGTACAGCACTCCAAGAAAGGGTCGATCATGAACTGGTCCAGGAAGAGTTGTCGAAACTTTATGCATGCACGCCGTAAGACGTCAACATCACTGTCGCAGTACTTGATCAACTCCTCCTTGAAGTTGAATTCTACGGCATGCTGCCGAGCATACCAACTCTCAAAAGCTTTACGGTCACCCACACTCATCTTATCAACGCCATAAAAATGGGGTTCAGGAATAGGTCCAATGTATTCCTGGTTCTCCAGGGTATTGAAGAAATGAGGAAAATACCCCTTGGCGACACCCTCGCCTAACCCGAAAGCTTTTGGGAGTTTGGCTAGACCCATGGACATAAAATTAAGCGAATCTACAAAACGAAGACGACCAAATTCAATTTGCATTACTCTAGTCCCGTTTAAAATAAAGGCCATCTTCTTATTATCTGGCTGGTATGTACCCGTTAAGTAGTCCATGACAAACATACCGTCATACCCAGAAAGATTGTGAGCAATACATACCAGCTTTCTGAATTTAAGGCATCTAGAATCATTAAGAAGGTAATGGATAAAACTCTCAATACAAGTCTCACCGTAGAATTCTTGTCGACGAGGGCCACAGTTAACGCAAGGGATCGACATGTCATCCTGGTCGATGCAGTGGAGGCAAGTCAGGTGAGAAATCAGCAGATTGGCTACATGCTTCCAGGCTCCCCCGTCCACAGGGGTATCCTGGCGAGACTCGATATCGAATGTCACCATACCAAATGGTAACATTCGCTTGTGCTTTGGTGCTCTCCTATTCCCACCCTCCCCCTCAACCCCCTCCTCCCCCTCCTCCCCCACCTCCTCCCCCTCCAACCCCTCGTCCCCCTCATCCCCTTCCCCCTCCCCACCGGCCTCAACATCCTCATCCGGGATCGCAGCCCACGCGGGCGTCTCGAGCCGATCGTAGCTATGACTGTATTCACGTATTTCCTCTGGTGTTACTCGGACTGATCGCTTTAACACGTTCGCAACGGGGCGTATTTGCCACACTTGCTACTATGGACGGCATGACCACCATGTGGGTCAAGACCTGTGATGCATGGAGGACGGCATGACCACCCCGTGGGTCATGATGCGAGTGACTTTCGAATCCCTGCCGCTGGGTTTTGGCGTCGGTCGCCACGTTCCCGACACACGCAGTCTGTCAGGAGAGGCAGGTCCTGCACTCTGCTGGGCTGGGAGGGGCGGGTAGAAGCGGGAACGCTCGCAGCAGCCTGCGTCAGCTAGGCGCGTCGCAGGGAGGAGATTTAGGAGTGCACGATGCACGTGTCGCATAGCGAAGTGACGGAGAACACATGGACGCGCTAAGTATTTATGTTCTCACAGGTTTTAGTAATAGTAGTGCCTCGATTGAAGAATAGTGTGATTTTACCTGCTCCAAGGATTCGAAAATATTAAGATCCATTACAATTTGTATACACATACAAAACTTGTGAGCCATCAGAAGACCACCATCAAAAGAATACAAAAAATACCAGAAAAACTTGAAAATTGCGTGTTTATAAGCTCGTACCGCTCGAACTACGAGTAAAATGTGTGTGACCCACGGGGTGGTCATGACCGTCCACAGCAGCAACTGTTGTACCCCCGGACGGCATGACCACACCGTGGGTCATGCCTCTGCAGCATTTCTGGGGCAACAGGTAACGTCTGTAGACTGCAAATATGCAATCTCTTTGTCCCTGCGATAAAATTTAGCAATTATACGATCCCCCGCCCCAGGGTGCCTCAAAAGCGATTATACAACCGTCCCTTAGGGAGAGTAGCGTATGAACCACACGG
>CM049599.1:13296274-13338154 GCA_026979955.1 Megalurothrips usitatus | reverse complement strand
CTGTTAACCATCGACAGGAAGGGTCGTGCCCCTGCAGGGTAGGCAACCAGGTTAGATAGGGTTAAGTGGGGCTGGGTCCTATCGCGCCCACAGGGTAGGCAACCGTTGACGTCGTGCCCCGTGCCGCCCACAGGGTAGGCAACCGTTGACAGGGTGCGGTCGTGCCCCGTGCCGCCCACAGGGTAGGCAACCGATGACAGGGTGCGGTCGTGCCCCGTGCCGCCCCAGGGTAGGCAACCAGCTTAGGGTAGCGTTCGTGCCCCGTGCCGCCCCCAGGGTAGGCAACCAGCTTAGGTTAGGTTAGGTTACGGCCGAGTCCGTGCAGACCCCAGGTTAGGTTAGGTTAGGTTAGGTTAGGGACGTGCCCCTGCAGACCCCCGGGTAGGCAACCCACACCACACCAAACCTCTAAAGGCGAAACTCACTAGGGAGCCTTGTGTGTTGCACTTGCCGGACTTAGCAAAGCCATTTCACGTAATAACGGATGCATCTCAGTTCTGCCAGGGCGCTATTTTAATGCAACGCGCCGAGGACGGAGACAGAGTTATTGCGTATGCCAGCAGGCAACTGACCTCCGGCGAAACAAAACGATCAGCAACCGAACGTGAAATGGGGTGCATTGTCTGGGCGCTGCAGCAGTGGCGGCTGTACCTGCTGGGGGCAGCAGGCACAGTTGTGTACACAGACCATCGCCCACTGCTTCACCTGAAGGTCACCGATCAAGATCACAGTGCTCTTCTAACCCGTCTACTGGCTAAGACCATACCGTACAACGTGACGTTGAATTACCTTCCTGGCAATAAGATGCCCAGCGACGCTCTGTCACGCATCCCACCGCCAGGCGCTGTGCAAGAGAGCACGGCGCTGGCAGACCCGGCAGCTCCGCACGCAGCGCCAGGACAACAGCGCGTCGTGGTGCCCGCAGGCAGCCTGCCGCCGCCGGGGTCCGTCCCAGGTACGGCAGCCAGGCCAAGCCGCCGCACGCGCCGCTTGGCGCGTACACACACACAAACACCAACAACAGCGCACACCGCACCGCCTGTGCGATCAGTGCTGCCGCCCTTCGCCGTTGACAGGCCGACCGTGCAAGCGGCCCAGGCCACCGACAGAGAATGTCAAAAGATGATGAGTGACCTCAATTCATATCCAGAGTTGGCAATTGTCAACGGCGTATTGGTGTGTAAACAAAAAGTGAGGTATCGGCATGCAGCACGCTACCGGCCCTTTGTGCCAGTGGCGCTAAGAGCCGCTGTCATTCGACAACACCACCAGGTTGGCCACCTTTCCCACAGAAAAACACTAGCAGAAGTGCGGAAACGCTGGGAGTTTCCGAAAATGAGCACTGCGGTGCACAAGGAGTTACGCGCGTGTCGCGCCTGTGCAGCACGCAACACGGCACCGCAGGTAACTAACGCTCCCCTCATGGAAGTACCCCTGAGTTCATCACCCATGGAAGGCTTGGAGGCCGATATAGTAGGGCCCGTCACGAAATCATCCAAAGGGTATGAGCACATACTCTCTATTAAACGTGTGTTTTCCAAATATGTCATTTTTGTTCCACTGCGTTCTACGGACACAGCTACCATCATCAAGAAGCTGGAAAAACACGTTTTCAGTCGCTGGGGCACACCCCGCTGGCTTAAAACGGACAATGGCAGTAACTTGTGCAGCGAGGAAATGATGCAGTATTTAAATAAATTACACATTAAAAAGGTCGAAGTTCTCCCCTATGCCCCTCAAGCCAATTCAGTTGAGTCCAGTCACAAGACATTTGCAAACATCCTCGCCAAAAAGGTAAAAGAAAATCAAAAGGACTGGCACGCTAAACTACCCATTGTAATGATGGCCATGAATGGCTACGTCCATAGCTCACACGGGTACCAACCACACCAAGTTATGACAGGGCGCGAATTCCGCTACCCTTTGCCAGAAATAATACCGCCACGCATAGCACAGCAAACAGCACAGTCCTACGCCCAGGCACTAAAAACTCAGGTAAAACACACAGACAAGGAGGTCCGTGCCCAGCTTGCCGCGTCCTCCGAGGCGCGCATTGCCGCCAAAAACAAGAACAGAATCTGGCGTGAATTCCAGATCGGATCCCTTGTATTGTACAAAGATCCCCGCTTGCCAAAGGGGAAACTAAACGCGACGCGCTGGAGAGGGCCTCTGGCCGTGACAAAACAACTAACACCCAACGCGTATCGCATCATGGAAATCACGGAACCCTTTGCCGGCTATGACGTTCCATTGCGTGATATAAAACAGTACTACAGGACCATTCCATTGCCAACACAATACCCAAACAAACCAATTCTCAGGAGAAACGGCGGGGAAAGTCGAAGGAAAAGGGTAAGTTGGGCCGATCCCTGGGCCACGGAAGAACAAAAGGCAGCCCAAGCCGCCGCACTACGCGCACGGCACCGCATGCCCACCCCCGTGCAGCAGGTAGACGCGACGGTCTGGGACGAGGTGACGCCCCGCCGGTCCGCGAGGCGCAGCCACCGGACGAGAGAAGGTGACAGTACAGGTGACAAACAGAGCAATAAACCACCACCCGTCGCCAGACAGTCGGGCCAGCCTGCGCCACCGGTAGCTAGTCGGTTGCAGCAAACGCCGCCACCACCTCCTCCGCCACCGCCGCCGCCGCCGAGACCGGCACCCAGGACAACGGCCGCGACGCCAAAGGCCGAGGCACCGGCGCGGCCTCACGAGCCGCCGCCAGTAAGTCAGCGGACCCTCAGGAATAGGGACAGCACGCTGGCAAAAATGTTACAATCAATCCTGCCATAACCCCCCCCCCCACTCCCTTAATGTCACTGAATGCACTGTTGTTGTGATGCCCGCACGGGTACCCTTGTCCTAACGTTTCGCTAATAATCTGTTACCAGGCCTACCAACTGCCGACATGCCGGGCACCCGGCACTGTATTCTGTATGTCCTGCTTTGGCTCGGCGCTGCCGCCGCCACAGCAGGGGAGCCATTCTCTGTGCAGGAGGACACCAGCCAAAGCGGGCTGAGCTTTGTCAAATCGGGTGAATTTACCCTAAGCGAGCACTATTGGCTCCTCACGGTGGACCACCACTTCAGTGACTATACCGTCGTGTTGGACACCCTGGACCGCGATCTGACAGCGCTAACCGGTACCGCTATGCAGGCACGCATCACGGCCCATGACAGAATGACTCAAGCGCTGAACGGATATGTAAAGGACTTGGTTTTGTTCGAATTTGAGCACCTGCGTGCCCAAATTGAGGACACAAGACGCTTACTGCGCGACGTCAAACTGACAATGACACCAGGAGACCAGACCGGGCGCGCAAGGCGTGTGGCTTTGTTCGATGCAGGGTCCACGGCTCTTAAGTGGCTGTTTGGAGTCGCGAAATCAACAGATCTGGACGCGCTAAGTGCACGCATTAACAAACAGGGCAATGTTCAAAGGGACTTAACCCATCTCGTTGAAGACAGTATATCCATACTTAATACGTCATCATTTGTCGAACACGAAAATGCGCGCGAGCTCCAGCGACTTGCAAACGCGACTGACCTACTCACTGACAGACTGGACAAATTAACAGTTTCATTCCAGGAGGACATCGCCGAGGCGACGCGCCGCATGGCCGTCTCTGTCGCTATTGCCACAACGGCGCGAATAATTAGAGACATCCTTGATTCGGCGCGAGATAGGGTGGCACGCCTGGATAGAGCGTGGGCCGACACGGCCGCTGGCAGACTCTCAGCGCACTTCCTGCCACCAGCCGCCCTTAATAGGGCGCTAACCGCGATCTCCGATCAATTGCCTGAAAAATTCCATTTTCCAGTAAAACCTAACAGCGCTCACTTATGTCAATTTTATGCCTTTGCATCAGTTTCAGCAGCCCTAGTTAGCGAGTCCAAGTTACGGCTTTTTGTTCAACTCCCGTTAGCAGACGCCGCGCGACATTTCACAGCGTGGCGGGCGGTGAGTGTGCCCGTAAAACATCCCCAAACAGATTTATTTGCGCTGACCATGCCGGAAACCGGGATGCTGGCCGCGTCGGACAACCTTCAGAATTTTATAACAATGCAGGCAACAGATCTTAACCAATGCAAAGGGGCCGCGTTCAAAATTTGTTCAGTTAACTGGGATATCAAGACCGCAGCCCATCCGGCTTGCATTATTGCGGCTTTTCTCAACCGATCCGACACACAATCGCTGTGTCCCGTGCATCTGACTACAGCGATGGCGCCGTTTTTCATTAACGCACCGAGGTCAAACCAATGGTTGTTCTCGGTACCCGCCCCGCCCCGAACCACGGTAGCGTGCCCAAAGGAAGGTGACGCGACGCGAGTAGTCACAACGACACACGAGGTGTCTGCATCCGGCGTCATTTCTCTGGACCCTCGCTGCGAGGCCCAGGTGGGCACGCACGTCCTCACGGCCCGCGCCATCGGACGCTCGGAGGCTGAAACCGACGACGGCGGGTCAGTTGTCATGCCGCTATTCAGGGCAGCCTGGCCGTCCATCGGAAATCTGTCCGTGGTACATGCGCTAGCGGAGGCAGCAGCGACCAGCCAGCACGGCACCGCCCACAGCACGGCCGCACGCACGCGTCGTCTGCTGCTGAGCCCCGCTGGCCTGCCTGCCCACACGCTGGAGGAATTGCACTCCCTTCGGAGAGACACCGCCGCAGCGGAGCAGAGCCTCTCCGACACCGTGGACCTGTCGCAGGTGACAGTGTCCATTGCCTCATCAGCTCTTCTGCTTGCCGCCATCTTGATCGGCATTTTCGTCTATCGGTACTGCCTCATGGTCGTCAGGCCGCGACGCCCACCGAAGTCCGCGGAAATACCCACGGCGCAAGGAGCAGACTAGCTTAAGTCTAGGTTAAGAAAAAAAAAACTTAGTTTAAGAAGCGTCCGCGTGGCGCCGGTGGAGGGACCAAAACAATTTAGTTGATAAGCTAGAAACTTGTTCAATTTCGTTATGTAACTTAGGTTAAGGAACACCGCGTGACGCAGGTGGAGGGACCAAAAAAAAAAAAAAATAGTTAATAAGTTAGGGAACTTTGTTTATTTTTGCTATGTTACACCCGCGCTGGCCAGCCCGTGGAGGACCGGCACGACGTCATAAAACAGCGCCGCCGAAGAAAGCACCCAGCGCCCCCTCCCCTACCCCCCCCCCCCCCCCCCCCCCCCCCCATCCCGTACTTTACCGTTATTCCAAAAAAAGGGAGAGGACGCACCCTGGACAGCGCGACGCAGCCTGCACAGTTGCATCTCGGCACCCGTGGGACGAACGTCAGTCTCTCCGCGCCGCTGCACCGTGCGCACTGCCCGCCGCCGCGCCCCCGTGCCACGACCGCTCGCGACTCGCATCACAGCGACACCGGCACCGCGGACACCTGTTTGCTCCAACAACCACCACCGACAACAGAAATGGCTACGAAACCCAGCACCCCAGGCAAGAACACCATTTTCGCCGAGTTGCCGGACGGTAGTTGGGTGCGTAAGCCGACAAGACCGACGCCGTACAGCCGCCGCGCCCTCACGCCACTGCAGGCCAGCGCCGCCCCCACACGGGACCCGCGCGCCCTGCCCGCAGCAGCCGATCGGCACCCCGCTCGGCCGCTTTCAGCCGTGCCGACGCCCAGGACCGCCCCGCAGCCACAGGCGCCACGGGCAGCCACGCCGCCCCACCAGCTGCAAGCCGCACTGGACGAGGACGCCGACAACCGTGAGGACAACACCAACGCCGGCGTGGACGCGGAAGCGAACGTCGACCCCGCCCGCGGCACACAAATCCGTCGTTTTTTCCGCCAAATCGCGATGGCCACCACGCAAATGGGACGGCTCGCGGAGGCGGGAAATTACAACGCCGTGCGGGAAAGGGGAATCGACATCATGGCGAACATTTCCACCGTCCAGGCGATGGTGACCAGCCTGGTCAGCATCAACGAAACCAAGGCCGCGGAGCTGCGGCGCCGGGAAGAAGACATCCAACGCCGCGAAGCAGCGCTGGCCATCCGCGAGGACGCCGCCGCGCAGACCGCCGCCGCGCAGACCGCCGCCTCGTGCTCGGCCCCGCCTCGGGTCAAACAACGATTCACGAGGAAAGAGCGGCGCGAACATCACCGACGTCTGGCTGCTCTGCCAGCCCCACCGGTGCAGCTCGCGCTGCCGGCACCGCCGCCGGCATGTCCTCCACCTTCCCCATCCCCGCAACCAACCCTTCCCCCGCCAATGTACGGGTACTACACCGAGGACGGCGCCCGGGCCGCGCAAATGACGTAGTGTAAGTAGCATAGCAAAAGAACGAGCGTTCCAAGCACCTAGGTTTAAGTTAGATTAAGACACTATCACCTCGATCGACTTCCAAATTCTGTAAACCTTTTCCATTTTTCTACTGATTGAACCTGTATTTTTTTCGATGAATTGAACCAATATTTTCAACAAAAAAATGTTTGCTTATGAGAATAGGGAGTGTAACCCGTGATTACTTTTTTGTAAATGTCTATTTATTTCGTAAACTAAATTTTTCCATTGTACTTGTAAATTTCAAAGAACGGACAACAAACTTTTTTTTTCATAATTTTTTTATTAAGGTGATAGTGATGTAGAGTAAGCATTCCTACGGCAATTCAAATACGCCCGCGCCGGCCGTCAGGGAGGCCAACTACAGGAGGCGCGCTGGTAGCACAAAGGAACGCTGCCAGGTAGGAAGGCCGTGACTGCCTTATTCGCAGTCCGGTGCGCCGAGCAGACGACGCCCCCGCATTTGTTGTGACTGACTTCGGCTCCCGCCGATCACACCATCGGGTGCCGAAGTCGCGCCGAGCGCCCGGCGGAAAGGGTGCAGGGCCCGGCGAGCCGCCGGGGCCGGCAGGGGTGCGTCGCTGCAAGGCATAAATACGGCCGTCGCCGTGCAGTCAGGAGAGTCCTAGAGGAGCAGCTTCGCCTGTGACTAGGAAGACTGCTGGAATAGACTTAAGGAACTGTGAGTCTTGTTCTTTCCTCGCCCAACCTCTTACCCACGAAGCCAACACCAACCCTTCGCTCGGGACCGAGTAGACTTGGACAGCCTTAGGCCAGCCTGAGAGCCACGGCTTTATGCCGGTGGAGTAGGCCCGCCTGCCTAGGCCATCCTATGAGCTACGAATAGACTTGGACAGCCTTTGGCCAGCCTGAGAGCCACGGTTTATGCCAGTGGAGTAGGCCCGCCTACCTAGGCCATCCTACGAGCTACGGCCCTACGCTTGGGTTCGCCCGTCCGAGTTCCGAAGTGTAGCTGGCCTTAGGCCCGCCTTGAGCCACGGCCCATGCCAGTGGAGTAGGCCCGCCTGTCTAGGAAGCTACGCTCGGCTCTGGGCGGACAAGCCGGCTGAGGGGGACAGCCAGGCCCCATATGTAGGGTGTGGGATAAAACCCGTCCCCTCCACTTGTCCGCCTCGGTCTGGTCCACTCGTTGCTCCGGAGAAAGTATTTCTTCGAGGATGGCAACGTGGAGGTGCCTGATCTTCTCGGAAGTGAGTACCAGTGCGTCTCGCCCCCGCGTGTTTCCGGCGCGCGTTCTTGTGCGCCACATGGCGGCCGTGCACGGCCTAACGTCACCTGTACTTGCAGCTGCCGACCTCCGCCTGCGCCGGCTCTTGCTCATCCGGCTGGTCCAGTTCCGGGCCCGGCGGAGGGCCGCTCTGAGACGGCCTCGTCGTTGGCGGCGGCGCCCGACCTGGCGGAACCGGATGGTTCATGGCGCGTGGCGCACCACCGTGCGCACCATGCTGGAGCAGGACCCGGAGGTCTTCTTCGGGTAGTTCCGTATGACGCCGGCGGTGTTCGGGGAGCTGCTCGCCCGTCTGGCCCCCGCCCTCCAGCGCTCCCGCCGGTTCGGCTACCTGCCGCCGGGGGAGAGGCTGGCCCTGACGCTGCAGTGAGTATCATGTACAAGTGCATGCGCCCCTCGCACGGCCCCCGCAGCGTTTGCGTTGTCGTCAGCTTGGTTTTTGTTTTCGTTTCCAGTTACCTAGCTTCTGGGTCCTACATGAAGTTCGCGGGGGCGTTCTTCTGCGTGCCGCCCAGCACGACGTCCGTCGTGATCCGGGAGACGTGCGAGCTCATCCGGGACGAGCTGCGGCAGGAGATGATTCCTCCGCTCACGGAAGAACGGCTGGCCCGCATCCGGGATGACTTCTGGGAGGAATGGCAATTCCCCAACTGCATTGGTGCACTCGACAGGCGCCATTGCATTGTTCAGGTAAGGGAATGGCCGCCTGTGCTCTGCCCCCATCTGCCCCGCCCTCGCTCGCTCCCCCAGTCCCGTTCTCTACCCCCCCCCCCCCACCCACCCCCCGCCTCTTCTAATCGGGCCCAGTTTTTTTTTTAGCAGATGAAGTTTCAACTTCAGCTAGCTTTAACTCTCGTAGTTAGCAGTTTAGCAGGCAGTTAGCAGTTGGCAGCTGTAGCTGTAGTTAGCAGAAGCGGCAGCGTGGCAGCAGCATCCCGCAGCAGCCGCAGCAGTCCCCGTGAGCAGCCCTAGCCGAGCCTCATATTATATAGCACGAGGCGGGGCTTTCCGCTCTACTCTGCTCCGCTCTGCTCTGCTCCGCTCCGCGCCCTGCATAGGGCACAGTACGGCATGGGCCGGCGCGAGGCTTATCGTAAACACTGGTAGGGCGGGTCGTGCCGCGCTCGTAAACAGATTCCTTTCGACACTCGAGGCGGCGCGGCGCGTCAGCAGCAGCCCCGGCCCGGCCCGCCAGCCCCGGCCAACATAACGCCTCGGTTTAGTTTGAGAACCACAACAACGATACTCATTGTTCGCCCGATATCAAGCATAGCTAGCTGGACATAGTTACACGGTTCTTGACAGCATCTTTTACCCCGTCCCCCTCATGGAGGGCTTGCATTTCTGGTGCACTGGAAGGGGCAGTGCGCCTGTGGCTGTTGTTCTGTCCGGACGCTCGGTTGCTCTCGTACGTTTTACTCGACATGTCCGTCCGCGTCGACGCTCTAGGCCCGTACCTCAACGCCGCGGGCGACGGGAATTGTCTGTTCAGATCGCTGTCTCTTAAGCTGTGGGGCCATCAAGATGCCCATGCGCGTGTGCGGCAGGAGCTCGTGGCTCACGTGTCTGTGAACTGGGAGGTGTTCTCGGCCGCTGTGGACGACCGCAGCCGTGAGGCCTACGTGCGCAGGATGTCAGAGGACCGGGAGTACGGCGCCGAGGCGGAGGTGCGGGCGGCCAGCGAGCTGTACCGGCGCACGGTAGCCGTCGTGCAGGACGGGGTGCTAGTCATGTGTGAGTTCTGGCCGCAGCAGAATGAACCAATCGTGCTGCGGCGGCAGGGGGAGGGGCTGGCCGCCCACTACGACGTGTACGTCTCGGTGCCGGCCGGGCTGGACCTGGAGGCTGTGCAGCGCGCGCCCTCGCTCGGTCCCGGCCAGGGGCACACCGCCCCGCCAGGCGCGGCGGCCCAGCCCGCAGAGCTGCACCTGGATCACCGCATATCCTCGCCAAAACAGGGGACAAAAGCGAGGGTCATTAGGAGCCAAGCCGGGCCGACGGAACAACAGAAGGAACAAAAGCGTAAGAGAGACCGCGAACGATATCTCGCGAAGAGGAGCCAAGCCGGGCCAACGGAACAACAGAGGGAACAAAAACGTCAGAGAGACCGCGAACGATATCTCGCGAAGAGGAGCCAAGCCGGGCCAACGGAACAACAGAGGGAACAAAAGCGTCAGAGAGCCCGCGAACGATATCTCGCGAAGAGGAGCCAAGCCGGGCCAACGGAACAACAGAAGGAACAAAAGCGTAAGAGAGCCCGCGAACGATATCTCGCGAAGAGCCAAGCCGGGCCAACGGAACAACAGAGGGAACAAAAACGTCAGAGAGACCGCGAACGATATCTCGCGAAGAGGAGCCAAGCCGGGCCAACGGAACAACAGAGGGAACAAAAGCGTCAGAGAGACCGCGAACGATATCTCGCGAAGAGGAGCCAAGCCGGGCCAACGGAACAACAGAGGGAACAAAAGCGTCAGAGAGCCCGCGAACGATATCTCGCGAAGAGGAGCCAAGCCGGGCCAACGGAACAACAGAGGGAACAAAAGCGTAAGAGAGACCGCGAACGATATCTCGCGAAGAGGAGCCAAGCCGGGCCCACGGAACAACAGAGGGAACAAAAGCGTCAGAGAGCCCGCGAACGATATCTCGCGAAGAGGAGCCAAGCCGGACCAACGGAGCAACAGAGGGAACAAGAGCGTCAGAGAGCCCGCGAACGATATCTCGCGAAGAGGAGCCAAGCCGGGCCAACGGAACAACAGAGGGAACAAAAGCGTAAGAGAGACCGGGAGCGATATCTTGCTAAGCGTATCCAGGCCGGAGTATGTGTCGGTGTTGTAACCGAAGAGCAGCAGGATGTAGTATGTCCTCCCGTTCCGATTCTGTGGTCCAAGATTGACGATGGTAAGCACATTACACTTCAAAAACGTGTTTTAATTCTCGGTAACTTTTTTGCAGGTGAATAATAATTTTGTATTGTCTTGACGTGCAGGTTTAGTGCCCGACTCAGAGGGCGATTCGGAGGCCGAGTCCGCGGGAGGCGACTTCGAATCAGACTCCGACAGGGAGGACTGGGGAGGGGTGCGTCCTGCTCCCGCCCCCAACGACCCCCGGGTCGTGGCCGCCGCCTGCGCCGACATCAACCGCGCCCTGTCGGGGGTGTGCGCGGCGCGGTGCTTCGTGTGTGACCGCCTGCTCAACGAACGTGGCCGGCGCCGCATTGACGTGGAGAAGGTGCGCGAGGCCGACAGGCAGGCGGTGACGGAGCTGCTGGACTGGCTGGTCACTGTGCCCGGTGAGTACGCCATGTGCCCGACGTGCTACAGCTACGTGCGCAAGACGGAGGTGCCGCCGTCCGCCGCGGTCAACGGCTTCCGGTACCCAGCGATGCCGCCCGGCCTGCCCCCGCTCACCGAGGTCGAGGAGCACATACTGGCCCTGCGGCTGCCGTTCCAGCAGATCACGCACCTGGGCACCATGGGCACGCGCGGCCAGTACGGCGTCCGGGGCTCCGTCATCAACGTGCCAAACGACGCCCAGGACACGGTGCATACCGTCATCCCGCTGCTGCCTCAGGAGGACGCGCTGTGCATCGTGAACCTCAAGCGGAAACTGGTGCATCGGCGGGCATTTGCGCGCAGCTTCGTGGACAAGGGAAAGATCGTGTTGTGGAGTCACTTTCTGCAACAGTCTACGCTGTACCGCGAGCACAATGTGGTGTTCGACGAGTCCCGCCTGCAGGACCCCGCCCCGGGGGCTGACGAGGAGCCTACCACAAATGAAGACGGGGAGGTGCTCTTCGGGCAGCCCGACGAGCCGGCGGACCGGATTGAGATGTTCGAGCGGTACGGCAGCATACAGCACTCGCTGCTGATGGAGGACAGGGCCCCCGCAGCGGCCGCTGTGCCTCAGCGTGCCGACCCGCGCACGGACGAGATGGACATCGCCCCCGGCGAGAACAGGACTCCCATCAGCGTGGTGTGGGATCGGAAAGCGGAGGAGCTGTCCTTCCCGGGGATTTACTTGGGGAGCCCCGCACCTTCTCGCGCCGCGTCACTCGGTACCAAGCCATGCGCAGCGAGGTGCGCCGGTTTGACCGGCGCGAAGCGCGGCCCCTCAGCGTGCTTTACAAGTACAACGTGCATGTCCGGGACCAGGCCTCTAGCCGATTGCGCCACAAGTTCAAGCGCGGAGCGAAACAAAGTGTCGGCGCACATATAACCAAGGAGCAGCTCTTGGATGTTAACTTCGTGGTGAACTCGCAAAAACGTGGCCTGGCTATGCCGTGCTTGTTGCCTAACTCGTCGGAGTACTGGAGGGGACGCGCGCATGACTTGTTTGCCATGAACCGGCAATTAGGAAGGCCTCACCTGTTTGCCACGCTCTCTTTCAGCGAAAATAACTGCAAAGTTTTGTTGAGCGTGTTGCGCAAGCTGCACCTACAGCACGGCGAGATGGACAGACACAGTGCTGCCAACATTGACAGCAGCATGCCTTTGCCAGCTGTAGTTAGTGACAGTGCACTGCAGGCCATAGACGAGCTTCTCCAAAGCGAGGACGACGGAGAGGGTGTTATGTCGTCGGAAGAAAAGCTCCGTTTGATTCGCGAAGACCCAGTAGTTTGCGCTATGATGTTCCGCGAAATTGTTTTGCAATTAAAAAAAAATTTGCGAAAGAAAAATGGGCCAATGGGACGATACCATGTGAAGGACTGGTTCATTCGGATCGAGTTTCAGCAGCGCGGCGCACCCCACGCGCACTGCCTACTGTGGCTTAATGACGGCCCCACCGCGCCCCTGGACGACATCGAGGGGACGATTCGATTCGTGGACGAGCTCCTCACCTGCGACTCGACGCGCCCGTTTGCTGCCAGGAACAGCCACAAACACACCAACACCTGCTTCCGCAACAAACACGTGCAGAGAAGATTTCGGACCAAGCAGCTTTCCCCCACTGAGGCACACCGATACTGTCGTTTCGGTGCTCCGTTCTGGCCAACGCCTCGCTCCAGAATACTGTATCCGCTCCTGTTCAGCGAGGAAGAACGGAGAAGCGAGGACCGCGACGACAGAACCTGGGACCAGTACATCGAACACCTGAGGCAGATGCGCCTGCGCCTGAAGGACGTGCTATCCTCGCCTGCCTGCCCTGGCACTCTGCAGGACGTGTGGCGCGAGGCGGGCTGCCCAGACGACTACACCTATGAGTTAGCCATCCGCACGGACCTCAAGCACGTGAAAATGCTGTACAAACGTGAGGTGTGCGACAGGTGGACTAACCCTTTTCTGCCGTGGGTTCTTGATGCTTTCGGTTTCAATACGGACGCTCAAATAGTTCTTGATGTCTACAGTTTGGTTCGTTATTGTGTGTCGTACGTTACAAAAGCTGAACAAAACCACAGTCAGCTCCATAACGAAATAACTAATTTACGGCGGGAGCAGGGCTTTGATGACCGCACCCTCATGAGAATGTTGGCATCACGCTGTTTGCGCGCAAAGGAAACTTCGGCTCAAGAGGCCAGTTGGGTGTTACTGAATTTCCCACTATGCGAAATGAGCCGGAAGTGCACCTTTATTGACACCTCGCCGCCCGACGACCGCAACCACTGCCCCAAGGCCAAGAAAAACCTCGAGGCCCTGCCGGCGGGGTCCACTGACTTGTGGTATCCTGACATTTTCGACGTGTACTCCAGGAGGCGGGAGGACCTCAGTAACGTCACACTCGCCGAGTTTGCCGCCGTATATCACCAGTGTCAGAACAAGGACAACAAAGCACGACGAAGGGACCGCATCATAAGATATCGGCGGTATAACGAGCACAGTGATGATTGGGACGAGCGCGAAAATTTTCATCGTGCCATGTGCACCCTGCACGTGCCGTGGCGCGAAGAAAGCGAGGACATCCTGAGCGCAGTTAACGAGGGCAGCTCTTTCGCCGACCTGTATGCACAGCACGAAGAATCAATCACCATCAAAAGGCAGCGCTTCGAGGCCATGCTGGGCATTGAACAGGACATGGAGGACGAGCTGCAGGATATCGTGGCCGAGGAGGAGGCAGAAGCAAACGAAGCTGCCGAAAATGCTCGACACCAGCTCGCAGGGGACGGTAAATTTGTGTTTGATGACGCGGAATTCATGGACCGTGGGGCGCAGGACATCGACATCGACTTGCCGGAGCCGCGCATGCAGCAGCCGAACTCGGACCCCCAAGCCAGAGTCAGGCGGCGCGGTGTGTGGGACAGAGAGACGTACCTGAAAAACATCCGCCGCCTGAACAAAAAACAGCGCGAGGTGGTGCTGGCCGTGTATGACGGCGTGCGGCTGCAGAGCGACCCCCTGCTGCTGTATGTCGACGGGGCGGCGGGGACGGGGAAGTCCGTGGTGGCGCAATGCTGCGCTAACGCCTTCGACACCTTCGCCGGCCCGTCAAACTCCAGCGACGCGAGGGTGATTGTGTGCGCGCCGACGGGGAAGGCCGCGTGCGTGATCGGGGGAATGACCATCCACCACTCCCACAGCCTCTCGTACAACCAGGAGGCGGGGGCCACGGAGCGCATGCACGACGGCTCCAGCGCCATCATGTGTCCCCTGCAGGGCCAGCGCCTCGCCAATATACAAATTCTATTCATGAATGTCGAGGCCCAGCTGATAGATGAAATAAGCATGGTGTCTGATCGGAATTTCTTGGCAGTTGACCAGAGGTGCAAAGAGGCGAAGGGCAAAGAGGATGACTTCGGGGGGCTGTGGACAATTGTATTCGGTGACTACCGCCAACTCACCCCGGTGGGCGGGGCCCCGGTGTACGCCTGCTCCACGGAGGAGATTACCGGGAGCGCGGCCCTCTGGCAGAAGTTTCAGTACGTCGAGCTGACGGAAAACATGAGGCAAGGAGAAGATAAACAATACGCCGACATGTTGGCTGTCATCGGGGACGCAGAATCTTCTCTGTGCGACGAGGACTGCGCGCTGACAGAGTCGCGGTCGTCGCTGAAAATAATTTATTCGTTCCGAGTGACGTCCCCCGCTTGTACCACAGAAATAAAGACAAAGAGAAGTACAACATGCGCATGCTGCTGATGGCGCCAAACCGAGAGATCGTCCGCTTGTACGCCCGCGACCGCGTCCAGGTCAGCGCCTCTTATCAGGGCTGCTCTGCTGGGCGCAGAGGGACGCGCCAGGAGAGCGCCGAGTCTATCCTAGCCCGTGCCAAAGACCTCAACGTGGCGAAGGCGCACGGACTGCCCCACGAACTGCTGGCAGTGGTGGGCCGGCCCTACAAGCTGACGTACAACAAGGACACCAGCGACGGCCTCGTCAACGGCGCTGTCGGCACGCTGCAGTGGGTGCAGCTCGGGATGCTGGCAGCTTCGGCGAGGCTCCCGGGCAGCGCAGAGCCGGCGCTTGCCGTTCAAAAGTTGTGGGTTCGATTCCCGGGACAGACCGGAGCCAGCGCGAGCGGAGCTGCAGCAAGTGAATTACGTCAGGCAATACAACGCCAGAAAGCTCTCCCCGCCGAGCTAGTGGACTGCTTGCCGTTCGACCTCGCCCCGGAGCCGGCGGGAGACGAGCAGCGCGGGCTCGTGCCGATTGAACGCCGTGACCTGCCACTGCGCCAGCTCAGGACCGAAAAATGGCGTCAAGTCATCCGCCAACAGTTTCCACTCACGCCAGCGTGTGCGGACACAATACACTCATCCCAAGGCAGTTCGTATGACGCGGCGTGTGTGGAGTACTACGAGGGAATGACCAACGAGATGGTCTACGTGGCCTTAAGCAGGGTGCGCTCCCTCGCGGGGCTTTATATAAACTACACCGGACTGAAGAGCGGCCTGCACCGCACCGCGGACGGCCGCGTAGCGAAGAACGGCGCCAACACCTCTCGCCGATTCGTGCACCCGAAAATAAGACCCGCGAACAGCCCCTTGAAGAGAGAGAAGGAGCGGCTGCGCACGAAGCACTTCGCGCCGCGCTGGTCCGGGCTGCTGCAGCGGCCCGCGGGCGGCCTGCGCGCCGTGTGCCACAACGTCCAGAGCCTGCGGGCTCACCAGCAGGACGTCAGCTTGGACGACGTGTTCATGTCCGCCGACGTCCTGCTCCTGACGGAGACCTGGCTGAGTCCGCAGGATGACATCAACCTGGGCGGAGGCATGAGGCAGGTGGCACGGTGCGACAAGGCCCGGGCGGAGGCGGGCCGCGCGGCGGGGGGCGTGGCCGTGTTCTCCCGGTTGCCGCTCGGCCAGCTGAGGCACCTCAACACCGTGCCCCTCATCGAAGCCGTGAGCGCGGGGGACGGAAGCGACCTGCTGCTGGTCGTGCTCTACAACCACCCCACGGCTCGCCTGGACGACATCCTGCAGGCCATCGCCATGCTGCTGCCCCGCGACCCGCTGCCCCGCACCACCATCCTCTGCGGGGACTTCAATAAAGACGTGCGGTCTGCGGCTGGCCGGCGCATAGTGCAGGCGGCTGCTGCCAGGGGGCTAGTCACCACCAGCGAGCCCTTGGCGCGCACCACCTACGGCGCGGGCTCCGCCATCGACGCGGTGTTCAGTAATGACACGCGCATGACTGTCAGGGCCTACCAGTCGTACTTCAGCCACCACCTCCCCCTGGTCATCGACGTGGTTTAGGTAAGCGTTCTTTCATATTATCAGAAATTAACTTCTTCACCACGTTTTGGGGAGAAAATTTTCAAATTTCGCTCTCATTTTCTCTCCAGGCACCCACACCAGAAAGTGAAACGCCACACCATCAATCAGAGCAACAAGGAGCAATTATAAATGTGAGTAGTCGCAAAAATTTCCACTCGTCAGGTCTCTTTCCCCTTCCCCACTCCTCCCGTTGCCAACGCCGTCCGTGTCGCACGCCCTGGAGATGCAGTGTTCAGACTTGCATGCAGCCCCGCAGTTTAAAGTTTATTATTATTTTCTGGAGCTCTACGACATCGGGGCCCCACAAATGCGGGGCTAGAAGGAGACCTGGCCCGTCTGCGCCGCCTGCGCCTGTCGGAACCCACACGCCCGGGGTGACAAACGCGGAGAGGGAAGGACAAGCGGGGGATAAGGGGAGGGAGCGGAAGTGTAGGGAGAGTGAGGGAGCAGAGGGAATGGCCAAGGACCGGGCTACAAGTGTTGTACGCACGGGCGGCCGGGCGGAGGCTGACACCCACTGCCCCCGCCCCCCCCCCCCCCCAACCAAGGGCCGAGGGTTACAAGTGCACAGGCGGCCGGGCGGAGGCGCAGAGACCCACTGCACCCCGCCCGCCCCCACCCCACCCCGCGCCCCCACCCTCCCCCCGTCCCTGGGTCAGAGGGCAGAGGCCAGGCGCTGCCGCCGGTGTTATTGCCTTATTTCCCCCTTTTCCCGCCCGGCCGCGGCCGTCGATTCTGATTGTCCCGACTACAAGGAACTCGTTGTGCAGCTAGGCGACACAGTCATAATTGTTTACGTCTAGGCTCTTGAACCCCAGACGGGGCTCAGTCGAAATGGCGGCCAAGGGCTTGTGCGGGGGTGAAGGGGGCAGGGGAAGGCAGGGCTTGGCCCCGCAGGCCTCACCCCCGCACGCTGGAGCCAGTCAGTCCTGACCCAACATTCGTCCAGTTCAGTCGCCTATCCGAAATCGTAAGTGCGAGCGCAGAGCCACGCGGTGGTCCCGACCTCGGGTTCAGGGCAGGCTTGTGAGGCCGCCGGCCAACATAATCTCTGTGCTTCTCAATCAACGACGAAACCATGGATACATGTGACAACGTGCAAGTGCCAGTGCAGTGCCGATTTGGAGTGCATCAGTGTGTGCGTGTAACGCGTGTAGGCGTGCGGGCAGTGTGTGTCGGGGTCCTGGGTTCGACACCGGCGTGGGCAGTACGCAGCCGTGGCAGCCAGGGCCGCGCTGCGCCTGGCAGGGCGTGGCGAGTGCAGGCAGTGTGTGTCGGGGTCCTGGGTTCCAGCCCAGCTTGGGCAGTACGCAGCCGTGGCAGCCATGGCCGCGCTGCGCCTGGCAGGGCGTGGCGAGTGCAGGCAGTGCGTGTCGGGGTCCTGAGTTCGAGCCCGGCGTGGGCAGTACGCAGCCGTGGCAGCCATGGCCGCGCTGCGCCTGGCAGGGCGTGGCGAGTGCAGGCAGTGCGTGTCGGGGTCCTGGGTTCGAGCCCGGCGTGGAAGGAGCGTTCTAGAAGAGAAGAGGAAGTAGGAGGGGGGGGGGGCTCTAGCCACGCAACGCGTCGGGCGCAGCGGGAAGGGGAGGGGGGGGATGCGGGAGCGGGGTCGGGGGAGGGGGGCGGGGGTCCTAGGAGGAAGGAGGAGGGGAAGAGTACATGAGGGAGGGGAGAGGCGAGACCCGCGACGCCCACCCCCAGCTGCTTGCGCCTGCCTCAGCGCGTGCGGCACGAGAGCAGCGGGGGCGCACCCGGGAAAAAGGCGGGGGGGGGGGGGGGGGGCATCGTGGGAACATGTGGTGGTCAGTGAATATCGCGAGATACGACGTGATGACCACATACAGGCGTTATCAACGCACTTCAGCAACGACCGCCAAATAAAAATGCCTTACAGCTGTTACTTTTGGTTACAGATGCCCCTGTTCAAGAAGTTCAATGCTGGGGCAGCACAAATCAGGCCGGTGTACGTCACACCGGCTGAGCTGCCCCAGCTCACACTATTAAAGTTAGACAGTCTGGAAAAGGCCCAAACATCACGGGGGAACTCCATCAAGATGACGACTGATTTTGAGAGGCCCGTGTTCTTCTACACCGACATACCACTGGATGACGACGACGTAGAAGAGGCACGACGCCTCATACAGGCGCAGCAGGCGCCGTTATATTACACATACCTGCCGGACAAGGGCCGGCGAATCCACCGCCTGCTGCCGTTTAGTAAGTACGCCTTCTCTTGCAAAAACAACCACATCTAGCTTACGAAACGCAATTCACTAATTGAAAACGCAATTTGTTCATTTACAGCGGCACAGCGCAAGCAAGGAACTGCCGTCACGGCAGAGCTCCTACAAGGCGAGGATGACCTCGCAGAGGAGCTGAAGAGAGCCGGTGAGTACATTCAACAAACGGAGCCAAACGGGAACCAACTGGCGCATCGCATACACGTACTCAGATCAACTTGACTTTTCTTTTTTGCAGGTGCATGGAAAACGGCGTAGTCATTTAATTTCATTTATTTTAAGTTACTATTAAGTTAATATTAATGTACATTTAATTAGTTTTAAATTACCTTAAGTTCATGTGTACATAATAAGTAAGATTAGTTGTTTTAAAGTAGCTCTTAATTCACCTTTATTTTTAACATTTTAAAGTACAGTTTAATTAACTTAAGTTTTAATGTATATACACCTGTATTAAAATTTTATATACCTAAATTCTTTTTCACATTTTAATGTACATTTTAATTAACTTAAGTTTTAATGTATATACACCTGTATTAAAATTTTATATACCTAAATTCTGCTACCACTTCTTCAAACCCGGCCTAAATCACCCAACTATGTTTCACTGCACTGCACTGATATGATGCAAATTCTACTGGGCGCCAGAATTCACAGGCTGATTGCTATGGTCCTGTTGGAACCTCTAAACGACAAGTGTTCAAGCGGCCGTTCTGCACCGTTCAAAACTCAGGTTTTACATAGTAACACAATCAAAAGTAATTCGCTCGGTCAATCTCAAACTTATATTATGTCCGGCGCCGCCACGGAGGCGGGTCGCGAAGTGATGGGTGAGGGACAGATCTCGTAAACAGTGCACTTATGACTGGTGGGGCGGGCGACACACTCAGTAGCCGCGGGCCGATCCACAACATTTACTTACCAAAACTGTCTTTCAATTGCCTGTCAGGTTCGTCATCTGCTTTCGCGTTAGCGTTAGCGTTAACGTTTTTTAAAAATATTTCCCGCTATTCCGCATCGACTACAATCGTTGTGTTCACTTGTTCCAGAACTTCCCTGGTGGGGCCAGTGACTGGTTCAATTACAAGGACTCCTTCAGTATGGTGATGATGGCCATGTGCGACGCCAAGTACCGGCTGACGCACGTGGACGTGGGCGGGCGCGGCCGGCGCAGCGACGGCGGCCTCTGGGAGCTGTCCCCCCTGCGGCGGGACATCGCCAGCGGCGACGTGGTGCTGCCTCCGCCGTCCCAGCTGCCTGGCGGTTGGGCCACCGTCCCGCAGGTCATCGTCGCCGACGCGGCCTTCCCCATCGGGCCGCATCTCATGAAGCCCTTCAGCGGGGCCTTCCTGGCCGATGAGAAGATCATCTTCAACTATCGGCTGTCCCGGGCGCGGCGGATGATCGAGGCCGTCTTCGGCATCCTGACGGCGCGGTGGCGGGTGCTCCGCAGGTCATTCATCTCCTCCGAGAGGACAGCGAGGGCAGTCATCTGGGCGTGCTGCTGCCTGCACAACTTCCTGATCCTCAACGAGGAGAACGTGCCGCCGCACCAGCGCTGGTACGCTCCTCCGGCCCTGAGGGACGCCGAGGACTTCGAGGACGACGACCAGCTGCCCCGGTTCCAGGAGGAGGAGGTCGAGGTCGAGGACGGAGACGCCATCCGGGAGCTGTTCGTCGACTTCTTCTTGGGACCTGGCAGTGTTCCGTGGCAGTGGGAGCACCTTCTCCACCCGTGACACCTCCCTGGGACTGTGGCTGCTGGACTATTCTTCGTGATTGTCACGATGCAGGCGAGCCTGCTGCTTTCTTTTTCTTTTTTTTTTTGCGACTGTACGTTTCCAAGGAGTGGAGTAGCCTATGATTCGGATTGTATCTTGAGTCGGCTCCCTTGAAATGCTTTGTCTGTTAGTTAATTCAGGATTCAATTGTAAAAGTTATGAATTTGCTAGGGTGCCCTGTACTGTACATATGTTCACGTGCCTCTGAGGTGCTCTGTGATACTATTGTAACATTCTCCTGCTGGAGAAATAAAAATTGCTGCCTGCACTTGAAGTATACTTTGTTCCTTTAACTCACTGGAATGGTCTGAACGATCAGGACCGTCTTACCCTGAGAACAAGAACCTTCACTATCGTGAACCACACGCACGTTGACTATGATTGTCATTTTGTTTCTTTTCGTGGCCAAGTCTTCATGGCGGAGGGGCGACGTGCTTCTGTAATGTTCTGTTCACTTCTTTTTCTGTATCATTTGCTCTGAAATGCATTGTATGTTAACCAAGTGAGATGTATGTTGTACAATTTCTAAAATTGCTGTGGGCCCCTATATTTGTTCTGATACTTTTGCAACACTACCTGAATAAAAATCCGTACGTCTACTTTGAATATTTTGTGCATTTAACTCATTAAAATAGACTGGTGAGCAGCCAAGACCGTCTTACCCCTGAGCGCCCACGACAATGTCAAGAGCATGTGGATGAAATTTTGACGCAAATGTCAAATATTACAACCCCAGTTTGAGTGGTAGAGTGGATGTCATAGCATACTATCTGACTTCGCACTTTTACTCTATGGGCTTCTGGGAGCCCTGGACGTTGCTATATGTTAGTATGATAACACTTAAAATCAAGTTGGTGTACGGTGGGCTGAAAATTGTGGGACGGTTTGGATTTTGTGCAGTTCTACTCGGTAGGATTGGATTTTAATTTAGTCTGCACTCCCCTCCCCCCCTCGCACCGAATTCGAATCACACAGCTTGATGCTCAATTGTCACATTTTCTTTTGTTCGCGCGAGCCTGGCAGCTAGCGCTGGCAGATTAAACTTGTCAACTTCAAATTCTTCATCCCGAACCGCCTTGATGCTCACTTGTCACGGTGTTGTGCGCTCGAGTGGCGATACGAACGGACCCAAAACAAGTGATGAACGGCTTCAGCTTCACCTTCACAGTCTAAATCAACACTGAGGGTGGATTTAGAGTGTGAAGGTGACGGTGACGGTGACGCTGACGGCGTCGATCAATTGTTTTGGGTGTGTTCTAGCCACTGACGTACAGAAAGCCGCGGAGATTCTTGTGATATTTTCAAAGAATCTTCGTGGCCTTGTCAATGTCAGTGGCTAGAACACACCCAAAACAATTGATCGACGCCGTCAGCGTCAGCGTCACCTTCACACTCTAAATCCACCCTAACATGCCTGCAGCAGAGCCTTGCATAATCGAATACCAACCATACCATGTGAAAGAATATCGAGCGACGAGGATACCCGACAATAGCACAATAAAAGTTTATAATTGATTGAATCTAAAATGTTCCTGAAAATGTATAGACAAGCAATACGTTATACACTGTGATTTTCGTGACGTTACACTAAAACGTGTCTGTTCAAAGCCCACGTTGGAGCACCTGTCTATTTTTTTTTCGACGAACGTGAACAGCACATCGTTAGTCTTTCTCGGGCCGTGTCAGAAGAGGATCGTTGCTGCCGTTTCACGGAGATTTTTTTGTCGAACATGTCATTTGTCCTCGTATTTTGGGACAACCCACCCTCCAGTAGCATAGTAAATAAGGCGAGGGTTAAAGGCGAAATAGAAGAGAGTAAACAAAAATTCATAGACTGGCATGGGAAGCAACTATTGGGGAAGATAATAGCAACAGGTGATCAGTGAAAAGTTTTTCTTATGTATTCATCAACTTCTCCGAGAAAAAATCCACACTCGCTAACTTTGTTTTGATGTGCTATAGGTACAAAAAAGTATCTGGAGACCATCAAGGTATCTGCTGACGGCGAGATTCTTGACCCCTCCAGAGGCACAGACAGCGAGCCGGTGCAAGACCGTCTAAAGATTATTGATGAGCGCCAAAGAAAAGCTGTAAAGCATCGCAAAGCCAACGAGGCCGTGCGTGATCACGCTTTGTACACTCTTACCTGTAAGTTGCACTCATCAGGAAATCAGCGTACTTTATATTGTGCAGAATGGAGTTTTGTCATATCGATAATAAGGTATTTAGCTGAGCCTCAAAAAGGATGCGCAAAGAAGGCAAAAAACGCTGTGAGATATACGAGAGGGCAGGTGCGACCGTTTCTGCTTTCGTCTTTAACGTTCTACATCACCTATTGTTTAACACTTCTTGCCTTCTTCATACTTCCGTTTTGTATTCAGTGAAATCCCCTACCATGTCCACTGCGTCCGCATTACGAGTGCGGTATTTCGATTATTACTTTGTTCCAGTTGAAAGTAGCGAGGGCGACAATCATGATACCGATGAGGAAACCACAGGTGATATGGTCCCAGGTGGGCATGATTAGTGCAACTATGGGCGTTATCGTTAGGCGATTCCAATGAGGCTCGGGAACGGAAGTGGCAAAGCATGAATTCTTCCTGAGCGTATGTGTAGGATATCCCACGGTAGCCAGAAACAGATAATCTCTACCGCACTACTTCTCATTTTGTACATTTCTGCTGCTTCCGTTCTCGAACATCGTTCGAAATGCCTAGGGTATCACGGAGGCCCCTACCTATTCCTTGTTCCGGATGTGGACTTACTCTTGATGACACTATCTACTTCCAGTGTGGTACATTCTAATATATCCTAGGGTCAAATGCGTGTTTCTTTATTGTTGTATCAGATGTTAACTTTGGCGGATGTGAAACTGAGAGCCAGATGGTGGAGCGCCTCCCTCTGCCTCTGCGCAAGGCACACATAACTGCCCTTATGAAAAACCTGCCATGTCGGTCCGCCAACAAAAATGAAGAGAAAATGGTAAGTTCGGTAAATTATGGACGGAAAATAGCGAGACATTTAGAGGTACTTTTACTCAACAAACCCAAGAGTGTGGTAACAAGCTTTTCCTAAAGCTTGATGGTCACCACTGAAGGAAAAGTGTGATGGGCCACCACACATTAGGAAAAGCGTGGTGAGGCACCACACTCCTGTAAGAGTGTGATGGTGCCACACTCTTCACAGCGGTCCCATGCGTTTACATAGGGATCATAGCAAGAGCTTGGTACCCATCACACTCTTGCAAGAGTGTGGCGCCTCGCCACGCTTTTCCTAAAGCGTAGTAGCCCATCACACGCTTCCTGCAGTGTGGCGCCCATCACACTTTAGGAAAAGCGTGCTACCACACTCTTGGGTTTGTAGAGTAGGCGCAAGCCAGGACGCGTAGTGGCTTAATAACAGGCTTCGCTTATCGCGAACTACTGTCCCGCGCTTACTTCACGACTGGCGTACGCCTACCTTGGCCTGCTGTCACCCAACGATGGGACCCTACGGGGCTAATCGGTTAGTAACATCGGTTCTGTATATATCCATCTCTGTTCCAGATTCAGCTGTCGCCGAAACATGACGTGTTTGTACGGGAGAATATGGCGTGGGCGTACCGTAAAACTTTTAAGAACAAACCGCTTCAGTTGTTTCAACAAATTATTCTGATTTGTGTGCCGGAGGTGGTTTTGGGGCTGCCTTTTATGTCTTGTAGCGGTACAAAAGGGACAGTGGGTATCCCCAAAGACATTATTCAGGCTACTCAATGTAAGTATAAGTAATGGGAAATATTATCTGGAAACTACGAGATAACCGATTTATTCTTAAAATGCTGTCAATCTGTTTCAGTCTACTGCAACTTGCATTGTGTTGGGTCTATGACGAATGCCGCAAAGCCTGCTTTGAACCTGATAGATAGAATAAAAAAGGACAAGGAAATACAAGAGAAAATAAAATCGCTGTTAAAAAAAATCTTTACTTGTTAACTACTATTGTTAATATCATTCTTATATATCAGGATATATTAATGGGTCCAGTATGAGTACAAATTAATGTATTATTATTTATTGTCATTATTATACATTGTCATTAGAATATTATGATTACTTTGTACAACATGTTCAAATGCAAACTAACATGAACTATTGAGGCGATGTATATCGGTTTATATTTATAATCTTTTAAATATACAGAGTGCACTTGTCTAATAAATAATTTTGTTGTGGAGATAATGTTACTTCATAGTTCCCAGTCGCTCCCTACACACACATTAGATGGCTAAATTGACTTCCGGCTTTGCCCGTAGGAACCCCCTACCGGAGTGCACAATGGGTGCGGTGGAACAGACTATTCAATAACCACGTTATATGTCGTTCCCTCGGTATCTGAAACAAATATCATGCGCGACTTGAAGTCGTCTCATGTGTGTCTCCAAGTACTCTCTTCCGCCGTCTCAAAACCGTTTACTTCTTATCTTTGTACAGTCTCAGAACACTATTTCGTACCTGGCCTCAGTCTAGGACCAGTCTACTTTAAATCTTAGAGCCGTCTCGCCGGCGTCTGCGGGCTGTCTCAGTGGCGTCTCTGGGCCGGCTCAGTAACGTCTCGGTGACGTCTCCGGGCCGCCCCAGTAATGTTTTGGTGACGTCTCCGGGCCGCCCCAGTAACGTCTCGGTGACGTCTCCGGGCCGTCTCCGTTACGTCTAGGAGTGGCCTATTCCTCGTCTTTGCCCAGTCTCCACGGACCGGGCTAAAGTTGGCCAAAATTTTTCTTGGCCAAATTTTTTTTGAGTTCTCAAATTGATCATAACAACACACATTTAAAAGACGTTTCACAACCCCAGGATCAACATATCAAAAAATAGTAAAACGAATATTCGAGAAAAATCTTGTGTTTTTAGAGGAACTTAGAAAAAAAACATCATGACCATAACACGCTTCAGCGCGCAATGTTCCCGTACGAATACCCAGAAAACCATGGTGGCTACAAATAATTTTGAGCCATTTTCTTCTTGTTCAGCGGTGCTTTAGTGCGGTAAAAGCAAGAAACGATTTTTAGCCACCTCCCTTCGTACGTTAGATGGCAGCGTAGGCGAGATAATACACGCCTCACACGCTTCAGCGCGGGACATTTAACCACCAACACCGACGAAACTAAAGTGGCTAAAAATCATTTCAGACTATTTTGTACTTGTTCGGCAGTCCTTTAGTGCATTAAAAGTACGAAACGATTTTAAGCCACCTCCGTTCGTCTGTTGGATGGCGCGGCGAGACAGAAAACGCTCATCACACGCTTCAGCGCGGGACCTTCAACCACGAATACTGACGAAACCAAAGTGGCTAAAAATCATTTCGAGCCATTTTCTTCTTGTTCAGCAGTGCTTTAGTGCAGTTAAAGAAAGAAACGATTTTTAGCCACATCCGTTCGTACGTTAGATGGCAGCGTGGGCGAGATAGAACACGCCTCACATGCTTAGGCGCGGGACATTTAACCACCAACACCGACATAACCAAGCTGGCTAAAAATTATTTCCAGCCATTTTCTTCTTGTTTAGCGGTGCTTAAGTGCAGTTAATGCAAGAAACGATTTTTAGCCACCTCCCTTCGTACGTAAGATGGCACGTACGAGACGGAAAACGTTCATCACACCCTTAAGCGCGGGACGTTCAACCTCGAATACCGACGAAACGAAAGTGGCTAAAAATCATTTCGAGCCATTTTCTTTTTGTTTAGCGGTGCTTTAGTGCAGTAAAAGCAGGAAACGATTTTTTGCCACCTCCTTTCGTACGTTAGATGGCACGAACGAGACGGAAAACGCTTATCACACGCTTCAGCGCGGGACTTTTCGCTACGAAAACCAGTGGCCGAAAATTATTTCGAACTATTTTCTAGTATTTCGTCAGTTCTTCAGTGCATCGAAGCCACAAGTCGGTTTTTAGCCACCTTCGTTAGTACGGTAGATGGCTGCGTGCGCGAGAGAAAACACACATTACATGCTTCAGCGCTGAACTTTTTAGCACGAATAATGACGTAACCACAGTTCCTAAAAATCATTTTGGGCCGTTTTCCTTTAGTTAGTCAGTCCTTCACTGCAGTAAAGGCCAGAGAAGATTTTTAGCCACCTTCCTTTGTACGGTGGATGGTTGCGTTTGCGAGAGAACTACTACTTTTGCTAGTTTGGTTGTTAGGAAAAGATTTTCAGACAACTGTTCGTTTTAGTATAAAACTGACCCCCTCCCCCCTCTCAAAAAAGTCATACCTGTAGGACAATAATTGAGAGGTCGCCATTTTGGTTTAAAGTTAGAACTCAGCAGAGTAAAATGAAAGTCAACACCGCGACCCAATAGAATGTCTCTTCGGTAAATGACCCTTAATTAACTTAGATCCAACATTTCGATTGTTTTGCTCTAGTTTTAACCATTTTTAGTTAAACACTTAAAATGAGGAATGTGGCCCATCAAGCTCATTATTACCATTGTTGACTGAACGGAAAGTTTCAGGCAAGAAATCTTACGACTGCTCGGAGCCCATTTTCCGTACCTGTTTTAAAAAGGGTAATGGTAGTCTTGCTACCACACATTTCCTAATGCATGGTTTTGCAACGACACTAGCTATGCGTGTTTTGAGACCTGCATAAGGAAATCGTAGACCGTACAGTAAGTAGTGCGCGAAGTCATGCATTTGGCCATGCACTGTAGTCATGTTAAAGCGAAAAGTAGACATAGACGAGTAATTCGACATGCGACACATGGCGTCGGAAACCAAAACTACCTCTGCTACAGAGAATGTTTGGCTGAGCAATAGGGAAGCCCAGGACCGACTAGCTCAAATATGTATTGTCTGTCTGTGTGTGTCTGTCCGTGCGATTTCTCGAGAACGATAAGTCGTAGAAGGCTGAAATTTGGACCACTTCCTACTAACATACTAGAGTTTACATTACAATTCGGGTACCGTAGCTTTAGTAGTTTCTTAGGCAATTTTTACAATTGCTATGAAATACAACAAGGAAGGCATACGCCATACCACGTCGTGGCGTGGCAGGCTTCGCTCATCGCGGAAATGTTCCGCCACTCTACGCGTGGCGCTCGCCTACCTTGATCTGCCGGCGGCTGTCACCTCAGCAGTAGGACCGTGCGGGACCTATCAGTCAGTAGGAAGCCCTGCGGGCGTCGCTCTTTACACACGATCTTTACACATGGTCGCAACCACGCTTATGTTCTAGCGGCCGAACTTACATTATCCTTTCGTTATTAATACCACTCAACAAGACCTAACCTACCCTTGCCTGACCGAGAAATCGCGCGGACGGACAAACACACCGGCAGGCAGACACAAAAATACAAAATGTTTTTGGGCTTGTCGGGCAAGGGCTTCACTATCGCTCAGGCAACAAGATTAACTACGGAGGGTGTACTGTTTCGGCGGTACAAACGTAGTTACTGCGTTTCACTTGTGAAGCAAGGTAGAACTTACCCATGACCGACCTTAAGCGCTACACTTGTCTCTTCGGAGGGGCCAGTTTCATTTACCCAGCGGGAGCGCGGGTAGTAGAGAAGCGAACAAAATACGCATGTGACACGCATGTGACACGCGACGGGGGCGTCGGCGGCAACCTTGGCCCAGAGCCTGCGTCCCTCCGCCGTAGCGCAGCGCAGTGTGCTTGCAATCGCGGCCGAGCGACATTTAGAGTCCACAGCCGTCACTTGCTTTCTCGGCTGATATCTCGTCTTTGCACACTAAATTTTCTGTACAACTTCATGCTGAAGTGCATAAGAATTTACGCATACGCAACTAACGTACTAATTCGAACGTAAATTATGTACAGTTTTGCAGATTCGTTCACAATTGCGCACAATATTGTACATAACGTACGTATTACGTACGTACTTGTACGTAAGCTGCGTATGCATTTAGCGTGTTCGATTAAAAATATCGATATATCGCCATATTGATACATCGGTATTTCGGAAGAACATATCGATATTTCGATAATATCGATGCATATCGTGCATCCCTGCCGTAGGTGGCACGGGTGAGACGGGACACGTGTTGTAAGTTTTAGCAGTTGTTTTTCGCTTATTTAGTAAGTACGAGAAATTTTGAGCGACGTGAAAATGGCAATGGTATCGGTAATGCGATGACGATTAATGCCAGGCGCAGGCTTGGGAAATAATAAACTGGCCCGTCAAACCTAGGTGCCAGTTCCGCTCCGCTCCATACCAGCACATCGGTTCGACAGGGGGACTTGGCCAGCTTGGCCTGCCGGCGGCGTTTGCGGCGTCCTCCGGCCCCCGCCTGAAGTCACAAAAAGAAGTGTGTCCGGTGGTAAATATTTTTGTAACGATTTAAATCGCTAACATCAGCCCGTCCCGACTCGCGACGGAGTGGGCCTTGCAGGCGCACCAAACGCAGCGGCCAACCCTAACCACCTAACAAATATAACAATTCTCATCAAACAGAAACTCAACAAAATTTGAAAATTGTTGCCACCGTACGTTTATCTACGTCATATAGGAAGTCTATCCTCCAAATTTGAACTTTCTCCGTGAACGATAAGTCAGCGCACATACGTCCGCACGAACGAACGAACAGTCGGCATCAGATAAGCACGGCGCTCCTGTCCGTTTCTACCGAAACGTGTCGGGACGGGCTAAAAATTGGCCGTAAATGTCTGCAAGGGCCGTCGCCTTGGACCGCCAGGCAGAGCCGAACATTATCGTAAAGGGTCAGTGCCTCGGGCTGCGTGCGAGTGTTGTTCAGCGAGTGGGGCCTGCCAGCCGCGCGCTTTTGCATGGCCCCGCGGCGCACGCAGCCCGCGCGCGGCCGCGCATCCGATAGGCAGCCGGCGGCCGCTTCCGGCCAGTCGTGATGGCGGCGGTGCGGCTGGCGGCGGTCCTCGGCCTCCTCGGGGCGGCGGTGCTGGGCGCGGCGCACGTGGGTGAGCGCCCACACTAAATGCTTCTGTACAAAATACTGCAGACGCGCGGACGACTTTGTACGCGAATTATGTGCAATAACGAAGATTTGTACACAATTCCGTACAATATTGTACACCCAGAAAAATGAGTTCTTGGTTGAAGATAGGAAATCCTTGTTTCAAGGTTTTAGTCTTGAATCAAGTCTCATTTGGCCTTTACCGAAGCTAAAGTAGACTTCATCTTTTCAAGACTACGTTTTTCTGGGTGTACATAGCAACGTAGCATAAGCTACATAAGCTAAAATTCGTACGCACTTCTCCACAAAAGTTTGCAGAAGCATTTCACGTGCATACCGGTAGAAAACGTTCACCCAAAAAAGCCCGTTCTCGGTCCGAATGCAGAACAATTCTCGATTTCTATGTTCTCGGCCTATGTTCTTGATCGACGCGCGGGACTAACATATGGCGATGCTCCGGTCTCCTCTATCATACTCGGATTCGTAGCGTAGTGGTCAGCGTGCGCCGCTCAGAAGTCGCAGCGCCGGGGTTCGCATCGCGGTTGAAGTGGTAGCATTTTCTACGGCGGAGATTGATTATTTCGCTGACCGATCACGCGGAACACTCGGGTGAAGCTCAATGTTCTCGAAATTTGAAGTAAACTAAACTCTCAGAATAGTCGAGAGTAAGGTCTCGAACTTTCGCTCTTGACTGAACTGTCGCACTTGAGTGCATCTTGTGACCGATCCGAGTCAAGTGAACTTAAGCCAAGAACATTTCTCTCGTTTCTACAATTATGTTCTGGACTAAATTGAGAGCAAAATGTTCTCGTCTCGAGAGCAATTCTCTTGTTCCGAGAACGGGATTTTTTGGGTGTACGATGAAATCCTTCGTGTTAGGGGCCATCCATAATCTACGTCGACACGAAGAGGGGGGGGGGGGGGGGGGAGTCCTTCGGTTGTCGACGAGTGTCGACATGGGGGGGGGGGCGGGGGGGGGGGTGTAAATGGTTCGTTGACGTCGACACTTCGATTGAGAGGCGGGGCGCGGTACGTGGCGGCATCGCGCCGCTGCCGCAGCGGCTTTCTGTCCGTTCGCCCCGGCGGGCTAGCCGGGCCCTGCCGGGCGGGCCATGCCGTGTGCTGCCAGTCACCCCGCCGCTTCTCGGCTGTGAAATGATGTTGAAGTGTTTTCGAAAACGAAATCCGTCTTCAATTACATACACTTAGCCTCAAACACTGCTTAATATCGCATTTCCATCGTTTTCGAAAAAAAAAAGGTGACTGTTGACGTCGAAAACGGGGGGGGGGGGGGGGGGGGGGCAAAGTCGACGAAAGTCGTCGAGAGGGGGAGGGGGTCAAAAAGTGGCCTTTTTCTGTCGACGTAGATTATGGATGGCCCCTTACGAAGGACACGGGGGCTTCGTAGGCTGCGACCCAGGCGCAACACGAGCTGGTCGACATCCGGCAGTACGGGCTGCTGACTGAGGAATCGCTCATCCAGGCCTTCCGGGGTCTCGTGCAGGGTGACAGGGGCGGGGCGCCACATCGTCGCGTCGTGTCTTCGGCGACTTCCTCGTACTGCGTTCGCTGCTGGTCGGCGACTCTTCCACAGGCATAATCTTACATATTTCTAGGTTGCCATCTGCAGTTACGCACTTGTCGAACGGGATGTCGCCGTCCACCCCCATCATGCGCCACACCTAACTCCAACTGAAACATCCCACAGACGCGTACATTTCACTTGGGTTTTGAACGAGCCTGTATATTTTTTAGCGAGCGCAGCGAGCTCACGTTTTCAAAACGGGCCCCGCGACAACTTTGGTCGTGACTCTGTCTGTCTGTCTGTAACACGCTGACTTTCCAGAAACTCCACGCAACAGATTAGGCTCAGGTTTTAGATTTTGTTTCTATAATAATCGACGCACAAAATAACGAGCCATTTTTTCGATTAATTGCGTTTGAAATATTTCGCAGTACTGGCAACGATAGGATCTTTCAATGCGTTCGGTTGACACTACCGCAGCTCAGTGACGTCACGGCAGCCGTCCGTCTCGTCCGGCCCTTTTTGGCAGGCTAATGGTTTAGCAGTGCTGCGACATATTTTGTCGTCCGTTGCCAGTTCGACATGATTTTCGGATATTCAATGCAAGATTTCCTGTTGCCGCGGCTGCGGTGTGGTTTGATGACGGGTAAGTGACAAGTAGTACGTCGGCTGCAAGTCAGTTCGCGTTTGCGTTTCCAGCTGCCGATGTGGATTTCGCGATGTAATTAAATGTATCAAAAAGTAGTGGTTGATTGATTATCGTCGTTCGAGTGTACTTGTCACCTTAAAATTCATTTTGTTTCCGTGGCATCTTCTGGAGCGCAATGTTATAGTTGCATAAGTAAAAGTTGTTTACAAACGGTGTTCGGAGGTTATGTTCCCCTGTGCCTGCCCCGGCTTTTGTTGAAACAGTATTTGGCCTATTTCATAACCTTTATATTCTTTCTTTATCGCACCATTTCTGTTGTGCTACATGCCATAACCTATAGGAAAGCAATTCTTACTTTACTATCAGCACTCAGGTGACTGCTCTTATTGCAGCCAACCGACTGAGTGTTTGAAGTGCCGTTACAGGTGAAAGTAAAAAAGTGTATCCTGAAATAATATTATTGATTTGCTGCAGTGCTTCATTTATGCTGTGATGCTGCAAATGTTTGACGAGACCATTTGGCTACGACAGTGGTTCGGTTCTCGTGGGACATGTCCCCTATCTCAAGTCATGGGTCCATCTCACTTTTTTTGGCGTAAGCATCTGTTAATATTTTGTTTATCTATTCTTTTAGCAGAACTAATTATTTTAATTCAAAATTGTGTTCTTATTTCAGATGACGAGGACAAGCTTTGAACGCACATTGGTTAACCTGAGAGTAAATTTATGCTGGGCTGATATTGCACTGAAACAGGTCTGTAGTTCATTTATCTGAAAGAATTCTTTTGTTTCGAGTGGAACGTTTGTCTGTGACAGGTGTACAGCAATCTCTCATTAGTATGATTTAAGTTTGACATCAACATGCTTTTCTAGCCCAACTAATTTTTATTTCTTTATGTTTCAGGACGCATCAAATGTTGATTCTTTAGCATAGACATGCCATATGCCCTTTTATGTTTGAGTCTGAAATCTTTATCATCGAGCATCTGTAGTTGTAAATGTGAGTTGCTACTAAACATCATGTAAAAATGCAAATGTGTATTGGGACTGATTTATCATCCGAACATATCATTAATATTTTTTTGCTCTTTCCGGACATTCCAACCAAAGCCATCATCAGTAGGCAACCAACATAATGTATCAATCTTCATATACGTCTAGGGAAGACACTTGTGTAAATCGTAGACCATTCTCATCCAGTATTGTTAGCATTGCATCCCTGTCAAAGCGCCTAGTCTATTCCTGTTTTAAAGTTTTAATTGATAGTTTCTTTTGATCCAACTCACATTTATTTGCAACAGTTCTGTTCTTTGTCCTGTATTTATTCAGTTTATTGAATATAAATTATTGATCTAATTTTGGAAACTTTAGCCTCATGCAACAACTTTAAATTTAGCTCATCCATCCTCGACTTTAGTATCGTAAACGTTCCCTCATATAATTGGGAGACCTTTCAGTTTTTTCTTAGCTTAACAAATTTGTATTACTTTTTTACCTGTTAATGAGATGCTCTGGACTTGATCAAATGTCTAAATGTGACAGTACATTTTGCCTTCTTGCTACTTAAGCATCACTACCGAACAAGGGATAGAGAATGCATATTTGCATTTGCATTGCATATTTTATTGGCTGTACCTGACTTTAATTGGTTGTGAAGGATTCAATGCAATATGTGTTGGTGATGCTTATTCATGATTTATGTTTCCTCTGCTTAAGCTGAAACAAGTAAAGATTCCAATAAATGAACTTAAATGCCTGTACTCAGCAAAAACTATTTTTCGTTTTATATATGAATTACCCTTTTTTCTCACGATTAAACCTACTGTAAATCTTAATGTAAACACTTTGACACTGGTTTGGCCATGAAGCTTTGCATGCCCACCCGGTTTTTATAAAACAGAAGTGTGACAGTTTTCAATATCATGTTTATGGGCAGGATGGAGAATAATCCAGGCAACAGTGAAGGCCAAGTGGTGGGGCCTGAAAGGGGGGGGGGGAGTTCCAACTTACCCTACCTATTTGTACGTGCAGCACCACGCAGGCATTGGGACCCCCCCCCCCCCTCCGAAAGTAACACAGATTTTACGTAAATCGCTTCGCTGAAGCTCCCTTCATCGCCCGCGCACGAAACAAAAGTGTGTGAAAGGGAAGGAGCGTTCCTAAAATACGTAACGCACCGCTAAGGACAGTATGCGAATTTTCATTCGATTCGGGGAGGGGGAGGGGCACATATATACAAAGTGAGTAACTGGACCGTGTTTTATAACTTTTCAGTGCTCTTCCCCTCCTCTCTTAAACCTTACCAGTTTTGCCTCCGATTCTAACCCTGACGAGCGCCTGGTACATAGGCGACTGCACGCGTGGGTGTATTGCGGGCTGGCCTATCCCCACCATAGCAGGCGCCACAGACAACAATCGCCCATCGCGATCAGCTTTCACTTCATGTTAAGTTTTAAATGTCCTCTACGCGTCGCTCGCTACATTACGCGCAGCACATCGGAGTGTACCCCTAGTAAAACTCTTCTACAGCCTACCTGTCTCTGATGGAATCATCAATGGAGATGCGCTCCACATCGTCTTCGGCGGCGTCCTCATCGTCGGCACCCGCAGCGGCGGCGTCGGCCCCTCCATGTCCGAATCTTCCTCTTCCTCGTTCGCTTCGGAGTCGGTGTCCATGGCGACAGGGTCGTCCTCGGCCTCCGAATCCGACTCGGTTGCCGGCAGAGCGCGGCGGCCGCGGCCTGGGCGCCCTGCTGGCAGGGGAGCAGTTCGGACTGGGCTGGTCCTCCCTGCGCGTCCACAGGGGCAGCGCCAACAGCCTCCAGCACGCCGGCCTTCCGAAAGCAGTTCGCAATGGTCTCTTGTTTAACTTGCATGTGACCAATGCATGTGACGAATTGGACTGTTTTGTTTCTGGGGAAATACCAGAAGATCCTATTTTGCGGAAAGTTGTCATGGCACACCAAATTCACAAACCCTGTGATATGGATGTTAATGCAATTTGCAGAAGGGATACTCATGATAAGTCATGCGCATTTCACTTCGCACGGGTGCTGCAAGGAAAATCAGTTGTTGGCGCTGGTGGGGCATTTGTGAGGCGGAGGGATGGTGCTCGTGTTTATCATCCGCCATCAAAGGCTTACGTCGGTAACGAATGGGTGGAGGACTACAATCCACGCATGCTCCTTAGAGATCCCGGTGCACAAAGCCTAAAATTAGTTGGAGCTGAAAATGGTGTCTTCGCCTACATTTACAGGTGCGGTAAATATTGTTCAACAGTGTCTACGTGCTAAATAGTGAGATTGACAAATATGTTTATCCCATAGGTACATTACGGAACTTGTTCGTCCTCACCGAAAGAACACAACACCAAGCATGACAAGCTTTGCCAAGGAAAATTGTTCCACAGAAACCGAGGTCGGTTGGAATGAATGCGAGTTTTTACGACAAACTAGGAAAGTTTGTGCTACACAAGAAACTCAGTTCCTCAAAAACATTTTTATGAGCCATAAAGTTCTCCTGTCACCTGTGCATTTGCCGGGAAGTAATACTGTTGTTGTAATAGGAGATGACGAAGAAGACCTCTTGAAGGCTACCAACAAACCACCGCGAAGCGCTCTTGTAGCTTATTTCAGAGTTGTTCGAAGGGAATATCCCCAACTTAACAACGTGAAATATAAAGACATGCCAAAGACCCATGTTTGGAATGTTGGAAAAGTTGAATAAAATAATCCTTCTTCATTCTGTGTTTATTATCATGTGTACTGCACATTTGTAAATTGCCGCCTGTTGGAATCCCGGTCACTGCCTTGTATGTTCCATGCCTTCTATTTCCTGTATCCTGCTTGTCCCTCTGCCTTAAAAGAATAAAAGTAGTACCTCACTCCCGTGCTAGCTGTTACAGCCTACAGACGTGTTGTTATTTCCCTCCTGAGTTATCCGTTCGAACCTGAACCAAATATCGAGATTACACCTAGTTTTTACAACAGGTTATGGGCCCAGGTGACGCTTCCACCGCGCGAATAAAAACGTGATAGTGGAAAAACTCTAAAAACCGTAAAACCCCACTCGTGTGACCAGCGAGGTTAGGGTGCGACCGCGCCGCGTGTTCCTTCGTGTGCCACAGAACTCTCTTAAGAGGAAAGAGGACCACTGCTGTTTTCGGCCTCTGCGGGCCGATTTTGAGTCGTCTTCTAACGATCACCACAGCCAAACCGTTCGAGGTAGCGAGTTGAAACTTCGTGACAGAGTAGTTAAAGGTTCAACCTTAGTATTGGTGAGCTGAAAAAAAATTAGGTACCGCTCTGTCATACTCAAAAACGACGGAGACTTTGCAATACAATAACTCATTACTGAGACCACGGAAAAATATTCGGGCCACGACACGACGTAGCGACAGCCTTCATCTATTCAGACATGTTTCTATGCGTTCAGTGCGATGAACGGTGTGGACGCCAGGACGGCAACGCCAAACCTCTGCACAGCGTGATTTAGGTATTTTTCGGTTCGGCGCGAAAGCGAGGGGTACGATTGCAGTGACCAAACTATGGCACGCCCCCGCACTGCCGCTCCTCCCCCCCCTCTGGCCCTACGCATGCCTAATGGGGCAGGACAGCGACCCGAGCACTGCGTGTCGCCCCCCGCTGGGTCTGCGCCCGGTCGCGCCATTGTACTGGCAGGTATTGATGCCAGTGCAGTTTTGAACATTTTGAACGGTGAGGCGGACGGGTCCCGTGAATGGTGCATGTTTCAGCTTATGGTGAGACGAGTAGAACGGCGTTTGACGGTCATCTCTAGCTCACCTCATTCAGAAACCAGAGTAATCCTGGTATCGGCGAGCTAGGCTCCAAAACATCGTAACTTGAGAACGGAAAGAGGTACGATCGTCTACCAAAGACCGTTCAGCATGTCTCGAGAAACCCATAAGAATGAACGACTGATGCGCTGTGTTAGCACATTCATTCAAATTGTTCATTTTGCAGTGGGAAATTTAAAAGGCCCGCTGCCAGCGGGGGTGTGCGCGCCCGGCTCCGACCGAGCCATGTGGGGCCAGGCGGGACCAGGCGAGACAAAAGGCGCAGTGGAGGAGGCGGTGTGGGGGAGGGCCAGCTCTTGGGGGCCCGGTATACTTCATTCCAGAAGTGCCCAGCGCGCACTACTCGGAGCGTTCAAAAAGCACTGTGCAGAGGTTTGGCGTTGCCGTCCTGGAGTCCACGCCGTTCAACGCACTGAATTCAGCCGAACATGTCCAAACAGAAGAGGGTTGTCGCTACGCCGTGTCGTGGCCCGAATATTTTTCCGAGGCCTCAGTAAGGAGTAATTGTGGCCTAAAGTCGAGGACGAATTTAGACGTATTAACGCGGTTCAAAAAAATATTTGAACACGCCGATATTAAGTTTTAACCTTTATCTACTTTCTTACGAAGTTTCAAGTCGCTACCTCGAACGGTTTGGCTGTGGCGATCGTCAGAAGACGACTCGAAAACGGCCCGCAGAGGCCGAAAACAGCAGTGGTCCTCTTTCCTCTTAAACCCTAGAACTATGGCTCCGCAGACTCGCCGTCAAGAGAGTTCTACCTCAACCACGGAATCGATGGCACAAATGACCGTCGTACACAACAACAGTGTGCCAGCCATCGAGAAACTCCAGGGCCACACCAAGTGGACCCACTGGAGGGCTCAGATGGAGATGTGCCTCACCCTGGACGACCTGAAGCGCCACATTCTCTCCGAGCCCACGACCGAGGAACTCGAGGACCCAATCTTCGTGAAGAACGACGAACGAGCTTGCGCCAAGATTGGGCTCTCGTGCGCCTCGAAGGTATTCCAGGTGGTGCGCGGCGCAAAAACGGCGTACGAAGCGTGGCAAAACCTGTGCGCCACGTATCAGGACAAAGGCATACACCGAAGTTTCAACTTGATGTGCCGGTTCCTGGAAATGCGCCAGGCCGACTTCAGCTGCCTGGAGGACTACATATACTCCTTCAAGGAGGTTGTCGATAATCTCGCTGAGATCGGCAATCCAGTGGACCAGTCCATGGCATCGCTTAAGCTGCTCATGGGGCTGAATAAGGAATACGAGTGGCTACGCATGTTCGCCATCAACATGAAGATCGTGACAGTCGAGACCGGGAAACAAGTGCTCCCCTACAACGCCGTGTTGGACGAACTGCAGCGCCAGGTGGCCAAGGAGGCCTCCGAGAAGCAGCGGGGTGGAACGGCTCTCAAGATGTCCCCCTTCTTCAGTTCGAAATCAAGCAGCGGCGGCGCGAAACCGAGGCAGGTGAACCACAAGGGCGGTGCAAATGGAGGGCCCTCCACTTCCGGAGCGCCCCACGGCGCCCCCTGGCGGAGGCCTGGTAACTACCGCCAACAACAACAACAATGGCGGCCGAGGCAGCAGGTGCAGCAGACGACAGCGCCCGTGCCCTTGGACCGCCGGTTCGATCCAAAGGGGCCGTTCACTCCCTGCCGTCACTGCAAAATGACGAACCACGACGAGCGACGGTGCTTCTTCAAGGATCAGCCCAAGAGGAAGCAGGACGAGACCGACGGACCCAAGGACGACGCCGCGGCCCGACGCAGCAAGGCACCCAGAGTCTGGGAGCTGAGCAGCGGCGGCAGCGCCAGGCTGGCTATGGCTGCCAAATCCAGTGTTGATGGTGAAAGTGAAATTTGTTCCAACGCTGGTAATAAAAGTGATTCTGATATTATTCTCTACATGGATAGTGGTGCTTTCAAAACCATGTGTAACGACCAAAGCCTAATTCATGACTTAAGATGGATTAACCCTGAAGCAATTGAGTGTGCGGGAGATCAGGTGCTCTTTTCACAAGGCATAGGACATTTGGTGATTAATAACGATGACAGTGGGCTTTCAAAAATAGGAGTAACCTATGTTCCTGACTTAACTGCAAATTTGCTGTCAATTAGTTCTTTATCAAAGAATGGACATGCTACGCTTTTTGTAGGAAATGTTTGCGAAGTTTATCGCAAGGAGGATATTATAGTCAAAGGGAGCCCGTTGTTGTCAGCAAATGAATCGAATGGGGTATACAAACTAAAGCTAAATGTTAAACCAAATTTGGGACAAAATACAGCCTTTAGAGCAGAGCCTGCACCAGTTGATTTGCAAACTTGGCATAAGAGATTTGGGCATTTGGGAAATGACAACTTGAATTTACTAGCTAATGGCTTTGTTGATGGTATGCATGTCTTGACAACATGCGCTAACACTGATGGAAATGCCATCCTAAAAACAAATGACACCGATGAAGCGAATGCTGATGGTAGACCCATCCTAAAACCCTATAATAAATATAAAACTAATGCCGATGGGAGACCCATCCTAAAACCCTATGATACAAATAAAACTAATGCCGATGGGAGTCCCATCCTAAAACCCAATGATACAGATGAAACTAATGCCGACGGGAGACCCGTCCTAAAACCTAAAAATGCAAGTAAAACTAAAAACCTTAATAAGATTGACACTAACACAGTATGCTCCAGTCGTGCTCTTGGCAAGCGACATGCTAATGGCTCGTTAAAAACCCTCGATCCCTGTGAGGTATGCCTGGAGTCGAAGCAGACTAGGGCTTCATTTCCAAAGGACGAAGCCACCAGAGCCGACGACATTCTTGAAATCATTCACACCGATGTCTGTGAGGTCACAGATGGTGTTTCTTGGGAAAATGACAGATATTTTGTCACCTTTATTGATGACTATTCGAGGTACACAGTTGTCGGATTGCTTAAATCCAAGGATCAAGTTCTCGATAAATTTAAAGAATATAAGACCCTCATGGAAAAACACACAGGGAAAAGTATAAAAATAATACGATCTGACAATGGTGGTGAATACTGTAGTAGGTCATTTGACTGCTACCTAAAACAAGAGGGAATCCTCAGACAACTCTCTGTCCCCAAGACACCAGAACAAAACGGTGTGGCTGAGCGTGCTAACAGAACCTTGATGGAAAGGGTTAGGGCTATGCTCAAGGAAGCAGGGCTTGACTTGAAGTACTGGCACCAGGGTCTACTAACCGCCGTGTATCTTAAAAATATCTCGCCAACCAAGGCCGTCATTGGGATGGTCCCCCACGAAGCTTGGACGGGTGAAAAACCCGACGTGAGCCACTTAAAGGTTTTTGGTTGCTGTGCCTATGTCCATGTACCAATCGATAAATCTAAGAAACTCGGCGATAGAAGTAGAAAGTGTATTTTTGTTGGTTATGATGGTGAAAAGAAAGGATTCAGGTTGGTCGATCCAAACCGGCCCGGAAAAATATTTGTGGAGAGAAGTGTTGTGTTCAATGAAAAATCTTTTCCAGCTAAAGAAAATAAGCTAAAAACTAACCAATCTAATGCCCAAGGTTCGAACTCCGTGTGCAATGATATCAGGATGGAAACTGTTCTCACTGTTGCAGCTGAGCCCCCTAGTTCCGGTTCCAATAGGCCAATGGAGTCCCCTAACCTCTCTAATTTGGAAGAATATTCTTCCACAAGCTTGTCTCGCTTGTCAGGGGACACGGTCAGCAGCAGCAGTGTGATTGAATCTCTAGAGTCAGGCAATGAAATAGACGTGGAAAATATCAGTTCAATTTCTAGCCTAGAAGGTGTCGAGACAATTCAAAGAAGGGTTCGAGTTCCAAAAATATATCCAGATTTCGTAATGACTGGTTCGGCCAAAACCAGTAAAAAGTGGAGCCCCATGGTGAAGCCAAATGGTGATGTACCAGAAAATGTGAGGGAGGCTCTTGCCAGCCCTGAAGCACGTTTTTGGATAGCTGCAATGGAGGACGAATTAGCTTCTTTTGAACAAAATGATGTCTGGGATTTAGTTGCACTGCCACATGGGGCCAGAGTCATTGGAAATAAATGGGTATTCAAGAAAAAGCAAAATCAGGATTCCTCAACATTGTACAGAGCTAGACTTGTTGCTCTTGGTTATTCTCAAAAGTATGGGGTTGACTACGATGAAACTTTTGCCCCCGTAGTTAGAAAAACGACACTGAGACTTCTTTTCTCTAACGCGTTGAATTTTGATTTAAAAATTGATCACTGGGACGTTAAGACTGCATTCCTATATGGTGATCTCACCGAAACCGTCTTCATGAGTCAACCGGATGGATTCATTGCACATGGGCTCGAACATAAGATCTGTAAATTACAAAAATCAATGTATGGACTAAAACAAGCTGCCAGGAGCTGGTACCTCAAAGCAGATCGCTTACTAAAAGAAAATGGTTTTAAAAACTTTGCAGAAGAACCTTGTGTTTACATCAAATATACTGAAGCAACTGTAATCATCATTGCTCTTTATGTTGACGACTTCTATGTATTTTACAATGCCGATGACGACAGGTCAAAACTTCTGGAGACCTTGAGAACTCAATTTAAAATTAAGGATCTGGGAGAAGTTAAGACTTGCCTAGGTATGAAAGTTGTAAGAAATTGGAAAAATGGTAGCCTTGTTCTCCAGCAGGAAGAATATATTAAAACAATCTTATCAAAATTCAATATGAGTGATTGCAAAGGAGTAGCAATAGAATGTAAATTTAAAATGTCGGCTCTTAAGGGAGGGAAGAAAAGTTGCGCTCCATACCAGGAGTTAATAGGCTCCTTGATTTATCTAAGCACTAACACAAGACCGGATATTTCATTTGCTGTTAGTTTCCTCAGCCAATTCAATAGCAATCATACTGATGTTCACTGGACATTGGCCAAAAGGATCTTGTCATACTTAAAAGCAACTTCCAACGTAGGTCTCAGGTATTTAAAGTCAAGTTCTCCGTCACTGTGCCTGGTTGGGTATGCTGATGCAGATTTTGCAGAAAATTCAACTGATTTCAAATCCTATAGTGGGTATTGTTTTACTTTTGATAATAATCTTATTTCCTGGGAATGTAAGAAACAAAAATTGGCTGCTCAATCATCTACTGAGTCTGAATATATAGCTTTGGCGGAGGCAACTAAGGAATCCCTTTTCTTAAATGAGCTGACAAATAATATGTTTCAATGTGGAGAGCAGACTATCACCATTTTTCAAGACAATATCAGTACAATAAAATTAGCTTATGCCTCTGGTTTCAGTGCCAGGACAAAGCACATGGGTGTGAGAAAACAAATGGTGAGGGACTGCGTTCAGGATGGATCAATAAAATTAGAACATCTGTCAAGTGAACTAATGCCTGCAGATATGTTAACCAAAGGTTTATGTAAAGTGAAGCATGCAGAATTCTGTGACCGCCTTGGGATGTCATCAGCAGACAAACCGTTTTCAGAATGTATTCGGATTAAGGGGGTGTGTTGGAAAAGTTGAATAAAATAATCCTTCTTCATTCTGTGTTTATTATCATGTGTACTGCACATTTGTAAATTGCCGCCTGTTGGAATCCCGGTCACTGCCTTGTATGTTCAATGCCTTCTATTTCCTGTATCCTGCTTGTCCCTCTGCCTTAAAAGAATAAAAGTAGTACCTCACTCCCGTGCTAGCTGTTACAGCCTACAGACGTGTTGTTATTTCCCTCCTGAGTTATCCGTTCGAAACTGAACCAAATATCGAGATTACACCTAGTTTTT
>CM049599.1:13201502-13295774 GCA_026979955.1 Megalurothrips usitatus | reverse complement strand
ACTTGTAATAATACTGTCCAAAGTGCCCGAGGCATAAACAACTGCAAGCCGCCCTGCATACCGTTCGGTATGCAGTTAAAGTGAGGAAATTAAATTTATTTCTATTTATAATTTTTTTCGATTAGGTTAGGTTAGCTTGGTTGAGGTAAGGTTAGGTTACCTAAGCTAACCTAAACTAACCTAACCTAGTTAACAATAATAAAAGAAATATAAATTAAACGAAAGTAAAATTAATTTCCCGGTTTGCAGTTTGGTGTGCAGTTCGTTTTGTATGCAGTTTAATTTTTCTCGAGCTCCTCCACCGCTATTCGTAGTAAATCATTAGGCGATTCTGAAAAATTCCGGTGGTTTTCTTTTGAATTACTACGAATAACGATTAGGGTCCTTATTCGTAGTAATTCCTACGGATAAGGACCTCGACCGCTATTCGTAGTAATTCCTACCAATAGACACGTCCGTTGTTTTTCGCTTATTTAGTAAGTACGAGAAATTTTGAGCGACGTGAAAATGGCAATGGTATCGGTAATGCGATGACGATTAATGCCAGGCGCAGGCTTGGGAAATAATAAACTGGCCCGTCAAACCTAGGTGCCAGTTCCGCTCCGCTCCATACCAGCACATCGGTTCGACAGGGGGACTTGGCCAGCTTGGCCTGCCGGCGGCGTTTGCGGCGTCCTCCGGCCCCCGCCTGAAGTCACAAAAAGAAGTGTGTCCGGTGGTAAATATTTTTGTAACGATTTAAATCGCTAACATCAGCCCGTCCCGACTCGCGACGGAGTGGGCCTTGCAGGCGCACCAAACGCAGCGGCCAACCCTAACCACCTAACAAATATAACAATTCTCATCAAACAGAAACTCAACAAAATTTGAAAATTGTTGCCACCGTACGTTTATCTACGTCATATAGGAAGTCTATCCTCCAAATTTGAACTTTCTCCGTGAACGATAAGTCAGCGCACATACGTCCGCACGAACGAACGAACAGTCGGCATCAGATAAGCACGGCGCTCCTGTCCGTTTCTACCGAAACGTGTCGGGACGGGCTAAAAATTGGCCGTAAATGTCTGCAAGGGCCGTCGCCTTGGACCGCCAGACAGAGCCGAACATTATCGTAAAGGGTCAGTGCCTCGGGCTGCGTGCGAGTGTTGTTCAGCGAGTGGGGCCTGCCAGCCGCGCGCTTTTGCATGGCCCCGCGGCGCACGCAGCCCGCGCGCGGCCGCGCATCCGATAGGCAGCCGGCGGCCGCTTCCGGCCAGTCGTGATGGCGGCGGTGCGGCTGGCGGCGGTCCTCGGCCTCCTCGGGGCGGCGGTGCTGGGCGCGGCGCACGTGGGTGAGCGCCCACACTAAATGCTTCTGTACAAAATACTGCAGACGCGCGGACGACTTTGTACGCGAATTATGTGCAATAATGAAGATTTGTACACAATTCCGTACAATATTGTACACCCAGAAAAATGAGTTCTTGGTTGAAGATAGGAAATCCTTGTTTCAAGGTTTTAGTCTTGAATCAAGTCTCATTTGGCCTTTACCGAAGCTAAAGTAGACTTCATCTTTTCAAGACTACGTTTTTCTGGGTGTACATAGCAACGTAGCATAAGCTACATAAGCTAAAATTCGTACGCACTTCTCCACAAAATTTTGCAGAAGCATTTCACGTGCATACCGGTAGAAAACGTTCACCCAAAAAAGCCCGTTCTCGGTCCGAATGCAGAACAATTCTCGATTTCTATGTTCTCGGCCTATGTTCTTGATCGACGCGCGGGACTAACATATGGCGATGCTCCGGTCTCCTCTATCATACTCGGATTCGTAGCGTAGTGGTCAGCGTGCGCCGCTCAGAAGTCGCAGCGCCGGGGTTCGCATCGCGGTTGAAGTGGTAGCATTTTCTACGGCGGAGATTGATTATTTCGCTGACCGATCACGCGGAACACTCGGGTGAAGCTCAATGTTCTCGAAATTTGAAGTAAACTAAACTCTCAGAATAGTCGAGAGTAAGGTCTCGAACTTTCGCTCTTGACTGAACTGTCGCACTTGAGTGCATCTTGTGACCGATCCGAGTCAAGTGAACTTAAGCCAAGAACATTTCTCTCGTTTCTACAATTATGTTCTGGACTAAATTGAGAGCAAAATGTTCTCGTCTCGAGAGCAATTCTCTTGTTCCGAGAACGGGATTTTTTGGGTGTACGATGAAATCCTTCGTGTTAGGGGCCATCCATAATCTACGTCGACACGAAGAGGGGGGGGGGGGGGGAGTCCTTCGGTTGTCGACGAGTGTCGACATGGGAGGGGGGGGGGGGGGGTAAATGGTTCGTTGACGTCGACACTTCGATTGAGAGGCGGGGCGCGGTACGTGGCGGCATCGCGCCGCTGCCGCAGTGGCTTTCTGTCCGTTCGCCCCGGCGGGCTAGCCGGGCCCTGCCGGGCGGGCCATGCCTAGAGTCCTACAGAGTCCTACCTGTCGTAACTTGCCGGCTCCCACTGTAGCAGACGACGGGCGCCATTTTCTTCGCAGAATGAGAAACTACGCGCAACGTTTTCGGGAGTTATGAGAAATTGCTTGCTCACTAAGGCCGGACGCCAATCGGCGTTCTCTCTCTCTGTAGGACTCTAGCCATGCCGTGTGCTGCCAGTCACCCCGCCGCTTCTCGGCTGTGAAATGATGTTGAAGTGTTTTCGAAAACGAAATCCGTCTTCAATTACATACACTTAGCCTCAAACACTGCTTAGTATCGCATTTACATCGTTTTCGAAAAAAAAAAAAGGTGACTGTTGACGTCGAAAACGGGGGGGGGGGGGGGGGGGCAAAGTCGACGAAAGTCGTCGAGAGGGGGGAGGGGGTCAAAAAGTGGCCTTTTTCTGTCGACGTAGATTATGGATGGCCCCTTACGAAGGATACGGGGGCTTCGTAGGCTGCGACCCAGGCGCAACACGAGCTGGTCGACATCCGGCAGTACGGGCTGCTGACTGAGGAATCGCTCATCCAGGCCTTCCGGGGTCTCGTGCAGGGTGACAGGGGCGGGGCGCCACATCGTCGCGTCGTGTCTTCGGCGACTTCCTCGTACTGCGTTCGCTGCTGGTCGGCGACTCTTCCACAGGCATAATCTTACATATTTCTAGGTTGCCATCTGCAGTTACGCACTTGTCGAACGGGATGTCGCCGTCCACCCCCATCATGCGCCACACCTAACTCCAACTGAAACATCCCACAGACGCGTACATTTCACTTGGGTTTTGAACGAGCCTGTATATTTTTTAGCGAGCGCAGCGAGCTCACGTTTTCAAAACGGGCCCCGCGACAACTTTGGTCGTGACTCTGTCTGTCTGTCTGTAACACGCTGACTTTCCAGTAACTCCACGCAACAGATTAGGCTCAGGTTTTAGATTTTGTTTCTATAATAATCAACGCACAAAATAACGAGCCATTTTTTCGATTAATTGCGTTTGAAATATTTCGCAGTACTGGCAACGATAGGATCTTTCAATGCGTTCGGTTGACACTACCGCAGCTCAGTGACGTCACGGCAGCCGTCCGTCTCGTCCGGCCCTTTTTAGCAGGCTGATGGTTTAGCAGTGCTGCGACATATTTTGTCGTCCGTTGCCAGTTCGACATGATTTTCGGATATTCAATGCAAGATTTCCTGTTGCCGCGGCTGCGGTGTGGTGTGGTTTGATGACGGGTAAGTGACAAGTAGTACGTCGGCTGCAAGTCAGTTCGCGTTTGCGTTTCCAGCTGCCGATGTGGATTTCGCGATGTAATTAAATGTATCAAAAAGTAGTGGTTGATTGATTATCGTCGTTCGAGTGTACTTGTCACCTTAAAATTCATTTTGTTTCCGTGGCATCTTCTGGAGCGCAATGTTATAGTTGCATAAGTAAAAGTTGTTTACAAACGGTGTTCGGAGGTTATGTTCCCCTGTGCCTGCCCCGGCTTTTGTTGAAACAGTATTTGGCCTATTTCATAACCTTTATATTCTTTCTTTATCGCACCATTTCTGTTGTGCTACATGCCATAACCTATAGGAAAGCAATTCTTACTGTACTATCAGCACTCAGGTGACTGCTCTTATTGCAGCCAACCGACTGAGTGTTTGAAGTGCCGTTACAGGTGAAAGTAAAAAAGTGTATCCTGAAATAATATTATTGATTTGCTGCAGTGCTTCATTTATGCTGTGATGCTGCAAATGTTTGACGAGACCATTTGGCTACGACAGTGGTTCGGTTCTCGTGGGACATGTCCCCTATCTCAAGTCATGGGTCCATCTCACTTTTTTTGGCGTAAGCATCTGTTAATATTTTGTTTATCTATTCTTTTAGCAGAACTAATTATTTTAATTCAAAATAGTGTTCTTATTTCAGATGACGAGGACAAGCTTTGAACGCACATTGGTTAACCTGAGAGTAAATTTATGCTGGGCTGATATTACACTGAAACAGGTCTGTAGTTCATTTATCTGAAAGAATTCTTTTGTTTCGAGTGGAACGTTTGTCTGTGACAGGTGTACAGCAATCTCTCATTAGTATGATTTAAGTTTGACATCAACATGCTTTTGTAGCCCAACTAATTTTTATTTCTTTATGTTTCAGGACGCATCAAATGTTGATTCTTTAGCATAGACATGCCATATGCCCTTTTATGTTTGAGTCTGAAATCTTTATCATCGAGCATCTGTAGTTGTAAATGTGAGTTGCTACTAAACATCATGTAAAAATGCAAATGTGTATTGGGACTGATTTATCATCCGAACATATCATTAATATTTTTTTGCTCTTTCCGGACATTCCAACCAAAGCCATCATCAGTAGGCAACCAACATAATGTATCAATCTTCATATACGTCTAGGGAAGACACTTGTGTAAATCGTAGACCATTCTCATCCAGTATTGTTAGCATTGCATCCCTGTCAAAGCGCCTAGTCTATTCCTGTTTTAAAGTTTTAATTGATAGTTTCTTTTGATCCAACTCACATTTATTTGCAACAGTTCTGTTCTTTGTCCTGTATTTATTCAGTTTATTGAATATAAATTATTGATCTAATTTTGGAAACTTTAGCCTCATGCAACAACTTTAAATTTAGCTCATCCATCCTCGACTTTAGTATTGTAAACCGTTCCCTCATATAATTGGGAGACCTTTCAGTTTTTTCTTAGCTTAACAAATTTGTATTACTTTTTTACCTGTTAATGAGATGCTCTGGACTTGATCAAATGTCTAAATGTGACAGTACATTTTGCCTTCTTGCTACTTAAGCATCACTACCGAACAAGGGATAGAGAATGCATATTTGCATTTGCATTGCATATTTTATTGGCTGTACCTGACTTTAATTGGTTGTGAAGGATTCAATGCAATATGTGTTGGTGATGCTTATTCATGATTTATGTTTCCTCTGCTTAAGCTGAAACAAGTAAAGATTCCAATAAATGAACTTAAATGCCTGTACTCAGCAAAAACTATTTTTCGTTTTATATATGAATTACCCTTTTTTCTCACGATTAAACCTACTGTAAATCTTAATGTAAACACTTTGACACTGGTTTGGCCATGAAGCTTTGCATGCCCACCCGGTTTTTATAAAACAGAAGTGTGACAGTTTTCAATATCATGTTTATGGGCAGGATGGAGAATAATCCAGGCAACAGTGAAGGCCAAGTGGTGGGGCCTGAAAGGGGGGGGGGGGGGGAGTTCCAACTTACCCTACCTATTTGTACGTGCAGCACCACGCAGGCATTGGGACCCCCCCCCCCCCCTCCGAAAGTAACACAGATTTTACGTAAATCGCTTCGCTGAAGCTCCCTTCATCGCCCGCGCACGAAACAAAAGTGTGTGAAAGGGAAGGAGCGTTCCTAAAATACGTAACGCACCGCTAAGGACAGTATGCGAATTTTCATTCGATTCGGGGAGGGGGAGGGGCACATATATACAAAGTGAGTAACTGGACCGTGTTTTATAACTTTTCAGTGCTCTTCCCCTCCTCTCTTAAACCTTACCAGTTTTGCCTCCGATTCTAACCCTGACGAGCGCCTGGTACATAGGCAACTGCACGCGTGGGTGTATTGCGGGCTGGCCTATCCCCACCATAGCAGGCGCCACAGACAACAATCGCCCATCGCGATCAGCTTTCACTTCATGTTAAGTTTTAAATGTCCTCTACGCGTCGCTCGCTACATTACGCGCAGCACATCGGAGTGTACCCCTAGTAAAACTCTTCTACAGCCTACCTGTCTCTGATGGAATCATCAATGGAGATGCGCTCCACATCGTCTTCGGCGGCGTCCTCATCGTCGGCACCCGCAGCGGCGGCGTCGGCCCCGACAACCTCCATGTCCGAATCTTCCCCTTCCTCGTTCGCTTCGGAGTCGGTGTCCATGGCGACAGGGTCGTCCTCGGCCTCCGAATCCGACTCGGTTGCCGGCAGAGCGCGGCGGCCGCGGCCTGGGCGCCCTGCTGGCAGGGGAGCAGTTCGGACTGGGCTGGTCCTCCCTGCGCGTCCACAGGGGCAGCGCCAACAGCCTCCAGCACGCCGGCCTTCCGAAAGCGGTTCGCAATGGTCTCTTGTTTAACTTGCATGTGACCAATGCATGTGACGAATTGGACTGTTTTGTTTCTGGGGAAATACCAGAAGATCCTATTTTGCGGAAAGTTGTCATGGCACACCAAATTCACAAACCCTGTGATATGGATGTTAATGCAATTTGCAGAAGGGATACTCATGATAAGTCATGCGCATTTCACTTCGCACGGGTGCTGCAAGGAAAATCAGTTGTTGGCGCTGGTGGGGCATTTGTGAGGCGGAGGGATGGTGCTCGTGTTTATCATCCGCCATCAAAGGCTTACGTCGGTAACGAATGGGTGGAGGACTACAATCCACGCATGCTCCTTAGAGATCCCGGTGCACAAAGCCTAAAATTAGTTGGAGCTGAAAATGGTGTCTTCGCCTACATTTACAGGTGCGGTAAATATTGTTCAACAGTGTCTACGTGCTAAATAGTGAGATTGACAAATATGTTAATCCCATAGGTACATTACGGAACTTGTTCGTCCTCACCGAAAGAACACAACACCAAGCATGACAAGCTTTGCCAAGGAAAATTGTTCCACAGAAACCGAGGTCGGTTGGAATGAATGCGAGTTTTTACGACAAACTAGGAAAGTTTGTGCTACACAAGCATTTAGAAATTTGATGTCGCAAACTCAGTTCCTCAAAAACATTTTTATGAGCCATAAAGTTCTCCTGTTACCTGTGCATTTGCCGGGAAGTAATACTGTTGTTGTAATAGGAGATGACGAAGAAGACCTCTTGAAGGCTACCAACAAACCACCGCGAAGCGCTCTTGTAGCTTATTTCAGAGTTGTTCGAAGGGAATATCCCCAACTTAACAACGTGAAATATAAAGACATGCCAAAGACCCATGTTTGGAACACCAAAACAGGTGAATGGGTAAGGGCAAGTATTTCGCACACAATTGGCTGTGTTCACGAGGTTCGCCCATCTCCGTCGAATATGGAGCGTTATGCTCTTTATATGTTGCTAAATAACTTGACTGGAGCAGACGTGTACACACCTGCAGGTGAAGACGATGACGTTCACGAATTCGCTTCGTTTGCAATGATGCGAACTGTCGGTGGGGTTGAGTATCCAACATTTGTATTCCGCTGCACACGGAATTTCGTTTACTCCAGACAGCGCGACGTGCTCAACGAATTAAGGACTTATAATTGTTCACCTTCTAGCCGTCGATTTGCATTTGCTCTCGTGATTCGCTACATCCAAGTTGAAGATGTCACAGGAAGCTGGGAGCTTATAAAATACAGTGTGATAGGTGACTTTGTGAACAAATACAGCATGGAGCCGGACGAAGCTATTGACGAAGCTCTCAAACATATATGGTCCATATTTCATGGTTGGGGAGCAAAAGAAGGTGACTACGACTTCCCATATGTTCAGCCCGATCCTGAACCCATTCCTCTGTTGGATATCTCGTTCCCGTCCAGGACAGAAACGCTGAACGAAAAGCAGCGCATGGTTTACGATGCTGTAATGGCGGCAGCTATGGACTGTACAAACACGCATCCACTGCTGTTGTACGTTAAAGGTGCCGGCGGGACAGGTAAAAGCCATTTATTTACTGTTCTTGGAGAGGACCTGCAGCGAGCGGGATTGCTAAGTATGTACACTGCATTCAGCGGCGTAGCTACGCAAGTTCTTCCGTTTGGACGGACATGTCACACTGGCTATGGGATACCAAAAACTCGACCAGTGCTTGGAAAGGAACCTTTAAGTAATATTGGACTTGAGTCTGATCGAGCTGCCAGAATACATGCAAGCCACGTCCACTTCATTGATGAGATATCGATGTTAAAAGAATGGCACTTCCAAGTCATAAATCAAATTCTCCAAGATATTATGTTTACGGAGAACAGGAGCCGACCTCCGTTTGGAAACAAAGTTGTTGTTATTGGTGGAGACTTTCGGCAAACCTCTCCAATTGTCTCAAAAGATGAAGGCTCAGTTATTGAGGAGAGCGTATACGCTCATCAACATTTCAAATTATTCAAATGCCTGGATGAAAATATGAGAGCATCGGAAGATCCTGTTTACGCTGAGTATCTACAGACAGTGGCCGATGGGTCAGCAAATGAGCCGGGGTCAAGAAAAATTATCATTCCTAAGGGATTGCTACAGAATAGTCCAAAAACACTCAAGAAAAAGAGAAGAGGAAGGCCAAAGTTACTGCGAATCAGACCTTTTCAGCATCATAACGACCTTTCTGATCTGGTCACGGCCGTGTTTAGGAGAGGCGGAGGGACTGACATGTCTTCCGGTGAAGAAGCTTTTCTTGCGCCTACGAATGAAAATTGTGATATGGTCAATGTGATATGTGATATAGCCCTCAGTCGTGTCCAAAGTGACCTTAAATTGTTTGACTCCCACTCCGTCTTTGAGAATCCTCAAAACATAAATGAAGGTATAGAAACCAGCGAGGAGGACGAGTTTGCTTTGACCATTCCGGATGCACTTGCCGCCAAAGTTGTCGGATCGTCGCTCCCTCCGCACGAATTAAAACTGAAAAAAGATGCCATTGTTATGGTCCCAAGAAATTTGTCTCTGCCGATGGGCATTGTCATTGGTACTGTGGCTAGGGTTACTAATATTGGTATCAATATGGTTACTATGTTAGTTTTAACTGGTAAAATGAAAGGTGAGGAAGTTGTTCTACCACGCATTAGAATGGAGGACGACGAAGTGGCAAAACCAAAGATTGCTGTTCGATACCAAATTCCATTACGCCTTGCCTACGCTTACACAATTCATCGAGCGCAAAGCAGGACTCTAAAAAAGGTCGGTCTGTATCTACCGAAGCCTGTTTTCGCTCACGGCATGTTGTATGTTGCACTAAGTAGGGCACGGCGACTTGAAGATTTGCACCTCCTAATTGAAGACGGTCCATTTCAGGGACGTGTCACTAGAGATGGGCGGTCGTTTGGCGAGGTGGCAACAATGAACATCGTCGATGCAGAAGTGTTGGAACTTGTGTGAACATTCACGTCCATCCTCCATTCACCTTGACTGTGCGCAAGCAGCAACCGGCGTATCACTTTTCGAGGAAGATCTTCCATAGTATAATTTTACCTTTGTATTGTGTGCCAACGCCTTGTGTGTTCTCATTGCTACAATTAACTTTGTGCACCTCACATGTTACTCCTTGTTCACTCGTGCATGTCGCAACCTGCAACTGTAAAGTTATCCGGTCCGCAGGTAAACACTAAACTATTAACCACGTCTCACAAGACATCATTTATCACTTCAGTACGGTTACCTCAATTAACATCTTCATTCATACAACATTGTAAGCTTTGTAAGAAAGGTAAATATTCATTTCCATCTTCTTACGAAGTATCATCCTGAGCGTTCGTCTTTATACAGTTCTGACGATTCATAAAAACTTACTTACTGCGACAAATGCCTTTGTGGTAACAGCTGCCTGCCTCTTAAATGCTTCTCTGTATAATGTACGATTTTCTTAAATTTTATAACCATTTCTTCATACTGTTGCACTTCTCTTTGCAAAACTGCTACACCGACTCTTGTAATGGCCACCATAAATTCTTGGAGGATCACTCGTGGTCGTTGCAATGGCTGCAAACTTGTGTACACCGGCATAAATACCTATATTGTGGAAGATCGAGCTTTTCGCTGGTGCGACAGGTCGCAATGTGTGCACGTCGTGAGGCAACTCATTCGAGAACACTGTAACACTAAGTATACACGACTTAGACTGCAAAGAAGAGTGGAAACGGAGATTCCATTAAGGATCAAATTGTTAAAAAAAACTAGCCATGAAAGCTTTCTAACGTTCATAATAGTTCTGTCGTATGTGTGCATTGCTGCGTAAACTTAAGTTAGAATGTAAAGCAAGGAAGTACTTTGCGTTGGAAAATGCCTTTGTCCTAAATATTGTAATAATTGTAACCTTATGTTGGAAAATAAAAAAGAAAGGCCATGTGACCAATGTGGAATGGAATGCAATATGAAGGCCGAATGATAGGAAAATTCGTTGTGTTTAAGCGGATCAAGATGTGACTTACCGTTCCTGGAGTTAGTGGATTGCGTGGAGTACATTGCTAAGGCAGTCTTTTTAGCAGGTGATACATATAACACCACCTACAACACCTACAACGTCAGAATAAGAAATGATAGTAAGATAATGTATCAGCGGCTTCTACTCTATCTCATGCGGCAGCAAGAGCCAAGCTAAATATATATAGGCCGCCCGACCCTACCGGGGGATGTGCGCATGCGCACTTCGCCTCGCGCGCCTCGCCTCGCCAGTGCCACCCGCAGTAGGGTGTTTCAAAAAAAAAAAAAAATTGCCCACGGGTGTTTTATTTTGAAGAATATGGTCTAAAACGAGCCTGTACCGATTTTGAGCGAAATCGGACGACGTTTAGTCGAGGCAAAGCGCTAAAACAGATTCCGGTGCTTCGCGGGTCGCCTACCTCCGCCTGGACTGCAAGCGCGCCCCCAGCGGGCACGGTGCACGGCGACTGGCGCTCGACCGTGCCAAACCCTTCGGATAGGTCCCAACTAGCGCCTCAAATGCCCGGAAGGCCGATCGCAATCACTTCAGACCACACTAAATGTCTGAAAAGGCGATTTTCAGTTTTTTTCGGATTTTGGCCAAACTGGCGAACTTGGTTTGGTTTCTACGGGTGGGGAATAGAGGTCTCCCTAGGGTTCGATGTTACAACACCTCGGGGTCACGCTACCCCACCGCGTTCTGAGGGATTTCACGCTGGGAAAGTTCGGTGCAGCCGGCGCTCCGTTTGAATCGCCCGCGCGCCGCCGCCTGGTTGAGTGGTGGGGAGCGTTCGGCTTCGCCTGCCCGGCCCGAGTCGCCAAGCCAGCGAGCGCTTCACGAGCCCGAAGAAAAGCGCGCGAACCGAGCGAAGCCGAACGCTCCCCACCACTCGACCAGGCGGCGGCGCGCGGGTGATTCAAACGGAGCGCCGGCTGCGCCGAACTTTCCCAGCGTGAAATCCCTAGGAACGCGGTGGGGTAGCGTGACCCCGAGGTGTTGTAACATCGAACCCTAGGGAGGCCTCTCTGCCCACCTCGTAGAAACCAAACCAAGCTCGCCAGTTTGGCCAAAATCCGAAAAAAAAACTGAAAATCGCCTTTTCTGACATTTAGTGTGGTTTGAAGTGATTGCGATCGGCCTTCCGGGCATTTGAGGCGCTAGTTGGGACCTACCCGAAGGGTTTGGCACGGTCGAGCGCCAGTCGCCGTGCACCGTGCCCGCTGGGGGCGCGCTTGCAGTCCAGGCGGAGGTAGGCAACCCGCGAAGCACCGGAATCTGTTTTAGCGCTTTGCCTCGACTAAACGTCGTCCGATTTCGCTCAAAATCGGTACAGGCTCGTTTTAGACCATATTCTTCAAAATAAAACACCCGTGGGTATGAAATTCGATATCGTGAAACACCCTAACCCGCAGCTTACGGGCGGCCGCGCTTCCCAGCCCGTAGCTCATGAACGGTCGGGTGCAGATGGGTAGTGTAAGCGAGCCGACTTTAGCACGGAGTCTAGGCTTTTTGTTGGTACACATATCTTTTAGATCCGACCATTCTAGAGCGATCTGGAGCGCCCGATGTGCGTCTGACCAGTCAGACGCTACCCTTTGTCAAGCCGTAGCTCGTGAACGGTTGGTTATAGATGGTTGGTGTAAGCGAGGCGATTCTAGTACAACGTCTAGGCTTTTCGGCAATATTCGTATCTTTCTGATCCGATCAACCTAGAGCGATTTAGAGCACCCAACATGTGTACCCGAGAATGGCGCGTGGGGCGCGCATTGTCGCATCGGCCTGCAGCGGCGGGGCCCTCCTGGGAGGCAACAGCGCCTTCGCCTCCCCCCTCCTCCCTCCAGCTCCCCTCAGCCTCCCGCTCTGCTCCCAACGGTCCCACGATTCCAGACCAATGGCTAGGCTTTCCGACGACAAGCGAGATCGGAAGTGTGTATCACCTGCTGCCATGGCAACTGCTGCTGGCATTTTTTCTGTACATTTGGCTTGCCAATCAGGGCACAGAGCCGCTAAACAAGACGGCTGCGACAGAAATGCTTCACATCTCTAATGCTTCCTTAGTCCATCGGCCGGAGGTTGTGTTGTTTTTACTCGTTCTATACCCACAACCACATACATATATGTGGGGAAGAAGAACGAGTATTGTACCGGGTAGATGTGTTATTTAGATCCTTACTTTCATCTCCAAAAGTACGACAGCTACAGTGCAGTGTGGGGTATTATTTCAAAGATCTTGGATACGTCACAAAAAATGATAAAGTTTTTTTCGGTTATGTATGCATTTTGTGCAGAAATCTGCATTTGAAAATTTCGAAACGTTATGGTACACGAAGAAAACTTATAATCAGCGGATCGCATGTCGCAACGTGAATTAGGGTTAAATATGTATCCAAAAATGTCACGAAAGGTGCAAAACTGTGAACTTTAATTTTGAAACTAAATTTTTATTTTAAGTCCAGAGCCGATGAAAGGGTTATTTGGGTGAAAATTGATGAGGTTTGTTTCAGTATTAATGTACCTCAAGCATTGCTTCAAACTATTCATTTCAAAGAAGATTTTTTTTTCTGATTTTCTAGGTGCATTTAAATCATGAAATGTTTTGTGTAATGTAAGTTATTCGTGAAAAACGAGAAACCTATTTTAGGGCTGGCATTGGAAGTGCGTCCCGGCGTGGCGCTACCGTCGAGCGGGTGATGTTGGAACTATGACGGGGAAGGCCATGGGTGGGCATCACGGTGTAGAGACATACGGTGGCGGCACGGCTGCGGGATTAGCTACCTGCGGGCGACCCCAGAAGTGGGGCCCTCTGAGGTTTTCCCTGCCGGCCGCCGAAGCGCTGCTGTCGTTAGGGGGCGAGCTGCAACACCCGTCCCGCCTACCTGCGGAGGGGGCCGCCGCTTCGCGCGCCGGCCGCCGGGGCCCAGCTTAGCTCGGACCAGCCTTCGGGTCCGGCGGCTCCTGCCCGGGCGGGAACTTTCAAACTGCTGCATATGGTTTGAACGAGCCCGTTCCCGGCTGGTCGCGGGCTGAGGCCACAGATAAAGGCCTTATCTGTGGCTGAGGCTGGCGGCAAGATGACAGTGCGGGGACGGGTCCAATCACTGATTCGCGGATCCTTGGAGGCAGCGCGATCGGAGGGGGGGGGGGGGCAAATTTGTTCAGTTGACGCAAAAATAATCATTAGAGAAACGTTGGGAAAAGTCGCTCTGGTGATGATGTCGGCGGACTCGAAGTGCACGGCACACACCACGGTCTCCACGGATGACCCAAGCTTACGTAAGCTTCTGTCATTCGTGATGGTCTCGTTAACGATGAGGACGGCCACCGGGGCCCGCCGTGTAGCCGACACCGACGCAGTACCCAGATTTCAGTGCGTGCAGCAGTTTGAAAGTTCCCGCCCGGGCAGGAGCCGCCGGACCCGAAGGCTGGTCCGAGCTAAGCTGGGCCGCGGCGGCCGGCGCGCGAGGCGGCGGCCCCCTCCGCAGGTAGGCGGGACGGGTGTTGCAGCTCGCCTCCTAACGACAGCAGCGCTCCGGCGGCCGGCAGGGAAAACCTCAGAGGGCCCCGCTTTTGGGGTCGCCCCAGGTAGCCCCGTGCCGCCACCGTATCTCTCTACACCGTGGTGGGCATGCACGTAGTGCGAGCAGGCGCCATCAGGCGCCACACTATCAGAACCACGAGCACGAACTGTTGGGAGCTCAAATTATCTACAGCAGCGATTCTGTTGCCACTAAATCCTTGGCGTAAATTTCGAAAATAGCGCGAGTAACGTGGCACTGCTGATTCTGACGTTTAGGAAGGCTGGGAAGAGCGCCACGAAAATGGTAGACGCGGGATCTCTCGTATGCGCTGGCGAGCGCTGGCAGGCATGCCCTGCTGTTAGGGTCCTAGCTCCTGTGCATTGTTGCAAGGCGGTGACTCCGCCTGTTATGATGCAAGAAGACGTCAGTGGGTCATCAGCAACCAATCGCTTTCAAGCGAGTGAAGCGGGTGATTGTGGAACTACGTCCGCGGTGTTCAAAAACGGGCAGGCAGAGGGCGCCACAGGAGGGCTTGGAGAGTCTTGAGAGGGTCCTGACGTGTTCAGCCGGTAGACAAAGAAATACAAAGTTACAAAAGATACAAGCATTACAAACCAAAGATCGAAAAATCAAATCCAAGAATAAAGTACGCACAAATAACATTTTTTTCGTTTTTGAATAGTGTATCTTATTATTCTGAGCGTTGAAGATGTAATTTGACAGTGAAAGATACTTTATTTAAAAGTAATGTAAGTGCCTGATATCGTTTATGGCACTACTGTAAATTAGTTGTATCAGTGAACGTCTCATGGTTATGTGGTGATGTTTTAGATGACTGTGTGTCTCAACAGCCCGGGCCAGCGCAATATTCGTTCTTTTTGACTTAACGTGCGGGTTTATCTTTAAGTAATTTTAACTTTCATATAAATTTCTCGCCGTCAAAACTACATTTTTGAGCAGCTTCTTTTTAAGATGCCGGATTGTCATCTTTTTTTTTTGCACAATGAGAGAAGTGTTTCATACAGGGCATCGAAACTTTCGTTGACGGATCTAAACACTTTCATGATATTTGAACAAACCTAAGTTTTCTGCGCGGCACCCAATGCAGTTTGATTGCCTTGTTTGATGCACCGCATCAAAAACGTTCAATGGCTATGCCATTCTAGTTGCAATCGTGGCTTTAAACAGCTTTTATTGTCACAACCATAGTCGCTTATTCCGGACATTGATGTCGATGAACATTCGATCAAAAACTCAATACAAAGGCCCTCCTCAAATTGCACTTCATCCCATGCAGGTGTGGACGAGCGGTGCAATGGGAGCCAGTTCGCGTGTGACAGCGGCCAGTGTGTGTACGTGCTGCTCAAGTGTGACGGCACCAGAGACTGTGACGACGCGTCGGACGAGACCACTCCCATGTGCACGGGTACACTGAATAGTGGCTTAAGAGACTTGACAAATCCTCTCGTGAGTAAGGGACTTCAAAAATTAGGGAGAACTGGGCTAATAAGGGCAAAGTTCTACCTTAATGCGTAGGGATGTGCTTGATTGACCTAACCAAATGGTGGTGATAGCTAAGTGTTTTGACGATTTTAATAGTAAAATAACTATTTTACCGTTACTTCTGGACGCTCCTGAAGAGCCTCTACGATGGTGTACGTACGGTAAAGGAAATGCACAGGTATTGTGCATCGTAATGTATAATTTCGTGCATTGAAATGTATGCTCAGATCAGTACATTACAATGTACAAAAGAAGTACATTGACATTTAGGGTGTAAGAACCACTTTTTGCATAGGAATGGGCGCAAATGTAACGTTACGGCGTTACGAAGGTCACTGCTGTTCACTGTGCGCCTGGACGACAGGCCGTGACAGCAGTGACCCTCGTAACGCCGTAACGTTATATTTGCGCCCATGGGTTCCTATGCCAAAAACGCTTCTCAGGGTGTCCCCAATCCACCCTGAAGTGGATGTCATCACGAGGAGAAACGCCCTGTATTTAATATTGTAGGTAACGCTCTCACAGTGCTAACTCAAGAGTCTCAGGTGCTTGCATACGTCCGCCTGACCGCCAGACACTAGTGTTAGCAATGTAGCAAAAGACGGTTCATAAACTGAATTTTCAAACATTTGCAGCGCCGAGTACGGCGATGCGCGTGGGCGACAGGCGTACTGCCTACGTGGACTTCACGAGCGACGCGCACGAAGGCCTGGAGCTGCTCATGTGTGACACGGCCGGGGCGTGCAGCCGGCTCACTCTGTGGGGACTTCTGGCCAAGCCCAAGAACGCCACTGCCAAGCCGGAGGAGAGCGGGAAGGGCAAGCGCAAGGGCGCCGCCAAACCTCAGGACAGCCCAAAGGTCACGAGCGCGCTGAAGCCCGGCGAGAACTCCAAGGTTAAGGGCAGCCCCAAGGACGCTGCGGGCCCCAAAGCCAGCGTCACGGATGCCCCGCGTCCCGAGGCCCCCACTCCCGAGCTGCAGGCCAACGGCTCGGCGCAGAGCGCGGACGTGCAGTGCAGGCTCGCCTACACCGCCTCGTCCGGCTGCCGCCCCAGGGGCGAGTACTGCGTCAAGCGCCACCACAAGGCGAGTTGACGCCCTCTGCGGCGGGTACACCTACCCGCACTGTGCCGCAATCTGTAATGTACCGTCCCTCCTGCAATCAGATATCTACAAAAGTCGCGCAAAATGATAGTTGATAGTTTTAGCGCATTGAATGCCTGTCAAAAACCATAACATTTACATATTTTCCTTGAAATATTATCCCTGTCGGGTCCTACTTTGGCCGATTTGACCTTAAGAAAGTCCTTGCTAGTCCCTTTGAGGACACCAAATTTTCAATCCTTATAGGACAGTTTGGGCCCTTTAGCTGCCCGGCGCGACCTTTCCTCATAATAAAAAAAAATTGTGAATGGCATAGACAGAAGCACCACCCGCGTCATTACTTTTGGAAATCATTGCCAAATGGGACGGTCAACCCACAGTTGTAGGGATTTGCGAGTGCTTTGTCGCATTCCACTGAGCTGGTTCGACACCATCCACATCGCCTCCATGCCGTCCCATGAAGGATCTAGAAAACTAATTTCGTGGGGTAGAAATTTTCCAAGATAACAGAAATCCCGAAATAGGTGATGTGGTTGCGTAATTTCTAGTCATGCCACAAACAATTTTGACAGTGTGCACTGTGAAAAGTGCGTCGTTGATATAACAAACTGCAGAGTCAGCAGGAAATGCTGTGAATGCTACGAAAATCTTAACTGCAAAAGTTGGCAGGTTTTGGATTGTTAGCCCAACGACATTTTTACCACACTGTTACAAGAAAGTCATTTTCAATGCTCTGGAAATGGTTAGGGCTTTTTGAGAACAACATAAAACACTGTTTTAAAATGGCAAGCTCATCGATGGTTAGCAATTCTGGAATGACAAAAACCATTTTGAAATGACGTTTTGGCTCATTTTCGCCATTCCAAAATGGTTTTTATCATTTCATAATGACTAGCCACTTTCATCGGACGATGGGTCAGCCATTTTCATTGGTTAGCAGCACTTGCTGGTAATTAATGACTTTTTTTTAACAGTGCAGTGTGGTTGTGATGGCAGGACCATCCCCGCGGGTACCGGCCTCTGCCCTCGGGCACCTACGCGCTGGCGCTGGAGCGGCGCCCGGCCGGGCTGGCGGTGTGGCTGCAGGGCCTGCACGAGGCGCCGGCCTGGCTGCAGGAGGCCGGCGGGCCGCCCGCCTGGCTGCCGGTGGCCCGGGACAGCAGCGTGCTCAGCGTCAGGCCGTCCTGGCCCAGGGCGGCCCTGGCCGTGCGCTTCGAGGCGGCAGCGGAGCCGGAGCCCGCGGCGCCGCCGGCAGGCTCCGCCAGTGGGACCCGCAACACCACGGGAGCTCGAGCTACTCGCCGCTAGCACTCGTCCGCCAGCGCTCCACCTGCAGCCCACAGGGCAAAGCTTTTGTTATTACTTCAACATATAATAAAGTTCGTCACCACAATAAACATCTGGGACACGAAAATGCGTTATTTTGGTACACACTTTAAGCGACAAGGGGCATTTTTGTTCGATTAGACGCGGCGATTTCGATTTTAAGCTGAACATTACGGATTATGATTTGCGGCACAAACATACACACATATCCTGATGTATTATCCTTACGCACGAAGTTAAGCATACGGATGCTGTGCACACTTTAGGGTAATTCCACGGTAAAAAGACACGGCGTATAATATTGATGTCACCGTTTATCACAGATTACGTGCGCCTGTTTTGGCCCTTAGGACAGGTGACGTTAGACCGTGCACGGGTGACATGTGCCGCACAAGAACGCGCGCCGGTAGCACGCGGTGGCGAGACACGCGGCGGAGAGACACACTGGAAGTTACTTTCGAGAAGATCGGGGACCTCCACGTTGCCAGCCTCGAAGAAATACTTTCTCCGGAGCAAGTGGAGAAGGACAAGCCGCCTGCTTGCCACCGTGGTAGCGATCACGCTTGCAGAGGAGAACCAGCACCGACGAAAGCGGATGACAAAGTGACCGATTCGACGCGATAACACGACAGGGAAGGGGGTGAGTGAAAGGGCGGGGGGAGGGGGCAGGGAAGGGGAGCACCGGAGACATCGTTGGCGGATGTCGAAACCCTGGCCGCAGGGAGAAAATGCATTCGCGTAGGAAACAACAATAATCACCGGCCGGGCTTTTCCTGCACTTTGTGGTGTGGCACTAAAATTAACTAAAATATTGAGGGAACGCCCTATTCTTTCCACACGTCCTGAATTGTATTTGTCGAAATGGTCGGTGCATCCCCACACTACCGCGGTGATGCTGCGGCTAGGCACGGTCCGGCATCCCCCCCTCCCCGGTCCAGAACACTGCGAACTCGGACCTACCTTTCTCTCGCCCGCCTACGGTGCACCCCACGAGTGCGACAGAGACAGATGCTATGGAGAGTGTGATGGACCGGCGCCACCACCCTGCACCTGTTTCGAACGCCGCACCCGCTCCCCACGGGCGAGCCCCTCCTGGTCCCGTTCGTCACCACGCAAATTATAGTCTGATCAGTCTGGGAAGAACGCTGGACCTCGGAGCTTCCACGGCTCCGCCACCCCAGCACCTGCAGCAACACTGAGGCTGGGAAGGTCTGTGGACCTGGGGACCCCATCACATCTGGTCCGTGCTTTGGACCAGTGACCTGGGGTAGTGGAGGTGTGAAACAGACAGGGGAAAATTTCGAACGTCTTGGAATATTGCTGTTGTGCAAACGGCAACATATTCGGAAGCATAAAAGGAATCACTCATCCAAATTTCAAGCAAATATCTTTTAAATTACGGTCTACACAGCTGAAAACACGGTTTCGAAAATATAAAAATGCATCGAGGAGTACGGTTCAAATCCAAGTCTTACGGTCAAATTTTATATGACTGGGCTTGAAACTTTGTGTTAAATGCATCTACAATCATCGTTTTTAATTTATAACACGCAAAAATGAATTCGCGAGTGAGAATTTAAAGGTCTCCAGTACCCTCATTAAAGCGCGAGGAGTGCCTTTTGTTGACACAGACGGGCCCAGCCGAAGCAGGCAGGAGCATCCTCCCCCACCTCCTCCCAAAACGCACTGCTACCGCAGCAACACCAGCGTTCTTCGCAGACTGATCAGACTATAGTCATTCTCTGTGTGAACTCGTGCCGCGCCATGACCGCCCTCGAGGTGGCTGACGAGGAGTGGGAGCGATCGCAGATCAGGCTGGTGAGGGAGCGGCCCGCCCTGTGGCGGCCGAAGTCGGCCCTCTACAAGAACAAGGTAGGCGTACGCCAGACCGCGTCTTGGCGTAACAGGCTTCGCTCACCACGAATCACTGTTCCGCCACTCCACGCCTGGCGCACGCCTACCTTGGCCTGCCGGCGGCTGTCACCTGACGAGTAGGACCCTGCGGGGACAGACCGTAGGACGCCCCACGGTCGCAACCGCGCTCATGTTCGCTCTTCCGAACGAATCTTGCGTCGCCCTTTCGTTATCAATGCCACTCAACCAGTCCTAACCTAACCTCACCTGCCCGCGCCCAACCTACCCAGTCACCCACTAACCTAACCTAACCGAGCGTAACCCCCTTGAGTCACTGATCGGCCCCTTCCCGACAGGCGCATGGCGCACACTGACCTAATCCAACCGGTGGATTTATAATTTTGGACCACATGTAAAATTTATCTAGGAAACTGCTTGGACTGCGGTGCCTCTGAGGGGAGGTTCACTTTGGTATGATGCAAGAGAGATGTGGTCCAACTTTAAGCTTTCTACGTCTAACCGTTCTCGAGAAATCGCGCAGACAGACAGACAAAACATTTTTGACCTAGTCGGGTAAATGCTTCGCTTTCGCTCAGCCAATGAGGCCCGCAACGAGCAGGCCTGGGTGGTGGTGGCAGTGCACCTGTACGATACACGTTAGTAGTGTTGGGGTGTGCGTCCGTCCGCTCGCCGAGCGTAGCCTGTCCGAGCCCCGCATCAACTGTGTTATTGTTTTATCAGCGCAAGCGTGCCGGGATGCCTGGGGGCGAATCCGGACAAACTAACGGCAGGCCCAGCGCCGTAATGCCACGCGCAGGAGCGGCATGGGCGCGGACGACGTGGAGGCGCCGCCGAAGTTCGCCACCGAACTGTCGTTCCTGGACGACGGGGGGGGGGGGGGGGGGGGGGGTTTAATTTATATTTCCTTTATTATTTTTAACCAGGTTAGGTTAGTTTAGCTTAGGTAACCTAACCTTACCTCAACCAAGCTAACCTAACCTAACCTAATCGGAAAAAATTAACTAAATAGAAATAAATTTAATTTCCTCATTTTAACTGCATTCCGAACGGTATGCAGGACGGTGCTGGAGAGCACGCGGGGCCAGGTCGGCGATGACGACAGGATGTCCACGGATAAGAACCTCGACCGCTGCCTACCAATAGACACGTCCGCCGAAGTTCGCCACCGAACTGTCGTTCCTGGACGACGCGAGGTGATGGAGAGCACGCGGGGCCAGGTCGGCGATGACGACAGGATGTCCACGGCCTCAGCTGGGGTGAGTAGAATGCGGCCGCTTCGGCCTCCACACAGCCCCTGCAGAGCTCTAGTGGTGCCTAGTGCCGCGTTGTTTTGTTAAGTCAGCAGCTGACGCCGTGTTCCGGGCCGCGTCGCAGGATGTCCTGAGGGGCTGGTGCAGCCCGAAATCCCTCCCGTGGCGTGGACCCGGAGCGGCTTGGTGAAGTCGCCGTCGTGAGGGTGGCGCCCAAGCGGCGCGCCGACGGCATCGCGGTGGTTGGCCAGGCAGGGCCTTCGGGGACTGCGCGGCCGCCTCCATTGCCTCCGCCTGCGCGGATGATTGCGGTGCGGTCGCCGGCCGGCATCCGCTACTTCCGGGCGATCCCCGTGCCTGCGACGGGCCGCCCAGCAGCCGTCGTGGGTCCGCGCCTCCCTGCGCCGCCTCGATCGCCCGCAGCTGCCAACCCGGCACCGCCCGCAGCTGCCACTGCTGCCTTGGCCGTGGAGGCCCCTGCAAGACGGCGCTGGCGACGTCGGTGAGCGGGTGGACAGGGCGGCGTTCCGGCGGAGGATGGTGCAGCAGGGGTATGAAGAGCGGGACCGCCTGAGCGAGGAGCGTCGCGGGAACGTCCAAGCCGCCCCTCAGCTTGCATCCCCTGGCGGCTAGACCGGCCCAATTTTCCAAACGTTGAAAAATCTCATGACGGCTAGTGCTCATATTTGTCTCCGACCTAAAACATAATTTAAAAAAAAAACGGGATTTTTCGGACAACAGGAAAAGGTCGCGAAATCGGTTCAAAGATGGCGACGTCGGAATCCCGCAAAATCATCTCCCGCGCCACTTTGCCGAGCGATTTTCCGGGTAAATATCGATCTTACGAGGAAAGTGCATAGAGTCAAAGTTGTTAAAAATAAGCTGGTTAGTCTAAAAAAAATTTTTTTGTTTTTTTTTTCGAAAAAATTCGAAATTTTATTGCCTAACTTGCAGGGGCAAACGGCTAAAACTTAACAAAGAAACCGTTTATAGCATCTTATTGTCGTGGTGTCGCTGGAATCATTAAAAATGTCACCAATACTACAAATCAACCATTATGCGGTAAGTTATATTTTGATGTACAACACCTCTTTTAACATTTAATCCAATGTTTTTGTTACAGGTATAAGGTATTTTACGTCATTTAGGTAAAACAATCAGAATCATTGTTATAGTTACATAAAACAACCGTTGTTATAGGCTACAGGTTCAGGTTAAGCTCAAAACATCACTGTAATTTATTTCTCTTTCTGTCCTCAGCCACGGAGTAGCAGCAGCTGACGCTCACATTCGTCTTTGGTTAACTGGTTTCCCTCCAGGTACCTGGTGATCAGCGCCACCCCTCGTTCCGCACAATCATTCACAACCTGGAAATTATTCACAACCCGCAGCCCATGGAGAAAGTCCACGTCCGCAACCCAGTTGGTGGGATCCTTTTCAAGGAAGCCTGCAGGGATACCGGTCGCCTCGAAGAACTTCGGCGACGCCGTGGACGCGAAGTTTTCGAGGCGAAGGTGTGCAAGACTGTCTACGTTGATCTCCGCCCGAATCTCAGCCCCCTTGTCGGGGCCAGATTCAACGTCCCTATTCTTAATTGCGGACACAGTTCTTCGAGTTCTTCGAGGCGACCGGTATCCCCGCAGGCTTCCTAGAAAAGGATCCCACCAACTGGGTTGCGGACGTGGACTTTCTCCATGAGCTGCGGGTTGTGAATAATTTCCAGGTTGTGAATGACTGTGCGGAACGAGGGGTGGCGCTGATCACCAGGTACCTGGAGGGAAACCAGTTAACCAAAGACGAATGTGAGCGTCAGCTGCTGCTACTCCGTGGCTGAGGACAGAAAGAGAAATAAATTACAGTGATGTTTTGAGCTTAACCTGAACCTGTAGCGGTTGTTTTATGTAACTATAACAATGATTCTGATTGTTTTACCTAAATGACGTAAAATACCTTATACCTGTAACAAAAACATTGGATTAAATGTTAAAAGAGGTGTTGTGCATCAAAATATAACTTACCGCATAATGGTTGATTTGTAGTATTGGTGACATTTTTAATGATTCCAGCGACACCACGACAATAATATGCTATAAACGGTTTCTTTGTTAAGTTTTAGCCGTTTGCCCCTGCAAGTTAGGCAATAAAATTTCGAATTTTTTCGAAAAAAAAACAAAAAATTTTTTTTTAGACTAACCAGCTTATTTTTAACAACTTTGACTCTATGCACTTTCCTCGTAAGATCGATATTTACCCGGAAAATCGCTCGGCAAAGTGGCGCGGGAGATGATTTTGCGGGATTCCGACGTCGCCATCTTTGAACCGATTTCGCGACCTTTTCCCGTTGTCCGAAAAATCCCGAATTTTTTTTTTAAATTATGTTATAGGTCGGAGACAAATATGAGCACTAGCCGTCATGAGATTTTTCAACGTTTGGAAAATTGGGCCGGTCTACCAGGCGGCGTCCGTGCTGCTGCCCCAGCTCCTGCAGCTCGTGGCAGCGGTGGTGGTCGAGGACCCCGGCGTCTGCCGGTCGTCGACGCGCCGGTGGCTGCTGCCGCTGTCCCTGCAGGTGGGCAAGGCGGGAGGGCGCCGTCGAGGAGAGCGCCGTCGAGTAAGCCATCGTCGGCGGGCCGGCCCAACACCTCTACCGGAATTACCTCTTATGTCAGTAGAGGTGAATTCCGGGCGAGCGTGATTTGCCTCTACCATCGGTAGAGGGAAAATACAGACAGTGCGATTTACCTCTACTCCCGGAAACGCGCGTTCGCGTCCAGGAACCAAGTGCGCTCACTGAATCTGAACGTTTCAGGACACTTCGAACCCTTTAGGTGTGCCTAAGAAGACAGAGACTTAAAGACGTGTAACCATTGTGCTTATTTCTTTTATTTTCACCGAACTTTAGGAGGATTATGAGGCAGGGTAAGAGAAATAAAATTGTTTTATGTGTAACTGGTGTAAGTTGTTGGTTTACTAAGACAAATGTAGTGCACTAAAAAAATACAGCATCTGTCATTGACAAAAATACATAAGGCTGGCAATTGAGGGAGCTCAATCTCAAGACTGTCAATCCAGCTGTTAGCACCCATAACCTAGTTTTGGGGACACAGCCCGCACTGCGCGCCCAGTTTTGCAAACCACGCATTCTGACCGTCGCGAAGCGCCGCGCCTAAGTAGCACAGCGAGCCCTCGGGCGGCTCGCGGCGCGGAGCGACGGGCAGATGCAACTGGACTGCGATCAAGAACGGACGCTCCGGTGGGTGAGTGCAGGGCGGACACACTTCTACCAACTTAGCCGTGCCTTTCTTAGTCTCAATACACTAATCTAAACTGAACCACCTTGATTATTCCCTCCTTCCTTCTCACCATCGTAACACAGCATGAGAGGGCATCACCTCAATATTACATAAATGATTTCAAAAAAAAAAAACAACAAAACAGCAGGACAGTTCCATCTGTGCCATCACATCAAAAGCCGTCAAATTAAAAACAAAATAACACCCTTACAGTCAGTGGGACAATGCCAAGTGTAGCTTCATCACAAATGCCGTTCAATCAAAAACAAAATGCAAGCCAGAAAGGGAGCTCAACCTTAAGAGAGAATCTCACTTAAGGGGGCATCACCTTCAAACAAAATGGAACAGAAAAAAAAGAAACCAACCAGTCCAATAATTAACCCAAATAACATATCACATCCTGTCAGGAGAAGCAGACAAAGCCATTTACATTTAATTAAATTAGAAAAGTATTCAAATCACAAACAAGATGCAAGCCAGCAAGCAAAAACATGCGAAAGAGCTCAATCTCAAGACTGTCAAACCAGCATGAGAGAGCGTCACCTCATTATTACATAAACCAACCGGGGAAAAACAGCAGGACAGTTCCATCTGTGCCATCACATCAAAAGGCGTCAAACTAAAAAAAAATAACACCCTTACAGTCAGCGGGACAATGCCAGCATCATCACAAATGCCGTTCAAGAAATCAAGCATAGTCCAATAATCAATCCAAATTACATATCAAATCCTGTCCGGAGAAGAAAATTACACACCAAATCTCCTGAGAAAAAAAGGACAGGGCCATTCAATATGTACCATCACCTCTAAAACCTTTAAATAAAAACTAAATATAAGTACTCTAAGGGAGCTCAACCTCATGAGTGTATCACACTTGAAGGCACCACCTCAGAGCACAAGAGTGACCACACCTGATTTCCTTGGCGGCAGACAGAGCATGAAGGGAGAATCTTGAGGAGAGCTGCCGTCAGATGGAACGTATCTGTCATTTGTTTGTCGCTGCGCTGCTGTGCACATGACGCCACTTCACTTTAGTTCTGAAATCACACAGACGAATTGACAATTAAATCAAAGAATATGCGCAAGCACAATGCGGGGGCATTCTGTTGCAAATATTAATCTTCACATTCTGAAGTTCTGTTTTATGTTCTATCAACTATGTACATAATTAAATTACCCGCCTATTGTTGTTCCTTGCTAATTCTCATAGACTGTAAATAGCCTCATTAGCTAATTGCCATAGTCACCGCCTGCAAGTAATTAGACCTCACTGCACATGCACATGAATGCACACCCACAATGCAATGTAACGCTCCAGCAGCTCCAACCATGTTGAAAGCCGGAAATAAAACTTACTTCCTCTCCAGTCTCCGTACTGTGTAGTTGTGTTACCTCGTTGCTCCCAATTCCTTATCGCTCAATATCAAGAACATCAGACATTCTACCCTTAACTGTTCATACAACAGGTTATGGGATCCAGAACGCTTACACTGCGCGAGTGATAGTGAAATTGTGATTCGTGAATTTACCCCGAAATTGGACTTGTGAACTTTTGAGGTTAACCGCGCACATTGTCGCCGTTAACGAATCTACAAGTGTCTTGAGAGATCAGAATGGCGACTAGTTCTCGCGGTCGTCGCCCGCAGGAGAGCCGCGAAGACGACTATGAGGGTGCGACAGTAGTCACCTCCGAAGCTCCTCCTCCCTTTAAGAAATTGAGGGGAGAAGAGAACTGGGGAACCTGGAGGACGCTAATGGAGGCCCATCTCGGGGACTACGAGCAACATCTTCGGGAGGAGCTCCATGAAGAGGCGCAAGAGGATCCGCTGCTCCCTCTGGCCCGGCGGGATCGTTATGCCCGGACACAAATCCTGCACGGGAAAAAATTATTTCGCTGTTTTAGTTAAAAAGTGTTCGCTAGAACGATTTTCGCTGTTCTAGCAAACATTATCACAGATTCAGCAAATGTTTTTACTAAATGAGGAACAATGAGTTTGCTCTCATAGCAAACACTTGTTGACTGAGATGTGTTCGCTCTCTTACTGACAATGTTCACTGTGCGAGCGAAAGTGTTTGCTAAAGCAGTGAACAAAATAAATCAATCTGGTCCAACGGCGGTCCACTGAATAAAGGTGACTACTAATAGGCGAAACACATGCACGTCCGTTTGGGTTAGCAGATATCGCACTCGGAAGACAACCTAATCATCCGGGGTTCGAATCCCGGGATCAGACCTTCGTTTCAAGGCTATGACTAGCACCACGACCATGAACACTGCTATAGCAGCGAACATCCGTTTGCCAGCCATAGAGCGAAATTTTCCGTCCCTCATTTGCAAAATATTGCTCCCTGGCCCAGCAAAAATTGTTCGCTGTTTTACCAAAAATTTATTTAGCGAACAAAAGTTTGCTGAAATGGCGGATTTTTTACCTGAGCATTTTTTAGCGAACAAAAACTTGGTAGAACAGCTAGAATTTTGCTATTCTAGCGAACTTTTTTTTTTCTGTGTGTTTGGGCTAGAGGAGCACCTGGTGCAGCACGTTGCCGGGGCCAAGACGGCCTACCAGATGTGGTCTAAGCTGGTGGGCATATACGAAGACCGAGGGACAGCGAAGAGATTGGGTTTGGTGAAGAGGCTCACCAAACTTAAACAAAACGGGGATCTGAAGGATTATGTGAACGAGTTTATATCCCACGTCAATAAGATCAAGGAGACGGGGAAGAAACTGGCAGACGACGACGTCCTCATCGGCTTGCTATTCCAGGGGGTGAAACAGGAACACGAGAGCTACTGCGACATCCTGGAACACACGCAGGCCGACCAGAGCTTCGAACACATGTCCGGGTTGCTGCTGCGGCGAGGCGCAAAGCTCCGTGAGGAAGGCCTCGAAGGAGGTCGGAATTCGGCGCTCGTGGCGGGACGGCATCACCCCTATGGCTCCAGCTTCAGGGGCCAGCATCAGCCGGCCCGAGGCGGTCGCGGAGGGCGCGGGGTAGGGTGTTTCACGATATCGAATTTCATACCCACGGGTGTTTTATTTTGAAGAATATGGTCTTAAACGAGCCTGTACCGATTTTGAGCGAAATCGGACGACGTTTAGTCGAGGCAAAGCGCTAAAACAGATTCCGGTGCTTCGCGGGTTGCCTACCTCCGCCTGGACTGCAAGCGCGCCCCCAGCGGGCACGGTGCACGGCGACTGGCGCTCGACCGTGCCAAACCCTTCGGGTAGGTCCCAACTAGCGCCTCAAATGCCCGGAAGGCCGATCGCAATCACTTCAAACCACACTAAATGTCAGAAAAGGCGATTTTCAGTTTTTTTTTCGGATTTTGGCCAAACTGGCGAGCTTGGTTCGGTTTCTACGAGGTGGGCAGAGAGGCCTCCCTAGGGTTCGATGTTACAACACCTCGGGGTCACGCTACCCCACCGCGTTCTGAGGGATTTCACGCTGGGAAAGTTCGGTGCAGCCGGCGCTCCGTTTGAATCGCCCGCGCGCCGCCGCCTGGTTGAGTGGTGGGGAGCGTTCGGCTGGTGGGTGGTAGTACGTCGAGTACCGTGACCGTTGGGGGTGGCAGGAGCAGACTGCGCACCCGAGGCCGGGAGCACTACGTCGCCCGCACCAGCCTGAGGGTCCTCGTAGCGGAGGAATGCCCCATCTCCGACAGCCAGCCCGACCCGATTCAGGGGTGCGGGAGAACCAGTGAATTCCGACAACCCGCCCTTCTGAGACTCGGGCCTGTGAGAAACAGAAGGGTTGTGGGCGTCGAGGACGTCACGGTGCAGAACATCACACCCCTTAACGGACACTGCTATGTCAACATCCTCGCCGGCCGGAACGCTCGTGATGGCCTCGACGACGACGCGCATGCTCACTGCCGCATGCTCAGCGCCGGCGGCGGCGGCGGGCTTGGTGGTCCACGTCATCTGCAGCGACTGGTTCCGCTGTAGTCGTAGCATCCCCATAGCAGTCCGGCGTCACGCTTGCAGCCGTGCATCTCACGACCAGGCACGGGGCTTCGAGGCTACAGAGAGCTGGGACTACTGAAAGGGACCACAGCAGGACAGGGTGGTGTCTAGTTCGTCTGGGCCCACAAGTCAGCAGTCTAGTCAGAGGCGCCTCGTCGGTCACATTAGGGTTAGTCGCAACGCGCATCAGTACAGGTGACAGAACACAGGACTGGACAGAATCACTATCGCATCGCAGGGCCAAAAGCATCGCTCGCTAAGCAGCGCGGCGCACAGCAAGCAGGCGCGATAGGCAAGGCCAGAGCAGCGGGGCAGCGCATGATTGCAGCAAGCGTCACAGGCTACAGGGGCGGCCGAGGGGGCCTCAGAGCAGCGGGGCGGGGCGCCACGCGATCAGGCGGCCGCTGCGGCGGGTCATTGCTGGCGGGCGGGCCGCGCGCCGCCAGCGCCTGCGCAGGGTCTCGGTGTTGGCCCGGTCGGACCGGCGCGCAGGGCGCACGGCTGCAGCACGCCACCAGCCAAGGCGCACCGGGGCAGCGTCGAGGACGGCGAAGGCCATTGTTACGGGGGATCGGCGGCAAGGACGCCGTCGGGGGCCGGGGGCCTCGACCAGGGACAGGGACGACAGGAACGCGGGCAGCGTCGACCGCGTCTCATGGCGGCAGCATGACGGTGGCGGACATGGACACGCACTCGCACGTCGTACGGACGACGACGCCCAAACACAACTCCAGGACACACTGCAGGCAGGGAACAGGGACACAGACATGGGCACTTCTTACCAGGAGAGGGTAGACGTTACCGTCAACGATAAGAGTCGCAAGTCCGTGTGCAAGGGCGGGGAAGTCCAAGGGAACCGTGCCACGTCAGGGACAGGACAAGGAAGGACGGGGGTCCGTCAACAGCAAGGGAAGCATCAGGGCGTGCAGGATGTCGGGTCCGCGGTAGGGAGCCAGACGGTCACAGCGGCGGCGAACAACGAACACACGATTTCACACTGATTCTGGACACGTGAACCCGTTATCCCACTTCTGACACCAATGTTAGGATTTGGCCGGTAAGGAAATAGGCAAGGAAAGGAGCGGATCACAGGGAAGGAACCAGGCTCTATTCAGGACTGATACAGGTTTTGCAGCGGTTGTCACGGGCAACCAGCGCGCGGTACCACCAACAGAGGCCCGACGAAAGGCACCAGTTTTAGGCACCGCCAACCCTAGGGCAAAACCCGTACAATATAAAAATTGTTGAATATTACTTGGATAGTGGTTCCTTTGATAACTTACAGAGTGACTCATCCTATCTCCACAATTACAGGCCAACCAAAAAGGAATCTGTTGAATGTGCAGGGGACCAGGCGTTATTAACAGAAGGAATAGCAACTCTGCATCTAGATGGAGATAAATACAACGGCTTATCGGAGATCCAAGTGAAACACTGTCCAGCTTTGACGAGCAACCTTTTGTCTGTGAGTACCATAGCTAAGAGCAACCTAGTGACGGTTTTTATTGATAACTATGGGGGCATATTCCGAAAGGAGGACATTATCATTAAAGGCAAACCAATCTTAAAGGCTAAAGAAAGTAATGGCACTTACAAATTAAATCTTGAGGTAACAACAAATAATACTGCTCTATGGGCTGGCAAAGCCTCCGAAAAATATAATCTATGGCATAGGAGGTTTGCTCATATTGGAAAAAATAGTCTCAATCAATTAAAAAATGGCCTTGTGGATGGTATCCCAGCCTATATCACTGATGATCCTAGTCCTTGTCAGATCTGTCTGGAATCAAAACAAACTCGAACTCCATTACCTCAAGGAGGGGTCAACAGGGCAGTGGATTTACTTCAAATCATTCACTCGGATGTCTGTGGGGTAACAGATGCTTTATCTTTGGAGGGTTACCGTTATTTTGTCACCTTTATTGATGACAAAAGTAGGTACACTATGGTTAGTTTGTTAAAAAATAAAGATGAAGTATTTGACAAATTTAAATCCAACAAAACCTTGGTCGAGAAACACATTGGGAAACACATAAAAATAGTAAGGTCAGATAATGGTGGTGAATATTGTAACAGGATTTTTAGCGAATATTTTAGAAACGAGGCAATAATCAGACAACTATCAATCCCAGACACTCCTGAGCAGAACGGGGTGTCAGAGAGGGCCAATAGGACACTTCTTGAAAAAGTTAGGGCGTTGCTAAAGGAAGCGGGCCTTGAATTTAAATACTGGGCAGTAGCCCTTGAGATGGCAGTCTATTTGAAAAATATTAGTCCGACAAAGTCAGTGATTGGGGCAGCTCCATTCCATGCCTGGACGTGCTCAAAACCAAATGTGCAGAACCTTAGAACTTTTGGGTGTCTGGCATCAGTCCATGTGAGTAGAAAGAAAAGTAAGAAGTTGGGAAATAGGAGCATAAATTGTATTTTTGCGGGTTATGATGAAGAGAAAAAGGGATTTAAACTGCTGGATCTAAGTCAGAAACACAGAATTTTTGTTGAAAGGAGTGTTGTTTTCGATGAGAGAAGGTTCCCAGCAAAAGAATTGGGATTAGCAAGGGAACACCTAAAAATTAGTAGTCAAGAAGAAAAGCAAATGAGTGACATTCCTCCGTACACAGGAGTCATAGTGAATTCCTTCAGAAAATCAGGTTCCAAGGAAAATGAAAGTGACGTAGAAGAGTACTCAACAACTAGTATCTCCAGACTATCACATGATCAACAGAGCTGCTCGAGCACAACTGATTCCAGTTTGTTAGTCGATGTAGAAACCATTAGTACTGTGTCGTCACAAGACGATTTTTCAGATCTTGGCAAGAGAACTAGGATTCCTAAACAATTTCCAGGTTTCATAACCTATGGCTATAAAAATCAAAGCCTTATGGCTTCTAATGTCCATGTTCCTAATAATAATGACATGGATCCGAATAAATAGCATTCTAATGTCCATGTTCCTAATGATAAAAATGACATGGATTCAAACAAATACCATTCTGATGTCCATGTTCCCAATAATGAGAACAACATGGATCCTAATAAATATCATGAACATGTCCATGCCAATCTTGGTATGGATCCGGATATGAATATCCCTATGAGAGCAAGGGAAGCATTGAGTGGCCCTGAAGCCAATTTTTGGTAGGAAGCCATGATTGATAAACTTAATGTTGTAAATAATTAATACAATCCTGTGACATTATCTATCCTTATGGTTATTCTTATGTTTAATTGTATTCCTCAGGTATCTGTGGGTATTCAAATGTCCCTCCTGTTAAATTTCTCATACTCTGCATCCCTGCTCTCCAGCCAGAACGGAAATAAACCTCACTTCCTCTCCAGTCCCAGTACTGTGTGGTTGTGTTTCTTATCGTTCCTGAATCCTTATCGTCTTGCATCCAGACCTTTTGATATCCTATCACCGATTTACTACAACAGGTTATGGGCCCAGAGCTACGCCTCCACTGCGCCTAGTCTAAAAATCCGTGTTTCTCGTGTGATAGTGAAAAATTCGCGTGTGAACTTTTGACCGTAAGCATGGCCACCAGGCGGCAGCAAGCCAACCGCCAGGATAGTGCCGACGAGGGCACCTCGTCCGGATCGTCGTCCCAGCAGTTCCAGCCTCTGCCCATCGAGCTGCTGCTGGGAACGGAGAACTGGAAAACGTGGAAATTCGCCATCCGGGTCACCCTGGTCCAGGAGGGCCTTGTGAATTGCATCAACTCGCTCCCCTCCGAGGAGGCCCGGGCGAACCCCGAATCGCCTGAGATGAGGAGGGACTCGCGGGCGCACGCCCGCATCTGCACGTCCCTGCACCGGAGCGTGGTGATCCACGTCATCGAGACGCAGTACGCCAAGGAGGCGCTCGACGTGCTGTGCTCCATCTTCGAGGACAGGGGAATGCACCGGCGCATCAACCTCATCTCCGATCTGTTCGAGCTGAAGCACGCCAGCTTTCCCAGCCTGCGCCAGTACGTCATGGCCGTGAAGGACGTCAACAGCATCGCGGCGACCGGCAGGCCCATGGAGGACGAGACGTCCGCCGTCATGCTTCTCCGGAACCCGCGTCCAGAGATGAGGCAGCTGAGGCAGCTCATCGAGCGGACGTGCACCTCCGCCATTCCGGGAGAAGAAGGAGAGACGACCATCAAGTTCGAGGTCGTCGTCGGGGAGCTGCTGAAGGAAGCTCGTGTCGAGGAGCAGGAGAACAAGAATCCTGGAAGGGCGCTCAAATTTGGCGCCAATCCGGGACCAGACCACCACCGCGGCCGCCATGAGCAGCCTTCCACCAGAGGGCAGCAGCAGCGGCGCGGCGACAAGAGGAAGGCGGTGGACCACGGGCCGGGCAGCCAGCACGGCCAGGCCTGGCAACACCGCCCCCGGTTCAACAGCAACAACAACAACCAGCAGACGACGAGCAACACACACTGTGCCATATGTCGGGTGCAGAACCACTCGACAAGTATGTGTCGACGGGGTCCTTTCCCGCCCTGTCCTCACTGCAGGAGGACAAACCACGCGGAGGACTGTAAGTATGCAAGAAGGAACCCAAATGAAAGTGCTAGAGTTGACAATCGTGAAAATGGCAGTGCCGGTGCCAAAAGGTTTAGAGTCAGTGGTGAAAGTGGTGGGCCCAAGGGTCCCAACAAGTGGGTCATGAATATGGCCAGAAGTGGTGAGAGTGATTGTGTAAGTAATGGAAATAAAAATTCTACTGAAATGTATATCGACAGTGCTGCTTCAAAAACCATGACCGGTGACAGAGACTTCCTGCACAACTTCACAGAAATTAATAACAAAGAGCCAATTACATGCACTGCGGGACAAACCCTTTACACTGCAGGAACAGGCACACTAAAATTAATCACCAGTGAGTGCATCGGTCTAGAGGAAATAGACAATGTAACTTACGTGCCAGGTTTGACATCAAACCTACTATCAGTAAATAGTATCTCCAAGTCCGGCTACATCACTTTGTTTCAGAACAGCAAATGTCAAATCTATGAACCCCGCAATATACAAATTATTGGTTGCCCTCTTCTTGAAACCATAGAGCAAAATGGCACCTACAAAATACAGTTAAAGGTTGAACCGGTGAAAGTCGCTCTCAAAACATCAGTAGACCATAAAGTAAATGATTTGTGGCATCGTAGACTTGCCCATCTTAGCAGAGACAATCTTAGCTTCATGATTAATAAAAACTTGGTTACTGGAATCACTAACAAACAAGAATTTTTGAATAACTGCGGTACCTGCCTCAAGGCAAAACAAACTAGAATTTCTTTTCCTAAAACTGGTGCAAGGAGAGCCGACGATTTGCTGGAAATCATCCATTCAGATGTGTGTCAAGTTACTGACGGGCCTTCTTATAAAAATTACAGATACTTTGTGACATTTATTGATGATAAAACTAGATACACCATAGTTGTTCTTAAAATCTAAATCTGAAGTTCTTCAAACATTCATTGATTATAAAAATATGGTTGAGAGACACACTGATAAAAGAATAAAAATAGTAAGATCAGACATTGATGAAGAGTATTGCAGTAACGTTTTTGACAAATATTTTAAACAGGAAGGCATTGTCAGACAATTAACTGTTGCACACACACCTGAACAAAATGGGGTAGCAGAAAGGGCAAATAGAACCCTCTGCGAAAAAATAAGGGCGCTCCTAAAAGAGGCAGGCCTTGACAACGCTTATTGGGCAGAGGCACTCAGCATGGCGGTGTTCATAAAAAATGTCACACCGACGAAGGCTGTTGAAAATATTGCTAGGATCGCCGGGCGTCGGTAGGGAACAGGGAAAGGAAGCGAGAAGCGTCTGGACAGGACGGCGTCTATTCCAAGAGTGCAGGGGGGCAGGACAAACAATCTGGGTGCTAGGATACGGGTAGCGACAGGCGACGCGTTACAAGAGGGCGCCGGCCGGTACCGGCGCTACCAACCGCGGAGACCCTAAAATCCCAACAATATGGTGCCACAACATGCGTGGACAGGGCACGAGCCAGACCTCAGCAACCTGAGGGTTTTTGGCTGTCTTGCAAATGTACACATCCCTGGAGGTACGAGCAAAAAGCTGGGAGACAGAAGTAGGAGTTGCGTTTTTGTGGGTTTGGATGATGAAAGAAAAGGTTTTAAAGTATTAGATTTAAATTCAAAAACTATTACCACAGTCATAAGTGTAGTGTTTGACGAGTCAGTCTTCCCAGCTAAAACTCGAGCCCCTCAAGCCCAGCAAGAGAATCCTCTGGTCCAGGAGGAGACTCGTAAATTACTGATTCCAAGTAGCACAGTAATTTATGGAAGTCCGATACAGTCTCAGATCGGTCTAGACACTGAAAATGAAAATAGTTCATATTGGGAGGAATATTCCACCACAAGTATTTCTAGAATATCAGGGGATGAGCAGAGCTCAGATCCCGATACAAGCAGCACGACTGAAACAGAAAATTCTGATTCACCAATTCATGTGGAAACACCACAGCACACTCGGAGAAAGAGAGTGCAAAAGAAATTCCCTGACTTCATAACCTACGGTATAGGTGAAGCTGCAGGACAAATGGCCCTCCTAGCCGGTCCCACATTTTTTTTGTTCCTAAAAACTTTGAGGAGGCAGTCAACTGCCCCAATAGGAAAAATTGGATCGAAGCTATGCAGGATGAGCTTGACTCTTTTGAGAAAAACTCGGTCTGGAAATTAGTACCGCTCCCAGCTGGAGCAAAATTAGTGGACAACAGGCGGGTTTTCCGCAAGAAGGAGAACCAAGATGGCACGACACTTTATAGAGCTAGGCTGGTCGCAAAAGGTTATACTCAAATGTATGGAGTAGACTATCATGAGACTTTTGCTCCTGTGGTGAGACGGACTGCCCTTAGAATTTTGTTTTCAACAGCCGTAAATTTTAATCTGCATATTGACCACTTAGATGTAAAAAACGCTTTTCTATATGGGGATCTGTCAGAAGATGTTTTTGTGTGCCAGCCAGAGGGTTTCACAGAGCAGCAATCTCATGGCAAGGTCTGTAAGCTGCAGAAGGCAATGTATGGGCTGAAACAAGCAGCTAGAAGTTGGTATTGGAAAATAGATAAGGTGCTTAAACCTCTGGGTTTCAAAAACCTTCCAGATGAGCCATGCGTTTACCATAGAGTCAGAAAAGACTCAGTAATCATGCTGGCACTCTACGTGGATGATTTTTATGTTATTTATAACTCTGTCAATGACAAAAATGATCTGGTAAAAGCTCTAGATTCTGAATTTGAAATTAAAGACCTTGGTGAGGCTAAAAACTGCCTAGGCATGAAACTTGAAAGAGACTGGAAAAAGGGCACCCTATTAATCCATTAAAAGGATTATGTCGACTCAATATTGACTCGATTTAGAATGGAAAACTGTAATGGCTGCAAAACACCCATGGAAGGAAGGGCTGTGCTCGCCAAAGATCAGGGGCCCTCAGCAAAAATCCCAGAAATTGAATTTCCTTACCAGGAACTTATAGGATGCCTGTTGTATCTGAGTATCAACACCAGACCAGACATATCCTACACGGTCAGTTACCTAAGTGAATTCAATTCGTGCTATACTGGCCGATGCACCAATGTTTTGGTGGCAAAGATAAGGCGCGATTTGGCGGTACTTAGAGCCTTTATTAACGCTGCTGGGTGCTGGACTACCCACCGCTCTCTCGGTTCGCACACGACTGCCGGGCGCATCGGCTCCGCCGGGCAGCTGCCCCGCCGATGCGTCCCGGCCACGAGCCGGCGGTGACATCTGACACGTCTCCGTCTGTGGCCGCGGCGGCGCGAATATTTGCAACGGTGCGGGCTTCTGGTCCCACACACAACAGGAGCATGTTACTCTAGCCAAAAGAGTGCTCAGATATCTGAAAGATAATAGCAGGCTCGGCTTGAAGTACGAAAAAGCTAAAAATGTTTCTCACTAACTGGTAACGCAGATGCTGACTGGGCAGGTGATGACACAGACTATAAATCGTACAGCGGTTTTTGCTTTACCCTTGATGGAAATCTGGTATCCTGGAAAAGTAGGAAACAAAAGTTAGCCGCACTATCGACTTGTGAGGCGGAGTATATTTCTGTAACTAAGGCAGCCAAGGAGTCAATCTACACTGGCGACCAAACTTAGCGGTCCACTAACGGCGGGCGCTGTAATTTCTAAGTTTTTGAAGGTAGAACCTTGAAATTTCCTACAGGCCTGCCTCCAACCTTTGACTCGAGCCTCTGAAAGCGGCAACACCAGGTGCCACCCCCTCTGGTAACAGCCACCCCTAACGCGCGGCGGGGTGGAAAAACGCCGAAAGAGGGCGTCAGAAAACACCGATAAGGAGGTCCAAAGGGGGTAAAACTTCGTTTACTAGTTCAATAGACCCCGGGTGACAAGGTGACATCACAATTTGAACGGTCGTTCAAACCCACCCCCCACCCCAGTTACCCCCACCCCCTACGGGGGGTGAATTTTTTTGTCACCAAAAATGAATTGCACGTCATGCAGGAGCCTTCGGGGCACATGCCCGTCTGTTTTTTTCCCCGGTAGGACGGACCCTTTGACCGCAACCCCTAAAAAACCAAAAGACATTTTTTAAAATTGAGGTTTTTTTTTGTCCTTAAATGCATTTCAGAATCGAAAAAGACGCCAGAAAAGGTGTGCAGGGCCTGTGCCAATACGGCCAAATCGAAAATTTCCATCCGAAAAAAAATTCACCCCCTCGTATGGGGTGGCTACCCTTAACCCCTGCCCTGCCGCCCCCAAAGTGCGGAGGTGAATTTTGGACCCAGCGCCAGATGCGCCTTGTCCAGGGCCATCAGCACACAAAATTTGAAGTCGCTCGTCCGATCCGTTCTTGCGCTACAGCCAAAAAACCTCGAAAATCAAGAAAACCCACCCCCAAAAGTCACCCCCGATACCGCCGAACTGAGTAGGGGTAGCAAATCGTTTCGAGCGGCGCAGGGTGTCTCAAACCTTTGTCTCGAAGGGCCCGGCCGGCCAAACCGCTGCGGCCACCGGAAGGTCCTGAAAAAGCCCGTCACCCGGGACTCTGTACCGGGGACCACTGCACCGGGCGGCCGCCGCCGCGCCCGGAGCGCCGGGAGGGCAGGCCACCGGTGAGGCACCAAGCAAACGTCTACTCGCCGGCAGGGACTGGATCGGCCGTGCCGCGCCGCTCGGCCGGCTCCCGATCCCGTCCCCACCGGCGAGTATGACGTTTGCTTGGTGCCTCACCGGTGGCCTGCCCTCCGGGCGCGGCGGCGGCCGCCCGGTGCAGTGGTCCCCGGTACAGAGTCCCGGGTGACGGGCTTTTTCAGGACCTTCCGGTGGCCGCAGCGGTTTGGCCGGCCGGGCCCTTCGAGACAAAGGTTTGAGACACCCTGCGCCGCTCGAAACGATTTGCTACCCCTACTCAGTTCGGCGGTATCGGGGGTGACTTTTGGGGGTGGGTTTTCTTGATTTTCGAGGTTTTTTGGCTGTAGCGCAAGAACGGATCGGACGAGCGACTTCAAATTTTGTGTGCTGATGGCCCTGGACAAGGCGCATCTGGCGCTGGGTCCAAAATTCACCTCCGCACTTTAGGGGCGGCAGGGCAGGGGTTAAGGGTAGCCACCCCATACGAGGGGGTGAATTTTTTTTCGGATGGAAATTTTCGATTTGGCCGTATTGGCACAGGCCCTGCAGACCTTTTCTGGCGTCTTTTTCGATTCTGAAATGCATTTAAGGACAAAAAAAAACCTCAATTTTAAAAAATGTCTTTTGGTTTTTTAGGGGTTGCGGTCAAAGGGTCCGTCCTACCGGGGAAAAAAACAGACGGGCATGTGCCCCGAAGGCTCCTGCATGACGTGCAATTCATTTTTGGTGACAAAAAAATTCACCCCCCGTAGGGGGTGGGGGTAACTGGGGTGGGGGGTGGGTTTGAACGACCGTTCAAATTGTGATGTCACCTTGTCACCCGGGGTCTATTGAACTGGTAAACGAAGTTTTACCCCCATTGGACCTCCTTATCGGTGTTTTCTGACGCCCTCTTTCGGCGTTTTTCCACCCCGCCGCGCGTTAGGGGTGGCTGTTACCAGAGGGGGTGGCACCTGGTGTTGCCGCTTTCAGAGGCTCGAGTCAAAGGTTGGAGGCAGGCCTGTAGGAAATTTCAAGGTTCTACCTTCAAAAACTTAGAAATTACAGCGCCCGCCGTTAGTGGACCGCTAATTTTGGTCGCCAGTGTATTAAAAACTCTGGAGAATCTTATGTCATTATAGCACTGTATGTTGATGATTTCTATTTACTGTATAATAATAAGCAGGACAAAGAGAAATTACTGTTTGTACTGAATTCTCACTTTAAAATTAAAAATCTAGGTGAGGTCAAGAACTGTCTGGGCATGAAAATAGAGAGACTGGGAAAAGGGCACTCTGCTGATACATGAGGAAGACTACATAAATTCAATTCTTGTAAAGTTTAATCTAAAGGATGTAAATAAATTTAGCACTCCAATGGAAAATAGACTTAGGATGGAAAATGTAGAACTTGGGCCCAAGAAAAATTTGCCGTATCAAGAACTCATTGGATGTTTACTGTATCTGAGCGTTTGTACCAGATCGGATATCTCGTATGCTGTTAGTTTCTTGAGTCAGTTCAACAACTGTTATACTAGGACACACTGGCAATTGGTTGTTAGAATTGTAGCCTATCTGAAGGCTACCCCCAGGTTAGGTTTGAATTATGTGAAATGTGACAACCCGTCCTTCTGTTTAATAGGTTATGCTGATGCAGATTGGGCGGGGAATCCTGCTGATTATAAATCTTATAGCGGATATTGTTTCACTTCAGACAATAATCTTATTTCTTGGGAAAGTAAGAAACAAAAACTCACCGCCCAATCTTCAACAGAATCAGAATACATAGCCATCACAGAGGCAACAAAGGAATCTATGTTTTTAAATGAGCTACTTAAAAATTTATTTAATTGTGATCAGAGAGTGACCATTTTCAATAACAACACTAGTGCTCTAACAATTGCTTATGCCAGTGGTTTTAGTGGCTTTAAAGGCTTCTCAACATTAAATTGGCATTGAAAAATGAGGACGCAGTTTTGGGGGAAATGAGAAAGCGTTCCAATTTGGAGTGTAATATAGCCATACGTTCCAGATTATGTGACGTATTACCCAATTCGGTTTATATTCTTCTATTCATATGCAAACATGACAAAGCGAGCACTGAGAAAAAAAATTCAGTCTGTCTTCTATTCTGTGAATTTTTTCCGTTTCACCCTCACCTCAGCCATAATTTCCAGAACAATTTTTTTTAAATGAAAAAGTAGTTTACTCTAAAGAAGGGTTAGATCAAGTACAACAAGTTTGGGGTGAATCGGAGATGGTCAATGTCTGACCCCTCATGATCTGGCGTGGAATGCCCCTGCGATAAAGATTCATAGGCACAGCACACTACATGTTTGGACAATGCAATTAAACGCTTACCTTGGAAGATTCCCTGCGATTAACAGCACTGTCCAGGCTACGACAAAGGGAATGTTGTCAGATGAACTCTTGTCTAAGCACCACGTTGCTCCCACATTTTCGTAGAAAGTAGGGTGAGGCTTGCTCCAGACCTAAAAACCCACAGACGAACAATTTTCGGTCATATCAAAGAGTATTTGAAAGCATATCACTACGTCACTTATTATAGCTCTACATCTTGCATTGGAATCTAAACGCAACACACACAGCATTCCTAGGTACTCGTTTAGACATTGCAAATAAACATTTGCCTTTCAAGTTTCCCTGCCCTCAGCAGCACAGCACAAGGTGTTCTCAGCAGCACTCTGTCGGCTGCACCCACTCGCCCCTGCATTTCTGAGTACATGAAGGTGGGGCTCGCCCTGGACCTGAAACCCACAGACTCACATTCACTGCAACGTCAGAGGGGGATTGTGAAAGAAAATCGAGCGCCTTCATACCAAAACGAGGATCCAGGCGCAGACGGAAGGCAATGGAGATGAGTGGGTTCACATAACCTGTTTAAGAACGGAAACAAGGCGGGATTAGTAGGGAAAAGTAAACATGAAACTGACCTCCGTGTCCAAAGAGGACCCTTGCTCTTCTGAGCGCTACAACGGCAACGTCCCGACAGTACATTCGCGTGACAACGATGCCAAAATAAACAAATAAGACGCAGAACTGGCGTCGCGATAACAACACGAATTCGAAATGACGCGGACGTCGATGTTCCGCGCCCAGGCACTGCTCTTGCATGGCCTATTCTAACCTCACCGAGGTTAGAGTTACACAGCCACAAACGATAAATTTGGTCCGACGGCATACGTCGCGTTAAAAGGGCAACGAACACAATACTAATCACGCCGTTATCGAGGCGGTCTTTACACCAGCCACAAATATATAGACCTTTTCGCCCGTGGCCCGTGTACGCTGAAGCTGTCGCTTCTATTCCGTTATTTGGCCACTAATCAAAATTTGGAAAACACTGTGCACTAAAGGACGAAATAGTCTATCAGAATATGTGCGGTTTTACCTGCGATGACGTCTGTGCGAAGCGACATCTTTAAAAAAGTAGCGGTGCGCTTTCGGGCGAAAAGGTCTATCCAAGGAAGCAAAACTGTATACATACGTACCGAATCCAGTTATAACCGGCGTCGTACTGCATAGTCGGTCCTTCCGCGGCAACGGACTCTCCGCGCTCACTCTTCGAACGTTCCACAGTACCCAATTACATAACTTATACCTCAGAAAACTGATAAAGTCCCTTTTCTTCCCGGTACGGTACGGCAGCGACACTTCCATCCTGAGTTTGATGTACAACATCAGCCTAGAGCCTGAAGGTGGATTTAGTCTCGGATATGATTATATGCACCAAAACTGGTGTGACCAGGGGCATTAATATTATACGCACCAGAGCTATTGCGGTGAACAAGAGACCAAACAGTATACGCACCAATGATCCCCTCAGCGGGATCCTGGTGCGTATAACGTCTTATTTAACATGTACACCAGCGCTGGTGCGAGCAAGACCAGCACCGTTGTGCGCCCCAAGGGTCCCGCAGACAAGTACTATCCGCACCAGTTGGTGCACCGAAACTTCTAAATGTTATGTGCACCAATTGGTGCACCGAAACGTCTAAATGTTATGTGCACCAGTGACCCGAAACTGGTTGTGGACCATGTTTCTTGAGGCGTTTGTTCAAAAATCAGTCTACAACCAATTTCGGGTGTTTAAGTTTCTTGAGGCGTATGATCAAAAATTAAACACAAACAATTACGATGAGGTTTTTTATTCATTTAAATAGAAGTCAAAAAGGTTGCCATAAAAAAAATTGTGCAAGCAACACAATTTTTACCCTCACAAGGGATACAGAAAGTTTAAAAATTCACAAAGGCAACAAGTAAGATTATTTAGAATACCTACTTATTGACTAGTTCAACTAGAACAAACTAGAACTAGAATGCGTATGACATTGTCCTCACTGTACACACCAATTGGTGCACATTGCGAACAGAATGTTGTACACCCCAGCAGAACACACTAGAGACTGGTGCTGCGGGTGCACATATAAACATAACGTCTTATCCGCAGCCCGTAGCCCGTAGGCAAAAACTCGGCAGGAAATAGAAAATACATGAGGACCAAATTTTCCTTGCACGATACAAGGGACAACAAGAAAGGACGAATTGTTGGTGCATATAATACTAGGACGGCAATCTACACCAGTAGGTGTACATGTTGATGCGAGTGTTGTGTGCACCAGAGGGATCCCGCCAGGGATCATAAGTGCGTATAACACGTAAACCTTGGTCCAAATCCATGAGGGGTAAATGGCCTGCTTTTTGAGCCTGGAATCCATCAGCTGCTGCTAAACATCATTTGAATATGCAAATGAATTCAAATGTGTATCGGGACTGATTTATCGTTCAAACTTGTTCTATGTATCATTAATATTCTTTTGCTCTTTCCAGACATCCCAACCAGTGCCTCCGTCAGTAGGCAATCAACAGAATGTATCAATCTTCAAATGTATGCAGTGCCGTCTAGGGAAGACACTTGTGTAAATCATAGACTATTCTTTATCCAGTATTTACATTGCATCCCCGTCAATGAGCTCAGTCCATCCCTGTTTAAAAGTTTAAGTTGATAGTGTCCATTGATCCAAATCACATTTACTTGCAACAGTTCTGTTCTTTGTCCTGCATTTATTCAGTGTATAGAATAGAAATTTTTGATGTAATTTTGAAAACTTTGGCCTTATGTAACAACTTTAAATTTAGCTCATCCATCCTCGACTGTAGTATCGTAAACCGCTCCCTCAAATAATTGGGAGACCTTTCAGTATTATCTTAGCTTAATAAATTTGTATTAATTTTTACCTGTTATTGGGATGCTCTGGACTTGATCAATGTCTAAATTTGTGGCTTTTTGAAAAAGGGTCGTAACTGCTGAAACCCCATTTTTCAGGAGAGGCTGTTAAAGGTAGACGACAGGAAAAATGGGTTTGGAAGTTGTCGTTTCACATTCAAATTTGGTGAAGATACATAAAAAAACATGGTTTAGAATTGTGAAAATCATTGTGGGTGTGCCATTCTGTTTTAAGGGCTTAGGACAGTTACGACAAATTCAAATCGAAACTAGCTATTTGTCGTAAGTGCTCTTACGCCATGAGATAAGGGGTCAAAATTGCACTTGGGACATTTTAGATGTCGCAAGTAACCTACGACATATATCCCAAATCATGATATAAAGTGACAGTGAGCAGTGAGGGAGCCTAGGCAGCAGCTATGGGTGTTTTAATTTTCACTAAGCAGCTGGCATTACGCTAAATTTGTTACAGATTTGTGACATGAAAAGGATCGTAAGATTTTGAACAAAAAATTTGTTTTCTCCAATTACAAAAAGCCTTTCCCTTCCGCCTAAATATTTTGATTCATTGCTGGCTATCTTGAGGCATTGGAACGAAATGTGTGTATTCAACAAGAGTCCAGACATAAGTATTGTGGTCAGTAAATCAATGCTCATTAGACCATATATGTATATAAATAAAGTGTGTGAGAGACTTACAAATATATACTTCTGAATTAGATTAATTAATTCTGTGACTTCATGAAGTTGGTCTGTAACGGTATAAAGTATTCGCTGGGTACCCTTCCCGCTGCACCCTGTCCCTAAGTTTGGGACGCTATATGGAAATCAAATCATTGCTGTTATTCTCATGCACATTGGCAAGTGCGCTAACACTGTTTTCTACATGTCTCAGACGCCATTGTCGCACAAAAGTAATGTTAGTTTCATATACTTAAGCTTTGGATTTAAAGTTATCCCTTTTATTCACTGTTATAGCTTCAACTTGGTTTAAGTCCAATGAAACAATAAGTTCACGCACTTCCCTGCATTTATAGGAATGTCAATGGTGACAATTATGTAACATTGGGTCCCTGGTATAGGGACTGGGTGCAGCGGCAATAATACTAAAGATATAACTTGAACAGAAATGTGGTAGTGCCCAGCCCAAAAAAAGTTGCTTATGCTCTGGTGCTGCAAAACTGATAAAGATCTCTATGGAATGACATTAAACATATACACTGGCGACCAAAATTAGCGGTCCACTAACGGCAGGCGCTGTAATTTCTAAGTTTTTGAAGGTAGAACCTTGAAATTTCCTACAGGCCTGCCTCCAACCTTTGACTCGAGCCTCTGAAACCGGCAGCACCAGGTGCCACCCCCTCTGGTAACAGCCACCCCTAACGCGCGGCGGGGTGGAAAAACGCCGAAAGAGGGCGTCAGAAAACACCGATAAGGAGGTCCAATGGGGGTAAAACTTCGTTTACCAGTTCAATAGACCCCGGGTGACAAGGTGACATCACAATTTGAACGGTCGTTCAAACCCACCCCGCACCCCAGTTACCCCTACCCCCTACGGGGGGTGAATTTTTTTGTCACCAAAAATGAATTGCACGTCATGCAGGAGCCTTCGGGGCACATGCCCGTCTGTTTTTTTCCCCGATAGAACGAACCCTTTGACCGCAATCCCTAAAAAACGAAAAGACATTTTTTAAAATTGAGTTTTTTTTTGTCCTTAAATGCATTTCAGAATCGAAAAAGACGCCAGAAAAGGTGTGCAGGGCCTGTGCCAATACGGCCCAATCGAAAATTTCCATCCGAAGAAAAATTCACCCCCTCGTATGGGGTGGCTACCCTTAACCCCTGCCCTGCCGCCCCTAAAGTGCGGAGGTGAATTTTGGACCCAGCGCCAGATGCGCCTTGTCCAGGGCCATCAGCACACAAAATTTGAAGTCGCTCGTCCCATCCGTTCTCGCGCTACAGCCAAAAAACCTCGAAAATCAAGAAAACCCACCCCTAAAAGTCACCCCTGATACCGCCGAACTTAGTAGGGGTAGCAAATCGTTTCGAGCGGCGCAGGGTGTCCCAAACCTTTGTCTTGAAGGGCCCGGCCGGCCAAACCGCTGCGGCCACCGGAAGGTCCTGAAAAAGCCCGTCACCCGGGACTCTGTACCGGGGACCACTGCACCGGGCGGCCGCCGCCGCGCCCGGAGCGCCGGGAGGGCAGGCCACCGGTCAGGCACCAAGCAAACGTCTACTCGCCGGCAGGGACTGGATCGGCTGTGCCGCGCCGCGCCTCTCGGCCGGCTCCCGATCCCGTTTAATTAATTTACGAATTAATTTACGTCGGTTCAAAGTCAAATCATGCCGACATATTCACTAAGGCCTTGGAGCGGACTGATCACGAGCAGGGCTGTAGATGACTGAACTTGGATATCGTATGAGTGTCCGTTTTAATTACCACGCTTGTATACTGCCTGCCTTGCTTTGTTTTGTGAATTTTTGTATGTACAGATTTTTATTTCTGCATGTACAGAGTCTATTTTGTCTATATCCTCTGGATCAGGTTTTCTCCTAAATAAGGTTTCCCTGGCTCCTAGCGCCAAATGGAAAGGTCAAATTTCTTAAAAATGAACATATGATTAAATTTTTTTTAATTTTTTGGGCTGGTTGCGTATTTTATTCTCTTACGAGTGCATCATTGTAGAAATTCCGCATTAAGGGGGAGTGTTGTAAATATTAATGCTTCATTTTATCCTTTGTACATTTATTGTTTTCTGTTTTTGAATTCATCCGCCACACTGCCTTGCACTAACACCCCTCATAGTTTCTTACTTCACTTGTTTATATGCACTGCCTTGCTTGACTGCCAATAAACCACAAGGGCTCGTCCGCTTGGCTCGCAGCTTCCAGCCTAAACGGTTGTGTTATTCTCCCTGCTTCCCTGCACCACATCCTGCAACAGGTCTTTGCTGGAAAAACTTAGACACGGCACACACATAACTTTTACAATAGATTATGTGTATCTCTGCTGTTTTGTGATATTGTAGGTTTCTTCTTTAGTTAAATTGAAAAATTTAATTGCCATATTTCATCTCGAGCTTTATTTGGTAATTTGTCAATTGAAATTACAATGTTTATTTGCTTTAAATGCGATGGTCATTTTCCTACGGGAGAAAGTTCAATTCAGCACCTAACTATCAGTAACCACAAGCTATCATTTTTGAGTAGATACAGATGTAAACAGCCCGGCTGCAATTCGAGTCATGACTCTTTAAAATGCTTTCGAGCTCATTTGTTAAAAGCTCACCGCAATTTTCAGCACAATGTTGATCTGATTGATAATCCAAATGTTCCTGATAATGTAGTAGATAATAATCCTGATTTAATTGAGGGTAATGGTGTAGAGTTTGAGCCTCAGCAACCACCTGAGCCAATTTTGAATACCGTATTTACACGCGTATAACCCGCACCCGCATATAACCCGCACCCCACTTTTGAAGGTCCGAAAACGGGAAAAATCGTTTGTGCACTCGTATACCCCGCACCTACAGGGACCTCAGGGAAGGCATATTGTAATTCAAAAAACGGCCGCACTTATTAGCGCTACAACACTAGCCCAACAGCCACCCGCCACTAGATCGCGCCACTTGTCTCTCTCCATCCCCAATGCCTTATTCACCCTCCCGCGTCTTAACTACCCCCTTCCCTATTCGCACCTTCACCTTTCGCAACCCTTTGGCGCAAATTTGTTAGCTAACCTGTAATAGTTTGTGACAAAATAAGAGACGTGTGGGCGCTTCAACATGGAGATCGTGCCAGAAAAGAAGAAGAGAATGTCCTACACGGCGGAGTTCAAGAGACTCGTGATCCGGTCGGCCGAGGGTGAGGGCAACAGGTGTGCTGCACGAAAACACGGGGTAGATGAGTCGCTGGTCCGCGACTGGAGGAAGAAACGCCTCGCCATCATGGCCTGCCGCAGGACCAAGAGGGCATTTCGGGGCAGAAAGCAAGGGCTGTTTCCCGAGCTAGAGCATGAAGTTGCCGACTACGTCCGCGAGAGGAGGCGGTCGGCACTCCCCGTCACCGCCAAGCACATTCAGATGAAGGCGCTGGAAGTGGCGCGGAAGGCGGACATCGACCGGGCCAGCTTCAGGGCATCCCGTGGCTGGGTCGATAAGTTCATGCGACGCCAGGGATTCTCACTGCGGCGCAGGACGTCCATCTGCCAGAAGCTCCCTGCGGACTTCGAGGCCAAGCTGGTGGCCTACCAGAAGTTCGTCATTGCCCTGCGAAAGGAGCTGGACTTTCTTCTGGGGCAGATCGGGAACGCGGACGAGACCCCCATCTGGTTCGACCTGCCGATGAACTACACAGTTCACGACACCGGGGACAGACAGGTAAATTTTTAAGGATTCGCTCGCAACCAAAAACATCGGCGGTGAAAACGGGACTAATTTTGAATTTTTTACAGGTGGTACTAAAAACAACTGGCCATGAAAAACAACGCGTGACCGTCATGCTGTGCATCACCGCGGACGGGAGGAAATTGCCTCCCTACCTTATCTTCAAGAGGAAGACTGTACCCAAACCGAAGAAAGGGGAGCGCGAGTCATTCCCTCCCGGCCTGCTCGTCCGCGCACAACCGAAGGGCTGGATGACCGAAGAGCTCATGCAGGACTGGCTGAAGTGCGTGTGGGGACGGCGCCCCGGTGCTCTGCTGGGCCTCCCGTCAATGATTGTGCTGGATGCATTCCGAGGCCACCTGACGGACGGCGTCAAGAATGTCATCGCGGAGCTGAAGTCAAGGCTGGTGGTCATTCCCGGGGGCATGACGTCCGTGCTGCAGCCCTTGGACGTGTCCGTCAACAAGCCGTTCAAGGCGGCAGTCCGGGTGCAGTACGACAAGTGGCTGTCCCGCGACGATCTGCCACGCACCCCCTCCGGCAACATCAAGAAGGCCTCCCCATTCGAGGTGGCCAAGTGGGTAAAGTCGGCGTGGGATGCTGTCTCCCCCAGCATAGTTGAGAAGTCCTTCAAGAAGTGTTGCCTCAGCAACGCGCTGTACGGTTCGGAGGACGATATTCTGTGGCGGGACGACGAGCCGGAAGACCCCGACCAGGACCCCGACGAGCCTGACAGCAACAGCGAGTGCGGGGACTCCGACTCCTCTTCTGCTGTCAGCAGCGAGGATGAGGACTAAACGTTCTAGTCTTGTTTTTTGTTTTGTTTTTTTTAATAGATTTTAGTCACTGACGGCGCGCACTTCCGCCAAATGTTACCTTAAAATTTTGAAACTCTATTGTAATTAAACAGAAGTCCTATCTTTGCACTTCCCTCCCACTGCTCCAACGCTGATAACCCACCCCCTCGCTGGCATACACGCATACATGAGGTTCGCAACGCTACCTAACGGCACCCTTTCGAACTACACCAAAAACGAATACTCCATGCCTTCCCTGAGTGATACCCCACGCGCGCGCCATTTTTGAGCGATTTTTCCCGTTTGCCCACTTGTATAACCCGCACACGCATATAACCCGCAGCAGGATTTTCGGTACTCAAAATCGGGAAAAAAGGTGCGGGTTATACGCGTGTAAATACGGTACCTTTATTGAAGCAATTTGTCAAAATGCAGAAGTGCTTGCTGCCAGGCTTGGGTCAGTTCCGAACATGAATCGTGAAAATGTTTCCCTCGTATTGTCATTAGCTTCTGAATTTTTACAATCGGGGTTTGTAAAAATTCTTAAAGATAAGGTTTTGGGTGTGTTGGAGGTTCATCATAATGATCAGGATCTCTTTGAGATTCGTAATATGTTTGATGTTTTAGAAAACCCTCTTGAAACAGTAATTACCGAGCATAAACGATTACAGTGTGCTGAGGACAGTGGTCATTTCATAAGACCAGAATCTTACCTTCTTTGTCATGAAGATAAATATGTGAAGAGGGAGAATGCCATGTTGCTTGAACGTAAAGCTGTGTTTGGGCAGCATGTTCCTCTCCGTAAAAGTTTAAAGGCATTCCTGGAAATTGATGGGATGTTTGAAATTATTCTGGGCTATTATCAGGAGTGTCAGGCTGACTTGACTGTAATCAGAAGTTATTTGCAAGGTGAGTTTTGGCAAACTACCAGGCAAAGGCAGTTGCCAGAGCGAACCGTTTTTGTTGTGCATTTTGACTTTGACGATTATCAATTCAACAATAGTGTTGGTTCGCATGCCAAGAATGGTGAGCTCGGCGCCATGTATGCCTCCATAATGGGTATGCCACCTGATTTGGCTAGTTGTGTTCAAAATAAGTTGTTGGTCACCTTATTTTTATCCAAGCACAGGAAGGAGTGTGGCAATATTGTTGCCTTTAGACCTGTGATTGATGAGGTGATTTATCTAACCAGCAACGGTCTTGAGCTCAATTTATCATCGGGTCGTCATCAAGTGTATTTTGTGTTTGATCAAATTCGTGCTGATAACAAGGGCAGCAATGAAATTCTTGGTTTTGTTTCTGGGTTCAATGCCAATTTCTTTTGTAAAGTTTGCAAAATGCACAGGAATGACACTACTCACCGATGTACTGTTCCGGATAGGCTTCTCCGTACTGTAGAGAATTATCAGGAGGATGTTAATACTGGGGATTTCACTTCAACTGGAATTCATGAAGAGTGCGTATTCAACAGAATGCCCGACTTTCATGTCACACAAAATTTGGCATGTGATATACTTCACGATTGTCACTTGGGTCTTGTAAAGTATGCCATTTGCCCTGTGTTGTCTAATTTTATTCGTGACAGGAATTATTTTTCAATTGACACTCTCCATGACCGTATTGACAGTTTTGATTATGGCCCCTCTGAGAATGGAAATAAGCCAGCGTCATCGCAGTTCACTCTTACTAATTTGGATAATTCTGTTAATCTCACAGGCTCTGAATGGCTGTGCCTTTGTCGCTACTTGCCTGAAATGATTGGGGATTTAGTGCCCCGTGATAATCGTGTTTGGTATTATTTCTCAATTGTTAGGGAAATTATGTTGCTTGTCACATGCCCGTATTTTGTACCAGGCACTGAAGTCTATCTTGACAATTTGATCCAAGAGCACCATGAACTATATGTACAGCTGTTTAATACTCCACTCAAACCCAAGCACCATTTTCTTCTACATTTCAGGAGACACATGAGGCAGAATGGTCCATTAGGGGAAACGTGTACTCTTGCATCAGAAAGGAAACATCGTATGGGAAAATTATACATGCGTACTGTTCATTCTCGCATTAACCCAGCTGCCTCTGTAGCTATTAAAATGCAATTGCAATTGTCAAGTCACATATCCAATTTTAAGGAGCGCCTTCCATATGTAACTGCAGGGGTTTGTAGGCGAGCTAGTCGAACTCTCCAATTTTATGACAGCTTTTCACATCTGTTGCCTCAGATATGTGATGAAACTCTGTCTACTGCCAAAACTGTGACTATGTGTGGTATCGTGTACCAGCCAGGAATGATAGTTGTCTTAAGTGTCATAGTATGTATCCAGTATTTGGTCAAATTGTTTATATTGTAGAATTTGATTCAGCTGTAAAATTTATTTTGAGGGTAAAACACACAGAGTTATATAATAGCCACTTCTGTTCTTTCGAAGTTCAAGAGACTGATAACTTTGTATTCCTAAGTCAGAGTGAGTTTGTTTCCAAATCACCCCTTTGGCAGCGTAAGGTTACTGTTGGTGGTGAGGAATGTTTGATGATTTCGTTAAAGTGTTCTTTGTGAGCTGTGATAGCTACATACTTTATTAATTTAATATTGACGCAATTGTTTGCTGTGATGTACTTTGTGAGCTGTGATAGCTACTTACTTTATTTATTTATCATTGACTCAATTGTTTGCTGTGATATTATTTGTGAATGTGATTCTGCTCGTGATCCTGTTGTATGACATGGTGTTTATGTTAATTAAATACTGAGTTGAAATTACTTTTTCCTCTTTTTATTTTTCACTGCACAACCTAGCAGCGCACTAAATGCATAGCACGGACACAAAACTTCGATACCTTATTGAGGCATTCTGGTGTATGGTCGAATCTGGGTCGAATTCACTGTGCTGCGCGAAGCCTTTTTTCGACGAATTTCGCGCCCCTGAGTGCAGGTATCGCCCGTAGGGTAGGCAAGCAGTGGCCTCGGGATGCACGCGCGTTGTGCGGGCTAGCCTATCCGAGTATTCGCAGGCGCCGAGAGCTTGCCAATACGGGGAAACACCAAATCGGCGGGGGGGGGGGGGGGGGGGGGAACAAGTCAAGGGTTTCTTTTGCTGGCGCCCACAAACATTTCTTGTCTCAAGAAAACCGTTTACACGCAGATATTTTCTTCTATATAGACTGGAGAGAAACAAGTGCGCTTTGGGAGCGGGAACAAATCAGATCTAGTTTTGAATCATTCCAATTTTCTTGTCTTAACTATTTTCTAGCGTAAACGGAACTCCAAGCTACATTTGATTCAATCAGTGATGAAAAAGTATTATTTTTTCTTAAATCTATCGTAGAAAGGACTAGGATCATTCATGTCCGAATTTTTCTTGATTCAAGTCAATTTGGCTTGATTCAAGAGAAGCATTCTCTGGGTGTACCCTTCCCTCCCACCCCCACTTTTGGCTTATAAGTATGCGTGACGATTCCGAGAGTACGACAGGAGTTGCACACCCTTAAAAAGTAAAAAAATACAGGGTACACTGGGCGTCAGCGTCACGCGCCTACTGTAAACCCGCGGTTTGGCTCCAGTCCGTTTCTACGCTGGAGTGAGGATTGGGTAGAGCGCCGCCAGTGCCTCCCTGTTTCTGAAGCATTGGCCGCGTATATCATGGTTGTTGGTGTGTGTGTGTGTGGGGGGGGGGGGGCTGTAAAAGAAAGACCCTGCGAGAGTTCGAGACCCGGTGCTGTACACCGGGGCCGGTCGGTCTGTTTGGAAAATTCCAAACAATTGCTAGGAAATTCTGGATCGCCAATTTTTTGGAAATTTCCACCTTTTTTCGGAAAAATACAAACCAGGTTTTTAATGCGTTTTATTTGATTACTTTTCTAAAACTAACTGTTCTATGCATACGAATTCGATATGAAATTTGGTATCCCCAATTGTTTGGAAATTTCCAATGAAGTATCACAACAGTGCTTTCCCCCAAACCTTCTCTTACATTCTCAACGCACACGCTGTTATTCTGAATCAATGAGGCACGTTTTGGAAGGTCGTTATCGTTTCAATCATTACAGACCTATCCAAAGAAAAGGTTTTACGAAAAGGCGCGGTAAGGAAGTCGATTAAGAGTTCGATTCTTCCCTGTAAAAACGCAATCGAAACGATATTTTGTTTTTGTGGCCGTAGGCACTTGTACCGCTAATACGAGGCCACGTGCCCCTGTCGAACGGAGGTGCCAGTGCAGACCTCCGTCAAGTTGGCCGTGCCCACTTTATACAGCCACAAAAAAAAAGACCTTAATCGATTGTTAAAGATGAGAACAGTTAGGTTATAACCACAAGAACAATAGTTAACATTCATATCTGCTAATTAAATAAAAATTGTGGGCCGGCTACCTTCACGTCCCTAAAACTTGCAGCCACGAAAAACAAACTTATATTTGGATTGTTAATCTAAGTACACGTAAGTAACAACACTTTTAACGTTTGTTAACAAGCTGCAACCTTCAAATCTGGCAACTTAACAAACACAAATGTGGGCCGGCTGATATAAGTTGTGGTGTCTCCAGTTACTACCTCGTTGACGTCCCTAACCGAAAGTTATCGTTTCCTTCTTGCCAACTAATATCTTTTCAGCTGAAATGTAAATGTTTCATCTTTTAACAAGCTTCGCTCCACCGGCACCGGCACCTCGATTCGACATGGGTACTGGGCCAGCATGGCCTGCCAGCGTCGTTTGCGGGGGCCTCCGGCCTCCGGCTTCTGCCTCAAGTCACTCGAAATGTGTCCGGTGGTACCATTAACTAACGATAACTAACCATGAACTAACGATATCTAACCATGAACTAACAATAACTAACCATGAACTAACGATAACTAACCATTAACTAACGAAAACGAACATATAACTAACGCCCACTTAAGTCTTAGAACAAATACAATTTTGAAGACGGTTCAGGTGGTACATATTTTATTCGAACCGTTGATGTACGAACATTTTCAACGTTGTATTTGATACAAGACAAAAGTCGTCGTTAGTTGGAGGTTCGTTTTCGTTAGTTATCGTTTGTTAATGGTTGATTGACAAAAGTTATCGTTTGTACATGTCGTTAATTATCATTTTAGTCGAACCGTGATTGTAAGAACATTTTCAACGTTGTATTTGATATAAGACAATAGTCGTCGTTAGTTATAACTTTGTTTTCGTAAGTTATCGTTAGTTAATGGTTAGTTATCGTTAGTTAATAGTTGATTGACAAAAGTTTTCGTTTGTATATGTCGTTAATTATCATTTTAGTCGAACCGTTATTGTAAGGACATTTTCAACGTTGTATTTGAAATAGTCGTCGTCAGTTATAGGTTCGTTTTCGTTAGTTATCGTTAGGTATCGTTAGTTCATGGTTAGTTATCGTTAATTCATGGTTAGTTATCGTTAGTTCTTGGTTAGTTATCGTTAGTTAATGGTACCACCGGACACATTTCGAGTGACTTGAGGCGGAAACCGGAGGCCGGAGGCCCCCGCAAACGCCGCTGGCAGGCCATGCTGGCCAAGTACCTATATCGAATCGAGGTGCCGGTGGAACGGAGCTTGTTAAAAGATGAAACATTTACATTTCAGCTGAAAAGACATTGTAAAGGATTTGCCCTTGGGCTGGCAGTGCCTAAAACCGGTGCCTTTCGGCGGGCCTGTGTTGGTGGTACCGCGCGCTAGTTGCCCTTGACAACCACGACTACGCCTGTACCAGTCCTGGAATAGAGCCTGATTCCTTCCCTGAGATTCGCTCCTTTACGTGTCTATTTCCTTGCCGGCCAAATCCTTACATTGGTGTCAGAAGTGGGATAACGGCTTCACATGTCCAGAATCAGTGTGAAATTGTGAAAATAAGTGTGTTCGCTGTTCGCCGCCGCTGTGACCGTCTGGATCCTCATTGGTGTATCCTCAGACCGACACCCCGCACGCCCTGATGCTTCCCTTGCTGATGACGGATCCCCGTCCTCCCTTGTCCTGTCCCCGACGTGGCACGGTTCCCTCGGACTTCCCTACCTTGCACACGGACTTGCGACCCTTGTCGTTGGCGGTAACGGCTAACCTCTCGTGGTAAGAAGTGCCCGTGTTTGTTCCCCCCGTCCCTTGCCCTCAGTGTGTCGTGAGCTCGCGTCCCGTCCCTACGCCGTGCCTGCGCGTGTCCATGTGTGCACCGGCATGCTGCCACCACGAGACGCGGTCGCCGCTGCCCGTGTCCCTGCCGCCCCTGTCCCTGGTCGAGGCCTCCGGTCCCGACGACGTCCCTGCAGCCGTGCCCCCGCAACAATGGCCCTAGCCGTCCACACCGCGGCCCCGGTGTGCCCCGGTGCTCCCGCCTGGTGGCGCGCTGCAGCCGTGCGCTCTGCGCGCCGCTCCGACCAGGCCAACACCGAGATCCCTGCACTGGCGCTGACGGCGCGCGGCCCATTCGCCCAACGAGGAAGAAATCATCATGGTAAGGGTGCGAGGTTGCGAGGTTTGGAACCCGCGCCGGACCCCTACCCCCGGCGCACTGGCCATTCCCCGGGGCGAGGAGGGACGGGCGCACGTTGGCGACGTAAGCGTCCCTCCACAATCCGTTGACGTGGTCGCCGCACCCTCCACCCCGGCCCCTCGGCCTGTGTGGCATAGCCTGTGTGGCATAGCCTGTGTGGCACCCTTCGGCCTGTGTGGCATAGCCTGTGTGGTACCCTTCGGCCTGTGTGGCACTCGGCCTGTGTGGCAAGAAGAGCCCCGAGCCCATGGACAACAATGGGGACCCTTAGGCGACGCCCGGGACACGGCCTCTTTCTGCGGCGAGGGCGTGCTGCCGCTATCACCGGAACTCGACGACGGCAAGGCAAGGTGCGGGTAATTCAGGCGACATGCGCTGCCGTCCTGGCCTTGCCTACCGCGCCTGCTTGCTGTGCAACGCGCTGCTTAGCAAGCGATGCTTTTGGCCCTCCGATACGGTTGCAATTCTGTCCTGTCCTGTGTCTTGTCACCTGATGTTACGCCGCCTATTCCGGACAACCATTCTTTGCCGAGGAGGGAAAGGCATTGGTGAAGCTGGACAGCGCCTTGGAATATGGTGACGTTCGAGATTGATCGTTCCAAACCCTAAACCCGAAGTAAACCCTGTGCCGTGCACGAGTGCCCCCACTGTGAGAGGCACTCGTAAATGCGGTACCCGTGGCCAAGCAGACGGAACCACGCATTTCGATAACCGATAGAGCCCGGTCAGTGCGTTCCCTGCCGCGCATCTAGGTCGATGTTCGAACGGATTCAGACTCCTATCGGTTTCCAGGTTTTCTGACACCGACTCCCTGCCGGACATCGCCCTGGAATACGGCTCCCTGCTGGTTTCCCGTCCTGGGCACCATCCCTGTCCGCCCTGTCCCGTCGCATCCGTGGCATGTTCCCGTCCCCTGTGACGCCCGCTGCAGTCTCGGTGCTCTTCGACGCCGTGCTGCCTCCCGGCCTCCTCCCCGTCATCACCCTGACGTCCCGGCCAGCGCCGCCCCTCCGTCCTGATCCTGTTACTGGAATGTCACTTCGCCACCCGCTAGTTCCAGCCTGTTTTCCAAGAGGGGGGAAAGTGTAAATGATTTGCCCTTGGGTTGGCAGTGCCTAAAACCGGTGCCTTTCGGCGGGCCTGTGTTGGTGGTACCGCGCGCTAGTTGCCCTTGACAACCACGACTACGCCTGTATCAGTCCTGGAATAGAGCCTGATTCCTTCCCTGAGATTCGCTCCTTTACGTGTCTATTTCCTTGCCGTCCAAATCCTTACAATATTAGTTGGCAAGAAGGAAACGATAACTTTCGGTTAGGGACGTCAACGAGGTAGTAACCGGAGACACCACAACTTATATCAGCCGGCCCACATTTGTGTTTGTTAAGTTGCCAGATTTGAAGGTTGCAGCTTGTTAACAAACGTTAAAAGTGTTGTTACTTACGTGTACTTACGATTAACAATCCAAATATAAGTTTGTTTTTCGTGGCTGCAAGTTTTAGGGACGTGAAGGTAGCCGGCCCACAATTTTTATTTAATGAGCAGATATGAATGTTAACTATTGTTCTTGTGGTTATAACCTAGCTGTTCTCATCTTTAACAATCGATTAAGGTCTTTTTTTTTTGTGGCTGTATAAATTGGGCACGGCCAACTTGACGGAGGTCCAGTGCAGCGCAAGCGGAACTGGCACCACGGTTTGACGGTGGGGCCGGTTCAGCTTGTCGATTTCGAAAGTTCGCAAAATATGGTGTTTACAAATGTACGTTTTTATATCCAAAATTGCACTTAAGTGAACACTGACATTCACTCTTAATAAAAGAATGCTTGAATTAAGTTTAATATAGTTGATCAGATGCATTTTTAACCCTCATAAATATGCCCTACTCAAGCATCTTGACGTGGAATATTGCCCGTTAAAAAGGACGCTCGAATGTAGCATACATCCCAGCACCAATATTTCAAAAAATGACTCGACACACGTATTGCCGATATTAAAGCCAACAACTCTTGATGGAAGCCTTTCGTCGCTTGATTCAACAAACTCCTACAAGTGTTCTCATTTGACATCATATCTGCGTTGATGCAAGTCTTCAGATTTCAGTGTGTTTGCTGCGTTACGCAATTAGAAAACGGCTTTCAACCGTACAGTAAAGACCTGTCTCGGTGAAAATACTCATAAAAAATTGGATTGGGAGGACCACGGTCCGAGGGCGTATTCAGTACTGGTTTTGGTGTAATGACTATTAAGGGCATTACACACTAAATGCTTCTGAACTCTCAAGTACAAAGGTGCGTAAGAATCTAGGCATACACAGCTTGCGTACAAATTCGTATGTAAATTATTGACTGAGCGATAGCGAAGCCCTTTCCCCGACCAGGCCAAAAATGTTTTATCTGTTTGTTCGCGCGATTTCAAGAGAACGATTAGACGTAGAATGCTCTAATTTGCACCACATCTTTCTTGCATAATACCAGAGTTAACCTCCACGCAGGGGCTGCTCAAGCGGTTTCTCAGATAATTTTTATTAGTGGTCTAAAATTCAGATTCCGCCAGTTGGGCGGGGCAGATTTGAGCCAGGCGTGGAGGGGCGAATCAGTGACTCGAATGGGGTACGCTAGGTTAGATTATTTGAGGCTTGGGTAAATATTGGTTTAGAAATGTAAGGTCAGGTTAGGACGGGTTAAGCGGTAGCGGTCGTAACTACGCTTGTGTCCTGGCGGGCGAATAACGCATCTTACATCACTACCGTTTTTAATGCCGCTTAGCCAGTCCTAAGCTACCCTTACATTCCTAAACCTAATTTACCCAGGACTCACATAACCTAACCTAGCGTAACCCATTCGAGTCACTGTTCCGCCCCTCCACGCCTGGCTCACACCTATATATAGGGTTGTATTACGAGAAAAGTTCGGTTAATTTTTCAACAGGGGATGTTCGTAGAACTACGACTTTTTCTAAGCTGTAAAAATTACGACCGTTTTCGTAAAAAACGAACTAGAAATTTTCTGATTTCTCAATATAGATGTCCCCTTTTAGACTGTTGTGAACAGCAGTTAGAATGGGAACTTATACAGAACTATGCATGGAAAACTGTACTCGTAATATTACGGCTCATCACGTAATTTTAAGGGAAGTTCGTGTTGAAAATTGAACAGAACATTTGTCGTAAAATTACAGTAAAATTTTAAGTGCCGTACAGTGCATTAAGGTCATTACGGATAGGAAGACTCCTCTTAGCCTCTACTTTCGAAAAAGTAGTGTTGCCCGGCGCCAACGACGTGGACGTGGGAGCTGACTGGCGCCTTAGAAATATTTATTAGAACTTCAAATATACAAGACAATACAATTACAGGCCTATTGGCACAGTCTAACAGATTCGTAATCAAACATGATCCGTCTTAACATGCACTTTAAGGCTGTATCGCGACAGCCATTTGCTCCGAGAAGACTAGTTACGTGATCCACGCAATTTCAGAAAACTGCGCAGCATCAGCGTGGCGTGCGGGTAAGTCTTTTGGAACGCATTCCACTCCGGCGATTTGACGACTGCGTCCCAATTGTCCAGGGCGACTCTGGTTGCCATGACGTGGATCTCCTCGGGGATGCAGGGCTTCTTGAAGACAGCTTCCAGGACGGTAAGGACATCGCTGGCGCCAACACGTAAAAACCGCCTTTCGCACTCTTTCTTCAGACTTTCTACAACGTAGAAACAACTGAGATCCAAGAGCTCAACCAGTTCCTCGTAGGAACTGTCGGACAGAACCCCTTTGTACATGTACTCCAGGAACTTCTCAAACGCAGCCGCAGAGTAGTCCCCCGTGATCTTCACCTGCTTCTCTGTGGCTTCTTTGAAGCTCCCGGAGAACATAGTGAAGAAAACTTCACTGCCGGCGCTCAAGATGACTTTGTGGGCGGCGAACTTGTGAGAGCCAAGGGAGAGCACCACGTCCCAGAACGCGCCACGCTCGCGCAGGGTGTTCAGCCTGCGGCAGTGCAGCCCACTCGCATCGGTTGGGTCAGACGCGTCGAGGACCGTCACCTTCCCTTCGATTTCTTGCGTGTACTCGAAAATGAACGACGCGAGGCGACCGTTGCCGCTGAGTGCCGCCGTCGGCGCCCAGTCCTCGAACGGGCCGAAGCGCATGACTGTGCTGGCTTTGTTATAGTCTCGTAGCCGCTTGCGGAACCGGCCCTCGATCAGGATCTCCTTCCCTTCGGGTACGCCCTTAACCTCAAGGACGATAAAGTAGTACCCGTCCCGCTCCAGGTCGCAGATGACATTGGAGTGCACTCGGGCCGACGGCCCGACTCCTTTCAAACGCCTGGGCTCGACGATGTCTCGTTGAGCCTCTCTGGACAGAGTGATGATGAGGGAGCGCTCTATCAAGATGTTAACCGTGTCGAGCACGGGCCGGCCCGCCGGTGATCGCTTAGGTCTGGAGGGCCCACTCATGATAGGATCTGAAACCAAGGCACCAAAAACACGGAGGTGTCAGAGGCTGAAAGCAAAGCAAATCCAAGCGTCGCGGATTGTTTTGAAACGAGATGTGCTCTCCAAACAGCACATGTCAATCGAGAGCAGAACAGTGAAACTTGTTTCGGACACCAAATGTTTACGTATATTTGTGCATAGCTACGCACGAAACTCAACGAAACTCGCATACACCTATGCACGCTTTTGGTGCGCACTTACGCATACAATTGTGTGCGTAATCTAATGCGTTTGAAGCTTCGTGCGTAGCTATGCACAAAATTGTACGTAAGCATTTAGTGTGCACAACGATGAAGTTTTTTCTAACCATGTACGGCTTTTTTTTATCACGGTGCACGATTTATGAAAGATAATATCCCAAAATTCTATTTAAAACAGCCCAAACAATAATGCAGCCTAAGCGTATGAGTATTTCGTTAAGGAATGCAAATGCACCATGATTTGGCGTTTAATAGACCGCCATTTCTAACTAAAACAAATACGTTCGTAAAATCGACTTCCTCGTTTCTCCTGCTTTATCGAAATATGAATTATCGGAAATCTCGGCCATACCACCATGGTATGCTAGCGTTCCTTGTGAAAAAAGTAGGCGTGCGCGAGGCGTGGAGCAGCCTATCAGGCTTCGCTCACCGCGAATCACTGTTCCGCCACTCCACGCCTGGCGCACGCCTGCCTTGGCCTGGCGGCGGCGGTCACTTGACGAGTAGGACCCAGCGGACCCAGACGGTAGGACGCCCTGCGGGCGTCACTCTTTCCGCACGGTCCCAACCGTGCTCATGTTCTCACTTTTGAACGTATCTCGCGTCACCCTTTCGTTATCAATGCCACTCAACCAGTCCCAACCTAACCTGAACTGCCCGAGCCTAACCTACCCAGGCCCCCACTAACCTAACCGAGCGTAACCCACTCGAGTCACTGATCCGCCCCTTCCTGATAGGCGATGGCGCATACTGACCTGACCCAACCGGCGGATTTTTGGCTGAGCGATAGCGAAGCCCTGGACCGACTGGGCCAAAAATGTTTTGTCTGTCTGTGTGTCTGTCTGTCCGAGCGATTTCTCGAGAACGGTTAGTCGCAGAAGGCTGAAACTTGGACCACACCTTCCTACTAGCATACCGACCGGAGTCAACCTCACACTTGGTTTACCGTAACTTTAGTAGTTTCTTAGATAATTTGTACAGTTGATAATTGATATTAACTTTGAAATAAGATGGACTGCGGAGGCGCGGCCCTCTACTTTCCCCTATCACGGCTAAACGGTGGTCCCTATCAAGATTTTCTACAGAACCGCCCCCCCCCCCCTTGGAATGGGATAAGGCATACTAACGCGTGCAAGGTACCCCCCCCCCCCCCCCTACTTCCCGGGAGGGGCTCGAAATTCAAGATGGCGGCCATATGGAGCACACTTTTGGGAATATCGGGCGAACCGAGCCACTTAAGAGAGTTACGGTTTGCGGCGCTGGCCATCGTAGTGGTGGGGTATTGCGATCAATTGGAAATGACACCGGGCTCGAGACCACGCACCTCGTCCTCGAGAGCCACTTTCCATCTTTTGAACGGTACGGCCCAGCGACCTGCGGGTTTTGACATTGGCCTTTGCGGGCCGAGTAGGCGAGGTTAGGGTTGGTTAGGCTAGGTTAAGATGGGCTTGATGACGTGAGGTTAGGTTAGGTAAGGATGGGCTCGAGTAGGTGAGGCTGGGGTAAGTTGGGGTATGTTAGGTGAAGCCAGGTGACGATGCGCTCGGTTATGGGGTTTGGTGGGCTGCGTTAAGATTGGCTGACAGAAAACTGTAAAGTAGGCCTGATTTGTTGGGCATTTTATAGGCGGTTCCAGCAAGGCTCATGAACGGAAGTAAATCAGGTGTCCTGCTTCCGGTCTCTGGCCTCGCCGGAAATGCCTAGAAGATATGGCGTTTACTCGAACATTCGGTGTTCAGTTCACTAACGTGGCAACACCCACGGCGCAGAAGTGGCGCCCGCAGGGTGCCACACACATCAACTAGCCCCGCAGGGGCCTACTCGTCGGGTGACAGCTGCCGGCAGGCCAAGGTAAGTGTACGCCAGGCGTGGCGCGGTAGAATGGTGATTCGCGATGAGCAAAACCTGTTACGCCACGACGCGGTCTGGCGTACGCCTACCTTTAAATTTTAGACCACTTGTAAGAATTATCTAAGGGGCGCCGCAGCTCATGCGGTTTCTGAGGAGAGGTTGACTCTGGTACGATGCAAGAACGATGTGGTCCAAATTTGAGCTTTCTACGTCGAATCGTTCTCGAGAAATCGCGCGGACACACAGACAAAACATTTTTGTCCAGGGCTTCGCTATCGCTCAGCCAGCAAGGCTTAGGCTCCCTACTTTGCGTAGATATCGAAGAAGTTTTCGCGGGAATGATCCGTACACGAGTCACTCGTGCTCCGTCGGCGCCGTGGTCCATTGGCGCCCTCAAAACGTGTAAAGACGGGATGTATTGCCGCTGCCACCATTTCCAACCCCTCATTTCGTAAATAGGCCCTTATTGCAATTTCCGAATGTACTGTGCTCGAAAAGTCTTCTGCTGGAGCGCTACTTTAAGAAACCGCTCCACGCGGTTTAAGTTGATGCCTGTGAAGCGCGCGATGAAGTGTACGAACGCTGAAGGGTAATATTCACAGTACAGGGCTTTCGTAGAGATGGGCGATATGATATCGATATATCGGTGTATCAATATGATGAATACGATATATCGGTACATCGAATGAATATTGCATGAAATTTACGGGCGAACAAAAATACACCCGTCGTGCCTGCGCTCGAGGAACACAAAACACAACTGGGCCGCAAGCGCGACGCGAGTATAGCTAACCTATGCACGCCTGACTGAGACCATGACAGAAGCCTGCGTGAGGGCGCTGCGCAGAGCCGAGGCTGAGGAGTGGGAGTGGTGGGCCGAGACGAGCGGCCGCGCCGAGCCCAGCCGAGCCATCGGGTGCAGTGTCTATCTCTCACAGTATTAAAGACCATTTTATTTTGCATCACTTCAACCTAATTTAATGAAAAGAACCTCTATCTGTACACATTTTTCGTTTTTGAAACCTAGTGCGCCTCGCTTTTGTAAATGTTAGGTAAAAATACGCGTTTTTCACGTTTTTGAGCATCCCATATAATATTCATTCAATATATCGATATATTTGACTCGATATACCAATATGCGATATATCGAAAAATTTGATATCCATGATTGATTCCATATCGATATTTTGGTATACGATGCCCATCTCTAGGCTTTCGGGATTTTCAGAGGCTCCCAGCTGCATCAGTGGAGTGGCAAGGCGGAATGGGGAAATAAACGTTAGAGAAGTAGACAGGTACGTTCGGGTGGAGCATGATTACATAGGGGTGTCCTGAGGTGTCCACTAGATTTTGATAAAACTTGTTTGTGGTATCTACTGCGATACTGTTGATAGGCCTCGCGCGACCGACTACCACAAGCCGTGGCAGACCGCCGTCAGGCCAAGGTAAACCTATGCCAGAAGTGGCGTGGCGGAACTGTGATTCGCCTGACCGAAGCCCGTCAAGCCGCGCCGTCTGGATCTAGTCTACCAATAATATTTTGGGATAAGCGATAGCGAAGCCCTAACCCGACTATCCTTAAAATGTTCTGTCTGTGTCCGCGCCATTTCCCGCAAATGGTAAATCGTAGATAGCTCAAATGCAGACCGCATCGTTCTTACCTCTGACGTGAGGTTGGCCCCGGTATGATGCCAGAAAAATGTGGTCCTGCTCTGAGCTTTCAACGATCAACAGTTTTCGAGAGATCGCGCGGACAGACGGGAGGACAGATAGACAGCCAAAACATTTTGGAGGATGTCGGCTTCGCTATCGGTCAGCCAATTATCCATTTGTCATCGATGCCGCTCAACCAGTCCTAACCTACCCTCACCTGCATGAGCCTAACTTGCCCAGGCTTTTAATGGCATAACCTAACTGAGCGTAATCTACTCACTTATGCGCCCCTGCACGACAGGCGCATGCCGACCACGCCCCACCAGCGGATTTTAACTTCAGAGCACGTGTGAAAATAATATAAGAAACCGCTTGACCTGCAGTACCTGGACTCCGGTATGATGATGGACAGATGTGATCTATAATTTAAGCTTTCCACGTCTAACCTCTCGAGGAATCGCGCGGACACACACAGACAGAACATTTTAGACCCAGTCGGTCCAGGGCTTTGCTGTCGCTTACCCAAGAAGTGGTAAATTCGCGATTGGGGCGAGGTTGGTGTATGCCATGCGTGTAGGGGCGGATGCGTGACTGGAGCGGGTTGGGATATTTGGGCTTGGGTGCGTTTGGCTGAAATAGTTAAGGTATGTCTGGTTGAGCGGCATAGGCATTTCCAAAGACGCTCTGCACCGGATGTACAGGAACAGGAACACTCCCAGAGCTGAAACCGTAATAAGCGGATACCGAATGTATGTGGCACCATGAGGGGTACCACAGCAGAGAACATCTCCGCCGCGGGCGCCAGCCACGAACCGATTGAAACGTTTGCGACGCTAAGCTCTCGCTAACGATGTGTCATGACTGTTCGGTAGCGTCACACGGCAAGTCACCACCGCCGCGCCCTGCGAAGTGTCTCTTGGGGCCGTGCGGAGTAACGACATGTGTCCTGACCGTACCATAAAGTCGTTCAACAGCGAGAGTCGGCTAGTGGCTGACGCCCGCGGCGGAGATGCCCTTTGCTGCGGTACCCTTTTAGAAACAACGTTCTGAATCCGGTAAAAATCACCCAATCCGCTTCTGCTCTCCTGTTCTGCTTGTACTACGGGTGCGGAAGCTCTTTGGAAATGAAGGACGTGAAGTGGTCCACGGCAGCTGGCGTGGAGTTAGTCCACACATGGATTTGCAGTGCGGCCGGCGAATCAGCGAGTGGCTGGTGCATCCTGGGACGCTCCACGTAAACTAACGATTTACAACACTCGTCCGGAGTCGCACACCCCTACCTGAGTATCTAAGCGTACTGAACGGACCGCAGCAAGTTTTGCATCATTGAGACTTCTGTAAAGCAGCAAAGCCCCTCTAAGCAGCGGGTGTCGGAAGACTGTGGGACCTTTGAAACAACAGGTTTCGCTGCCCGTTAGGCTGAGATAGGGTAGGCTAGCCCACGGCTGTTTTGGTTTCGCAGGCGGATCCAAACGGCGACGCACGCAAACAGCACGCCATAGGCCTACAACGGGGGGATCCGGCCGGGTCCCGCCTGGTGGCGAGTGCGATAGAGATAGACATACGCTGGCGCTAACAGAGTCACTGGCCGCTGCGCTGCCGCTGGACGGGGCCTCCCGAAGCCGAGCCGAGTCCCCGGGTCTGGCTGGAGCTGGCGGTTCGGCTTGGACTCGGGCGGTCCGTTTGATCCACGCGGGCCAACCTTCAGAGGGGCGAAGAGGTGGACTGCACGATAGATATGTGCTTCACCATCGTGATGCACGCGTTCTCGGTCCCGTTCTACGAACTGCGTCTAGTCAGAATGCATTCGACGGCGCGCGCGAGGCCGTTGACCGGATCGTGCAGCCCTTCATGAGACCGTTCACCTGGTGAGGGACGCGAAGGGTACCCTCGGCTTCGACCTGTCGCACCTCAAGAAGGCCGTCGTCTTAGGACAGCCCTTTAGGAACTTCTTCGGCCCCATGCTGCAAAGTGTGTTTACTCACAAGACAAAGGTAAGCGCTGGGGTGGGAGAGGGCCGGAGGGGGGTGTTGAGAGCGAAACGCCTTGAAACATATCCGCATTGCAAGTCATCAAAGTGCTGGAGTCTCTGGGACAGCAGGACCATATTGACATGATTAGAAGCCCCGATCTTTCAGACGTTCACAAAATTGATAATATGGCACTTTTGCCACTATCGCCTGCGAGCGAAATTTTTGGCCTAGAAGGCACATTTTTTTGCGACTTGTGCATCTTGCTGATGGAGAAAACACGTAGCAGACCGGTAGTTATTACAGGAGCCCAAATTTATTCCAGCGAGCGAAGCGAGCCGCAAGTTCTCGATTTTCTGTGAATTTTACTTCATATGCACGCTTAAAAAATTTCAGCGCCTACAGGACTGAGTGGCCCTCGTTAACTGAAAAACGAATTTATTCTAAAAATAGTAATATGAAACGACTTAGTATTGGAACCCACGACGCGCTGTATGCCGACTCGACCTCTCAGACCGCGCGTCCACGGCGACATTGTTAATAGGCCTCGCGCTAGTGACCATTACAAGCCCTGGCACACCGCAGCCGCGGGGAGCCGGCAGGCTAGCCAAGTTGACAACAATACGTCTTGGCATTAAGGGGTAAATCAGCCATTTGAAAAATGTTCATATTTAGTTTAATTAGGACCGTGAAATGTGGCTCGATTTTATGCAAAAGGTGCGTGAAACAACATACCTAATTTTGTATTTTTAAATTAACTAAGGCGATAAATAATATTTAATTTTGAAGTTGGCTCTATTGGAGTACCGATCTTTCCCTTCTTGCTTCACTTTCGTGGAGCCTTCTCTCTTCCTGCCCCAGTTCTGTTGCGCCATCTGTTGGCGGAGAACTGAAACTCGTCCGCGCTCGCGGCTACAATGACACCTCTAGTGGGGGAATAAAAAGTGGAATGGTCGATGCAAAGGGGTCCTCGCTCCGCTCGGGCCCAAAAATATGTATAGTGGCGAACTCTTGCCCACGAGCAAGAAGTCGGCCACGAAAAAATTCGTGGCCACGAATTCAGCTTTTACCAGATCGACTATACCCATGGCCAGAAAGTAAGGGCGACGCAAACGCTGTTGAAATGCCACCAACAAATGCTCACTAGTGTAAGGTTTGTGACAAATATTCCCTAAATCGTTTCATCAACTCAAATACGCTCTTAGACTTTTCTGTAGATGTCAAACATCTAACAACTAGCCCCAGGCACAGTGACAAAAATTTGCGGACCCTTAAAATAGTGTGCCAAAATTAAAAGACCCTTTTAACAGTGTGACAAAAATTCAGAGACCCTCATAACAGTGTGACAAATATTCAAGGACCCACTTAACAGTGTGACAAAAATTCAAAGTTCCTTTTAACAGTGTGACAAAAATTCAAAGACCCTTTTAACAGTGACAAAAATTCAAGGACCCTTTTAACAGTGTGACGAAAATTCAAGGACCCATTCAACAGTGTGACAAAAATTCAGAAGCCCCCTTTACAGTGTGACAAATATTTAAGGACCCACTTAACAGTGTGACAAAAATTCAAACACCCTTTTAACAGTGTGACAAAAATTCAAAGACCCTTTTAACTGTGTGACAAAAATTCAAGGACCCTTTTAACAGTGTGACAGAAATTCAAAGACCAGTTAAACAGTGTGACAAAAATTCAAAGACCCTTTTTACAGTGTGAGAAAAATTCAAAGACCCTTTTAGTGTGACAAATGTTAAAGGACCCACTTAACAGTGTGACAATAATTCAAAGACCCTTTTAACAGTGTGACAAAAATCCTGGAACCCACTTAACAGTGTGACAAAAAATTCAAAGACCCTCTAAACAGTGTGCCAATTTAAAGACCCTTTTTTACAGTGTTATAAAAATTCAAAAACCCTTTGAACAGTGTGACAAGAATTCAAAAACCCTTTTAATGGTGTGACAAAAATTCAGGGAAAAAATTTAGGGACCTTTTTAACAGTGTGACAAATATTCAACGACCCACTTAACGGTGTGACAAACTTTCGTTCAAAGACCCATTCAACAGTGTGACACCAATTCAATTGGCCTCCTAACAGTGTGACAAAAATTCAATGACCCTCTTAGCAGTGTGACAAAAATTTAATGACCCTTTTAACAGTGTGACAAAAATTCAAAGACTCTTTTAACAGTGTGACAAAAATTCAATGACCCTTTTAACAGTGTGACAAATGTTAAAGGACCCACTTAACAGTGTGACAAAAATTCAAAGACCCTTTCAACAGTGTGACAAAAATTCATAGACCCTTTCAACAGTGTGACAAAAAATTCAAAGACCCTCTTAACAGTGTGCCAATTTAAAGACCTTTTTTTACAGTGTTATAAAAATTCAAAAACCCTTTTAACACTGTGACAAGAATTCAAAAACCCTTTTAATAGTGACAAAAATTCAGGGAAAAAATTTAGGACCCACTTAACAGTGTGACAAAAATTCAAAGACCCTTTTAACAGTGTGACAAAAATTCAAAGACCCATTCAACAGTGTGACAAAAATTCAATGACCCTTTTAACAGTGTGACAAAAATTCAATGACCTTCTTAGCAGTGTGACAAAAATTTAATGACCCTTTTAACAGTGTGACAAAAATTCAAAGACCCTTTTAACAGTGTGACAAAAATTCAATGACCCTTTTAACAGTGTGACAAATGTTAAAGGACCCACTTAACAGTGTGACAAAAATTCAAAGACCCTTTTTACAGTGTGACAAAAATTCATAGACCCTTTCAACAGTGTGACAAAAATCCAGGGACCCTTTTAACAGGGTGTCACACTGTTGCAAGGGTCCTTGAATTTTTGTCACACTGTTATAAGGGTCTTTGAATTTTTGTCAAACTGTTGCAAGGGTCTTTGAATTTTTGTCACTCTGTTATAAGGGTCTTTCAATTTTTGTCATACTGTTAGAGAGTCTTTGAATTTGTGTCACACTGTTAAGAGGGTCTTTCAATTTTTGACACACTGTTGCATGGTTCCCTGAATTTTAGTCACACTGTTATGAGGGTCTCTGAATTTTTGTCCCACACTTAAAGGTGTCGTTGAATTTTTGTCACATAGTTAAAAGGGTCGTTGAATTTTTGTCACACTGTTATGAGGGTCTTTGAATTCGTGGCACACTGTTTAGAGGGTCTTTGAATTTTTGTCACACTGTTTAGACGGTCTTTGAATTTTTGTCACACTGTTAAGAGCGTCATTGAATTTTTGTCACACTGTTAAGAGGGTCATTGAATTTTTGTCACACTGTTGAAAGGGTCTTTGAATTTTTGTGACACTGTTAAGTGGGTCCTTGAATATTTGTCACACTGTTAAGAGGGTCTCTGAATTTTTGTCACACTGTAAAAAGGGTCTTTTAATTTTGGCACACTATTTTAAGGGTCCGCGAATATTTGTCACTGTGCCTGGGGCTCGTTGTTGGATGTTTGACATCTACAGAAAAGTCTAAGAGCGTATTTGAGTTGATGAAACGATTTAGGGAATTTTTGTCACAAACCTTACAGTTGTGAGCATTTGTTGGTGGCGTTTCAACAGCGTTTGCGTCGCCCTTACTTTCTGGCCATGGGTATAGTCGATCCGGTAAAAGCTGAATTCGGAGCCACGAATTTTTTCGTGGCCGACTTTTTGCTCGTCTCTTGCCCCCACTTCCCCGGGTCCGACGGTCCTGCGAAGGATGGAGACACAGATTTAACGACACCGCACACCACTGACTGATGCCATGATCGAGGGCCCTTTCCCTATTTAGCGTGTACAATGAGGGGCCCTGTTTTCTCGAAGATCTGCAAGGACCCGAGAGTCGGCCCGTGGGCGGTTCTATGCGGTACGCCGTGCCGACATAACCCCTCTCCAGAACAAATAAGAACATGGGGAGAGGTATCCTTCAGTACTACTTAGTTTTGTACTGATTCGGCGGATCGGAGGGAGGGAGGGTTCACAGAGGTAAGCCTTAGGGGTCATCCATAAAGGATGTCCGGGTATTTGAGGGGGGGGGGGGGGGGGGGCGCGTAGAAACCGGACATGGCCTGACGTAAGGGGGAGGGGTATCAAAAACGTGGACGTCTCTTTAAAAAAAAATCGTTGTAAAGTCGTACATGATTCCGAGACGAGCCGGGAATCGAACCCACGACGCTCATTGCGCAAGTAAGTGCGCTACAGTAGAGCTACCCCGCCCACACTGTCTGTCGCTGCGCCGTAACCCTGGGTGCCATGCGCTTGCGCTGCCACCCGCGCTGGATAGACATCGCTTCAGCTGAGCACGTCGTGTCGTCGCTGGGACTGACAGTGCTACCCAAGTTTGCAATTATTTGCGCAAAAATGTTGAAAGTACACACCAGATTGGCGCTTACAAATCGACTGTTTATTATACGCACGTTTTTGAAAACCGGACGTCCAAAGGGGGGGGGGGGGGTCTTAAATCCGGACATGGAGGGGGAGGTGGTGCTTTATCCACAAAATACTCGGACATCCTTTATGGTTGACCCCTTATGTGGACCTGTACCGCGCGCACCAAAGAGGCTTGGATGGACGACAGGTGCGCTGAGTGGGTCCACCCAAAAACGCTTGTCGCGTCAAGGCCTGCTTCGTCAGGCCCGTTAGGGCCTGCTTCGCGGGGTCGATAGGGCCCGGGCCCGACGGTCCGGATTAAGGGCCCGTAGGCACTGTCGGTCTGTACGCGAGGCTGGGTGTAGTCGTTGATAGAGGAAAGGGGGAAAAGACAAGAGGGTAGATTTACACTTTTTGGAGTACTCACCGGTGCTGCCGCTCCGAGGGTGCACACACGTCTGCCGTCGTGTCTTCGGGCTGGCACAGGCGGGGCCTATGCCAGCCCGGGGGTGCTGAGTCCAGCACATCGCGGGTTCCTCTTTGCGTAGCGCGCTAGGCCCCGGCTCTCTCTCTCTCTTTCTCTCTCTCTCACACCGAGCCCGGGGCTTTCGCTCTCTCCCGTGACATCCTCCCTCTTTTGAAGGAAAGATGTCCTCATCTTTTACGCAAAGGCGAAACCGCGATTTTCCGTTTCATCTGGCAGAAGATTCTAATAAAGGGTTTAAAAATCATGTATTTAAATTTGGAATAGTTAATTTAGTTGCATTCCCGGCTCATACTCGAACGAATTCTATTTCGACATATTTTTTTTCTTTTTTTTTTTCTTTCTCGCCGCTCTCTCTCGCCGCTCTCTCTCTCGCCGCTCTCTCTCTCGCCGCTCTCTCTCTCTCGCCGCTCTCTCTCTCGCCGCTCTCTCTCTCGCCGCTCTCTCTCTCGCCGCTCTCTCTCTCTCGCCGCTCTCTCTCTTCCCCCCCTTTCGGGAAGAACCGTCCTCGGGTCGTCGCTTGGCGTCACGTCGTCCTCCGGCGTCGTCCTCCGGCGTCGGCTGGGCGTCGCCTGGGCGTCGTCGGGCGTCATCTCAGCGTCGCAGAGCGCTGAGCCCTCCGGCAGGACAAGACTCCTTGCGGGAACGGGCAAAGGCGACTGACTGCCACGCAGGGCCAGCCTCCGCATGCGGATTCGGCAGCTCGCAGCCTGACCCGGTCAGGTGTTGGGGCGCCGCGCCATCAGCTGATGGAGTGCTGACTCGTGTTGTGGCGGCGGCTCCCGGGTCGGGTGGCGCTCCGGACGATGACCCCTGTCGAGTCCCCGCAGCTGACCAGTGCGCCCAGCAGGCCTTCGGGCGCCGCTGAGACCGGGTCAGTAATTTGTTTGCCCTTTAACACCTCAATCACGTTTCGGGTTTATTAACATGTTTACGTGTTTAGCGTTTTACCTGACATCCTCGATCCCTTCGCTCCTCTTCCTTTCTCTTCTTCTCTCCCCTTTTCTTTCCTTGCCTTCTTCTCCCTTCCCTCTTCCATTTCCCTCTCTCCCCTTCTTTTCTTTCCTCTCCCCTTTCCCTTTCTCCCTTGTTATTAGTCGTTGAAGAATTTCGGAGGGGGGGGGGGGAGCCTTATTTTAACCCCCCCCCCCTCACCACCCTTGTATCACTTGTTTTACCTTTGTTTTATTACATCATTTTTTAGCCGGATTGTTCTGACAGTCCGGTGACATGCCGCGTGAAGGAGATGGTGCAGGTAGATTTTGAAGTTTTGCTGGGCATACACGAGTCGACGACTCTAAAGGTGACAGGGAAAATGGCCGAGCTGCCGCAAGCAATTCCTAAAACCTGTCCTACGCGCTGGATTAACTTGCACCGCCATTTTGTTGGCCTCCATTGTGTACCGCAGGTATTTTCAATTTGTTTTGTATTTTTAAAGTTTATTTTTTAAAAATTGTTATTATTTTAAATTACACTTTGTTTTCAGGTAAAGGATATTTTTCGCGAGGCGAAGGAAGAGAAAAACATGAAGGACATGCCGAAGTGTTTGCTAGTGGGACTTATCAATTTCCTCCAGCCTTTTGAGGAAGAATTTACATCACAGATTACCAGATTGCCATTGGGGGAAGGCAGAGGCAACCCTGACGACGGACGTGGCAGATGGGATACATACCTCCCGGGCGCCTGCCGCGCTCACGGCGGATGGCAGTCCCGCGTGTACACCCACAAAAATTACTTCTTGTTGGCTGAGCGATAGCGAAGTCCTGGACCGACTGAGTCAAAAATGTTTTTTCTGTCTGTTCGCGCGATTTCTCGAGAACAGTCAGAAGTAGAGAGCTAAAATTTGGCCCACATCTAGAAAGATTTCTTGTATCATACCAGAGTCAGCCTCCCCTCAGGTGCACTGCAGCTGAAGCTTTTTCTAAGCTAATTTTTACAAGTGGTCTAAAACTAATTATCCGCTGGTTGGGCGAGGTCGGCATGCGCCTGTCGTGCAGGGGCGCATTAGTGAGTGGGTTACGCTCAGTTAGGTAAGGCCATTAGGGGCCTGGGTAAGTTTAGAGCAATGCCTGAATCAAGCATCGAGCTAAACGCGTAAGTTTGATTCAAGAACTGACAGCAAGAATCTCAAATATGCTAAATTCGAACAGATTTTTTTGAGGCTGCGTCACGCCTCACGCGGGCAGACCGACGAAGGCAAGACGGGCTGGTGGTCCACGAAAAAATAAATGTATTAGCTGTGGTAGCTCAGAATTAGCTATTTTAGCTAACGCATCAGCTAATTTTGTCATAGCCGACATTTTCATCTCGTGGAGCTAAAAGGTTTCCTGTTAGCTACGTCGTAGCTACGACAGCCCAGTGTCAGCTGGTACAACTGACCCCAGGTTAATCTGTTTCAGATCACGCGTCGGCTGATACAGCTCGGCCCCAGCTGACATAGCTGAAATTTAGCTACTTCGGCGAAAACCTCGGCTTATTTAGCAAATATTAGCCACACCCTCGATTCCAAAAGCTCATAGTAAAGTGTAAATACTTGAGGGAAGTATCCCATATGGTATCCCATATTCTCGGTTTTAGGCCAAGCATACAAGCCTGACGACGAGGATTGAATACTTCCGACAAGTATTGAATTCGCCTGTGTTCGCGAGGAGTATACTCGCAACATAAATTGAACTCACTGCGCAAGCAGAATGACCAAGAAACCCCATCTAACATCAAAATACGTTTGAAACCAGCATTCAGAATTGAGAGTGTACCACAGCAAAATCATTTTTTTCAGTGTCAGCTGCCCGGAGCTACTAGGCGACGCCCTTAGCTGGGATTGGTATTTCCTGCGGTGCAAAGCTGACCTCATGCAGTGGGTGGGTTGGTAAGTGCGAGAGACGCCCCCCCCCCCCCCTCCCTCTCCGCCCATGTAGCGGCGATAGGGCATCCCCGGTCGGGCATCTCTCTCGCACTGCCGTTATGAAGTCGATCCCGTCTCTCACACTCACCCAGACCGCGACTGGCCCTACGTGACGTCGACCCAACGGCTTTGTTTTAATTGTGCGACCCTTTGTATCAGTGCGACATCGGCGGCGCGGGCTTGACAGCTCCAGTACGCTCTCAAAAAATCTGTTTGGATTTAGCATATTTGAGTTTGTCGCCGTTAGTTTCTTGAATCAAGCTTGCGCATTTAGAGCAATGCTTGAATCAAGCATGAAGCTAAATGCGTGCAGATTCTTATGAGGGCGTAGTCCCGTGTACAGCCTGGTGTTACTGCCTAAGATTGAGGATGGTAATCTGTCGTAATCAAACGGTAATCAGTGGTTATCACTGGTGATCAGCGGTGACCCCTGATAATCCTTGGTGGTGATCATGGTAAAGAATTACCACAGTAACCGTTGGTAATTACCGGTAATCACTGCCAGTTGGTGACCGTGTGTACACTCAAGCTTATTTGAAGTTGCCAACCCCCCGTTCGGCGGCTACAAGCGACCCGGTTACGATACGGTGGCTACATGGGGCATAACGGGCCCCAGGACACGAATCTAGTCCTTACGCCCGAGCTGCACTCCCGGCCTATGGACACCCACCGGGTCGGCCGCCCTGGTCGAGGCTCGAGAGGAATGACAGCCACGAAGTCCACCGACAGCGGAGCTCTCCGCAGGGAGTAGCCAGACTTTGGTTTCGGGAGGTGATATGCTACATTCAGGCCTACATTCAGGCGTTTGTTAAGCGGGTTGCCTCCAGGTCTCCGGGGGCTACCCACCAGAATGAAGTTTTAAGACCGCGGGGAGCGAGAGCTGTTCCGGTGAGACCGAAGCAGCCTGGGGCGGTGACGGGCCGCCTGGAGTGTCGACTCGACGCCTTGCCGGGGGCCTAGCGGGTCTCTGCGACTCTCGGGGACGTGGCTTCGGTAGCGGCGCCCGCCGCGACGACGGTGCCGATGGTTCTATTCCAATAGCAGAGGGGTGGGTGGACACCATGGTATCAGAGCACTCGCCATGGGAAACACCAACATGGCACTCACTAAGGGTATCGTACCTGGCCGAAGCGTGTTTTTCCAAGTCCCCCCCTCCAAGTCCAAGTCCCGAAGAACTTCTCTGTACGCCTTGATCAGTTTTCACAACATAGAAAGCAGTCTACGTCGCTTCGTGACGTCGTACGCTCATATCCGTTCCCAGTTACAGCATTGGTGAGCGCTCGTTTAATTGCTGCCCTATTTGAGAAACCTGCATTTAAATGCGTGTGTGAAGCCAGACTTTTTACGCTCGCATATGTATATTTCAGGACGTCTAGCCCTGCCCTACACTGTTAAAAATATATTGGGAATTCCTGAAGCCCTCCGGAAACTTTTTTACCAACTGATCCTTCGTTTTTGAGTTTTTTTTTTTAGATTCACTCTGCTGAGAGCAAAACTCTGCAGCAGATTCGATAGAGGACACATTACCTTCTACAATAGCCACAATATCACACCACATAGAAACGCACACTTCCAGTGATAAGTGATTTTATCTGGCGAATTCCTGAAAGTTCTCTGGAAATTCCCAAAGGACGGTTGAAAATAGTAACAACTGAACCTTCGTGATTTCCCGGACATTTTTTTAACAGTGTAACAGTACTAGCGCATCTGCGTCAGTCGATGAAGAAAACCGCGCAAGTGTTGGAGGCTTCGGAGTAACCGCGCATCTTCTGTAGGCTGTGCCCAACCCGCGCAACTTTGGCGGGCGGTGCAGTACCCGCGTACGGACCCTTTTTTGACCTTTTTGTGATATATATATATATATATATATATATATATATATATATATATATATATATATATATATATATATATTTGGAATCAGGGTTCTATGACGATTCTGAAAATATAACTATCTCAAAACGTTGAAAAATAGGTCCTTGCGCGGTTTCTGGGCCACCCACGAAAGTTGAGCGGGTACAGCACAGCATACATAAGATGCGCGGTTACTCCGAGGCCTCCAGCACTTGCGCGGTTTTCTTCATCGACTGGCGCAGATGCGCTAGTACTGTTAGGGCAGGGCAATCTGTATATGTGTAACATTTAAGAGAGAGGGGGGGGGGGGCGCATTATCATAGGAGAGGTATCTCATTGCAGTTTCTCACAACCCCCGCGCTTCCACTCGGGAAAAGTCTCCTTGTTCCTCTACTTCCGTTCTCAAGCGCAGGTGGAAATGTCAACTGGAAACGTTGGCCGCCTTTCGTTCTGATGATGTGTATCGATGGGTGTGGTGAGGAAGATGAGCGTTCCCTGTTAGAAACATTCTTGTAAAAAAAAAAACGAGATATCCTTGGTATTAATCTTTTTTCTCGGGTCCCTGTTAAATCACAGAGACATGTTTTGTACGTTCACATAAATGTTCCCGTTACCTTAGAAAACGCGAGGTCAAGTCACTCTCATTAACAGGACTTTGCCTGTAATTTGACGGGAACACGTGTAAAATAACGGGAAGAGTCGTAATAAAACGAGAAATGTACTGTAAAAATACAAGGAAAGTCGGTAAGTAACAGGAAAATGTTGAATAATATTTCATCGTTATTTTACAGGTGAGTTTAACAGTGCTGGTCGTCTTGTCAGCAGCAGAGACCTATTCTTCTCACCCTGGAGGAAGTTTGGAGAAGGTCGTCGGCATATCTCGTGGCCATATAACTGGCCTGATTTTGAATGTCTGCTTTGCGTCGGCCCGGGTGACTGGTACGGAGGCCTTGTGCTCCGGATGGCCGCGGAGCCAGACGGTCATGTTCCTCGGGCTCCGCCTCACGGTGAACACGATCCGGCCGGAGGAGAACGGCGCCCAGCCCGGCGGGGCCTCCTGCGCAGAGCACGTGTCGTCATGCACACACGGAGAAAAATCTGTAGTAAATCCAACCGATGATTCGGTGGAGCAACGGAAAATTAGTCACATCAACTGAAGCTTCAGTAGGTTTTCAGACAAGCAATATATTTAGTTACGTCAACGAAATTTAGTTTGGAGGAACGTAAATATTTGTAAGGTAGAACTTGAGTCACTTTGTTACGACTAAAATGTCAAAGTCGCTGCCGGAAAAAAAGATGTGAGGATTGCGAGGAACAACACTTTTCGTTGCATCAACCAATGAGTTATGTTGGAAAACTCCTCATGTATCAGGGCGACTCACTCCTGGTAGCAGAGTGGTCTAGGGCACACTCGGGGACGGACGACGGAGATTCGAGACCCACCGGTGCTACAACTTTTTCTTCCAAAGAACGTTTAGTCGGTGCATCCACCTTATCCTTTCGTCGGAACAACTGACGAGTGAGTTCGAACATTCGATCCGTCGCTTGTCTGAAAACCTACTGAGAGCAATAGTCAGACGAGCCGGCGATTCTTCTCCATGCAGTAAATCCTTAAGGACAAAGCAACGCATACGGAACAGAATCTCACGCACACTCTTATGCACCGGTTTTGTGCGTACTAACATGTGATTTTATGTGTATTATGCATAAAAAGTGAGTAAGCATCCGTTCGCTTAAATTGTGCGGAACTGTGCACAGGATTGTACATAACTGCGACTGTGCACTGTTTCCGAGGAGCGAGCAGCTTTTCCCCGAGAGGGGCACATACTAGCAGCGAGCTCGACATGACTCTTCTTCCCGTTCTTGCCCCTCAAGAGGAAAAATCTTTTCCGCGGAAGTTAGTCGTAAACTTCCCACCCCACCGTCGTTACCCTGCCCCATCCTAATCATCAACACTTACGCTGCGGACCAGTGTGCACCTGAAGTTGGCCCTGTTGCACTTTACCCAGGACTGGTACCACATGGCCCCGTCCGCGGTGGCACCTCGGACATATAACTTGTCACACGTTTCACCGGAGCACAGCACGATGAACAACTCTTCAAAGACTGTGTCATACTGAATCTCCGCCTGCAGCCACTGGCCCACGGCAAGGGTCGTATTAGGGACTGTAAAAAAGGAGGGAACATGTTCGTTCGGTATAAGCAACACTGTTAAAAAAAACAGCTGTTTAAAAACGAAGATTGTTCGGTTAATGGAAACTAAATGCCTTTGTTTTTTTTTAAGAATATTTTTACGAAGATCTCTCCCTTTTTGAACGTGAAATATAAGGAATCTGCAAGTTACTAGCGAGGTTAGGAAGGCTGTTGTGTTTACGTCTTTAGCTGGCCTGTTGGCTTTAGGGCGAAAAGTATCGCGCCGCGAGCCGAAAAGGGAACGAAATAGATGATTTCTCGGCAACAGAAAATATTACCCTCCCCACTCTTTTTACAACACATGTTTCTGAGTTGACAAATTTTTTGATATATGTACGTTTTGTGGAACGATATGGATAGTCAGAGCGAGAAAATTCAAACTGCATACGAAACGAACTGCATACACAACTACATACCGAACTGCATACCGAACGGTATGCAGTTCGGTATGCAGTTAATAGCGGGAAATTAATTATAATTTATTTTTCTTGAATTACTTTTGAGTATGCTAGGTTAGGTTAGTTTGGGTTAGGTTAGCTTAGGTAACCTAACCTAACCTCAACCAAGCTAACTTAACCTAATGGAGAAGAATTAATTAAATAAAAATAAAATTAATTTACCGGCTTTCACTGCATACCGAGCTTCATACCGTACGGTATGCAGTTGGGTATGCAGTTGTGCATGCAATTCGTTTCGTATGCAGTTAGAATTTTCTCGTCAGAGCTTCTGTAAATTTTCAAAATTTCAGTAACCATTTTTTCAATTAAAGAATTGTTGACAAAAATTTTCAAAAACGGCTGAGCTGATCAGAAGAGCAATGCCTAATTTTTGGCGTGCTCCGTTTTGCGACGTGATGCGTGGTACGAAATATTGTTTGTTGCATATCGGTTGCATATCACCTCGCTGGCGGCCGTACATAGTCCACTTTAAATCGCTTTTATTTCGCTTCCACGCACATTTGAGGCAAATCCTTTTGGATAACGCACTATTGGCGTAGCCGAAGCCTACCCTGCCACTTTCGCTTTGATCTGTGACATCGAATTTTTGCACTTGGATCACTTGGCGTGGAATGACCCTGGAGCGGAGCGGAACCGAGTTTCGACGGAGGGAAGGGCCAGCTTGTTTTGTCGTGATTTTATCACGAACCTCAGCCCGTCCCGAGTCACTGAGTGCGTGGCCGTGGCGTGGCCAATTCTAACCTAACAAGTCTATCAATTCTCATATACCAGAACGCGACATTGTTGGCACCCTGCCAGAAAAAGTGTTTTTAAAATGGATGTTCTGTAAATGGTTAAGGCTTTTTAAACCACAAGTCAATGCCCATACGTCCGAACGAACAGTCGGCATAAGACTATCAGCCCGGCTTCTAGTCGTTTCTCATAAAAACGATTCAGAGGGACTACAAGTATTGTACGAAAACTTAAGTACAAACGTATTTTGTATATATAGTATGTATTTGTATATATAGTATGATAATGTACATACGAAGCCCCATCGAGTGTGGAACCGGATACTTTGACCCACGAGTTAAAACTTCATTTGTGTGAACTCACCACTACAAGCTTGTGGTGTCTCGTCCGAACCGTCTCTGCAGTCCTCGTGCGCGTTGAGGTCGCATCTGCCCAGAATCTGGATGCACTGGCCGTCGTCGCACCGAAACTGTTGATTCGCCTCACAAGTATCCCTCCTCTGAGCGGAGCCTGAGGACCGAGTCACACTGATATTGATCGGTATTATCACTTTAAAAGAAATAAGTCAATTGTGCAGATTGGCGCACTTCGACCTACTTTGACCCACCTGATATATTAAAACTGCCTTTGCGTAAATATCAGGATAAAACATTTTAACCTTTTCCTAGCTAATTCGACCACACTACGTACACTGTTTAAAAAAAAAGTAATTTTAAAGTGGCTGCCCTGGCAATGGTTACGGCTATCTGAGAACAACATAAAAGACTGTTTTAAAATGGCAAGATTATCGATGATTAGCAGTTCTGAAATGACAAAACCATTTTGAAATGATTTTTTGGCTGATTTCATTAATTTTAAAATGGTTTTTATCATTTTAAATGACTATATTATCATTTTAAAATGACTAGCGACTTTCATCGGACAATGGGTCAGCAATTTACATTGGTTGGCAGCACTTGCTGCTAATTAATGACTTCTTTTAACAGTGCAAATGCACGTTAATCTATGTATAATTGAGATTCCATTTTTCTACGTCCAAACATGAACATTCGCTGCACGAGTTTGTGCGTAAGGCACAAATTCGTTCATGAAATATGTAATACCAGAGGGCGATTCCCTCAGAGAATCTCTGTAAAAGGTACTTCAACAAAAGTAAATGTAGTCCAGGCCCACCTGAGTTCCTTTTCTAGACTGTTTTATATCTAAATAGACGCAAGACAACTTTTGCGCTCGTAGGAATCATTTTCGGAATCACCAGTTAAACAATCCAGGCAGCATGGTGTTCACAAGCAATTTTCTTGCTCTCCTGGTTTTAACACTAATAGCTATCGCAGGACCCTACCCTCATTAAATGAGCGCCTTTTATCTCTGCCTCGCTCTGACCGTACAAAAAATATTGGACCTAGGCTGATGTCCGATAATTATCATTTTCCTGTCGCAAATTTCTTGAGAATGTATCCAAAGTGTGCGAGATCTTTTGACGTGATGTCTCAGTCCTCTCCTGTCTCAAGAATGTCTTCCAAAACACACATCCTCCAGACAACATGGACACATTGAGCAGTACAGATGTACGATGTCAATGCCTCCTCGGGACTGCAGCATGTCTCCAGGATGTCTTCAAAGTGTCTCTGAAATGTCTCCTGGTTCTCTCCAGGATGTCTCCACAATGTCTCCGCTAGAAAAATTGTTGAGCCATCACTGGTAATTCAGGAATGTGACATCGCGCTCAAACGAATGTGAAAAGTGTCATATTCCTTTGAGTGTTGTGTCACGTTCGATTAAACATGATGTCACATTCGTTTAAATGTGACTGGTAAGAAGGGCGCCCGAGTCGCACTTGAACGAACGTGACACTACATTCCTAGGAATGTGACATTCGTTGGAACGTGATGTCACATTCCTAGATTACCAGTGATCACGGATCTCCTGTTTTTGTTCCGCGGTGACGTCACGAAAAATTACTTCTTATTTGTAAAACACACATTTTGTCCCATCGTTCACGTACTCGGAGCGTAGTGGTAACTCGGCAGATGCGTCCCAAAAGCACTCTGGTCTATGACCGAAATTGTCCATATTTGGAAAACGATTTACACTACCGATGCTAGATGAAAGCACGATTTTGTGAGGTATATATCTCGAAATTAAAGGCCGTTTTCGTGATTGTACGTACATAACCATGGCCTCACTGCTTTTATCGTAGAATGGCGTCTGCTAGTCATGTCGGGTGCTAGAAATGTTGACTTCACAGATCAAGCTATTTGACTAGTGCCAAACGTCTAGCTACTATAGTTTTCTACAGCTGTATTGAGAGCACGAGAAATGAGTCATGGACTTTGAACTCGAATAAATATAATTGGCTGAGCGATAACGAAGCCCTTACCCGACTACGCAAAAATGTTTTGTCTGCCTGTTTGTCCGCGCGATTTCTCGAGAACGGTTAGACGTAGAAAGCTCAAATTTGGACCACATCTTTCTTGCATCATACCAGAGTCAACCTCCCCTCAGCCCAAGCGGTTTCTTAGATAATTTTCACAAGTGTTCTAAAATTTAAAATTTTTAATCCGCCATTTGGGTTGTCGCCATGCACCTGCCGTGGAGGGACAGGTCGGTGACTCGAGTGGGTCACGCTCGGTTAGGTTAGTGGGGGCCTGGGTAGGTGAGGCTAGGCAGTTGAGGGTAGTTAAGGACTGGTTGAGCGGCATTGATTACGAGGGATGATGTGAGAAACGTGCGGTTGCGGCCGTGACTGGCCCCGCAGGGTAGTTACTGGTCGTCGCACGGTACAGCCGCCGGCAGGCCAAGGTAGGCGTGCGCGAGGCGTGGAGTGGCGGAACAGTGATTCGCAATGAGCGAAGCCTGTTACGCCACGACGCGGTCTGGCGTACGCCTACCTTGTTAATATAGAGATAGTTGACATTATGTTAAGACCAAATGTGTACGGTCAGTGCAGCCATTAAAATCACGTTTTTGTGACATTGGTTATTCACTGTTTTACTTTTCCGCATCCCTTTTCTGGAAGATTTGATATGGTAATACGGTACATCATAACGCTCTTGAACACATCACCAACGCGAATTTACTCAAAAACAAAGGAGGGAATCCGTTCCTCTCGGGGGATGTTAATGCAGCGAAGAAAAAACCGCCCAACTCTGGATGTTTTGTTGAAGGAAAAGAAATAACACTCGTGCAGCCAAGAAAGAAAGACCGTACTTCAAACGCTGGTGAGCGTAGCTGGTCACTAACAAACCGTCCTTCAGATGTTGTTCGTGGGGTGAGAAATATTTTAGCACCAACAATTTTTGTCCAAGTCAAGTTAAAAGACCTGCAAAACTGTCACTGACCCCACTTCCATCGGAGGCAAGGATCGTCGTTTAAGGACTGGCACATTTAACATCGTGAAATAGCTTTGCCTTACATAGTGCGATGAACGCCAGGATGAGAGCCACGGTGTTGTTCACGGACGGCATGGTGACTTGCTTCTCGTGGGGTGCCTGGGGAGGGGTGACAGCAGAGGTTCGCTCGGTGCTCGCGCTGACTGACGTGGGGCGGGCAGACGCCGCTGATAAGCGCTGCGCGTTTGTAGGAGAGACGGCAGACAGGGACCGTCCACTTATTACTTAATGACGGTCTGAGCCAGTAATCACTTCCTAACCCCCCGTGTAAAACTGGGGAACGTAATCAGTCGGATACCGCCCCCACTCTGCTTCCCTCCAGTCCCCTCTGCTCCTGATAACGTAGTTTATGTACGAGACCCAAGAGCAAATCTGCACTCCCCAGCGTACATGACATAGCAAACTAATTCTAAAACGAACGAAGACCGTTATTAACTATCCAAGAATATTGATGATACCGTCCAGATGATGTCGAAAATCCCTGCAGACGAAGAACTCCTGTCTGGATGGACGGGAATTGTCAGTTTACTGTACAAAACCTTCAGTTTAACTGCGGTTACGCAGTGCAGTATATCCTGTAGGTACTAATTCGCCCTGACGGCGCCAGAACCCGACTGATTGTGTCCATTGTAGTTCCCCATGTAAGCATTGTAGTGTTGCCTCCAATTGAAGTGCCTGTAACTTGTTGGGTTCCAATTTTTCCAGATTTTAAATTGATTGTTGTATTTGATTATCCGGACTTATGGACCTCTTTGATTCGTCTGTCAAGGTTTCCCTGCGGAAATTACAAGTTTTTAAAGTAGGCGTCGTCCACGTTATATCTACTTATATGAGCCGAGATCCGAACTCCATCAAGAAGGATCTTGGAGCTCTGGCAGCCAGGACCGGCGGTCCAGGATCGACACACGACCGCAGGCCGCACCGGCCTCGGCGGCGGCAGGAGCCCGCCCACGGATTCTCTAGCGCGGGGCAAAGTGCGATGCAGACCCATTTTCAAACCCTTTTTAGACCGTCCCGACACGTTTCGGTAGAAACGGAGAGGAGCCGGGCTTATAGTCTGATGCCGACTGTTTGCTCGTTCGTTCGGACGTATGTTCGCTGACTTATCGTTTACATAGAAACATCAAATTTGGAGGCTAGACTCCTTTTATGACGTAAAAAATCGTACGGTGGCAACAATTTTCGAATTTTGTCGCGTTTCTGTCGTATGAGAATTGTTTGATTTGTTGGGTTAGGGGTGGCCACTGCGTGTGGTGCGCCTGCACGGCGCGGGTCGGGGCGGGCTGGGATTAGCGATTGGAATCGTTACAAAAATATGTACCCCCGGACACACATCGAGTGACTCGAGGCGGGGGCCGGAGGCCCCCTCAAACACCGCCGGCAGGCCAAACTGGCCAAGTCCCCCTGTCGAACCGAGGTGCCGGTGGAGCGGAGCGGTACTGACACCGAGGTTCGACGGTGGGCCGGGCCAGCTTGTTTTCAGCAACACCGTTCACGATTTCGACTTGGTATTTCGTGTCAAGCTACAGAAAGGAACTGCCAAGGGCCTGACAGGACCGAAATTTTGAAAAGCAGCCTGCTCTCGGAGTTCCCGGGACGTGAACTTGGCCAATTTTGATCAGTAAATCTAGAGTTTGAGAAATGCTAGAACGATTCTGATTGAACCGACATCGAGCTTCGTCTTTTACTGGGCAGTGCTGAAAACTTGAGACCGAATGGTTGAACCGTTTTCGTATAGCGATGTGAAAAGTTTACATCTGCACGGCGGCGCGCGCGCCCAGCGACGTGGCGGCTGCGGAGTTCGGGCCGCCGTGAAGTTTCCCCTTAACTTGCAATGTTATCATAATTTTATCATAACGGGCCATTTCTTAGTGTTGCCAGAAAAGTAGGCAAAAAGTACCCCAAACACAGGTGTTCAGGTTGTGCCTACCTCCGCCTGGCAACAGTGCCATTCCTCGACCTCCTCCCCCCATCAAGAGCATGACGTCAGTCGAGGACGGCCCCTAAGTTATGGGGCCCTGCGCGCCCGTAAATTTACACAGTGCGTAAGTGGGGCAGATATTATTTGGGTCACCATCATGTTCGTGCTCACGGGGCAGTGAACTCTGCATCTAAACCCCAGGTCGTATCAGTGCGGTATCTTGAGAGCGGCTTTCCAACGGAGCGGTGGTTTTCTTATCACATGAAAGTTGAACTTTCTGCCTCTCACTCGAATGTAGCAAGGGAGGGGGGGGGGGGGGGCATGCGAGCACTGTCCCATAAGAAGTGTGGGGACGAGGCCCTAAGTATCCCTCACGTAACTATTGGACGCTATCTTAAATGGAATCTCTACTCGATGGGCTCACAGGCGATTTATCTATCACTGTAAATGGAAAAGTGATGATCATTAATCATGTTAAGTAATGGACCACTTCATCGTTTTCGTTTCATTGGGGTTGCTGTTTTATGAGAATTGTTTGATTTGTTAAGTTACGGTTGGCCACTGCATGTGGTGCGCCTGCAGGTGCGCGAGTCGGGACGGGCTGAGGTTAGCGATTTCAATCGTTACAAAAATATGTACCACTGGTCACATCTTTAGTGACTTCAGGGGGGGGGGCCGGAGGCCCCCGCGAACGCCGCTGGCTGGTCAAGCTGGCCCTGTCGAACCGAGGTGCCGGTGTAGCGAAACGGAACCGGCACCGAGGTTCGACGGAGGGACGGGCCAGCTTGTTTACACTGATCCCAGATGAACATTTTGTCACCTCTGTCAAGAATCCGTACTTCCATTGATTGAATTACTGTGGTTGCTACTGAACATTTAACGTAGATCCTTCCCAATGATGTTAGAAAAGTAGACAAAAAGGAGCCCAAACACACGGGTGTCGCCTACTAGGCAAACTATTGACACGTGACGGGTTGCCTAGTAGGCAGGCGGAGGTATGCGCAACCTTGACACCTGTGTGTTTTGGCAACGTTTTGCCTACTTTTCTAGCAACACTGACTTCCACTCAATGGTACAGAAATCTCCCGAAAAATCCAATACGCTCGGTAGATATCCATAGAAGCGAGCATAATTAACATATTAAACCTTATGAAGGAATCTCTTAGTAAGCTATGAACAAATTCTTCGTAATACGAACGAAACTGTTGGTATGCAAGTCCGTGATACGCAGCTACGGTTTTCTCTGCAAGACGAAGAATCTTTCGTACGAAGAACTTTTCTTCGTAAAATTTTATTTGTACAAGGTGTGATTGATCGAATCACCCTTTCGGACCCTGATGAGTGTAAGTTTTTTCAACATCACTTAAGTTGAATCAACGAATAATGTTGTTGTTTGTATTCGATTTTTTTTCAGCAGTGACTTATGGCAGCAGGAACAACGTGACGCTAGTGCTACCTAACAAATTTTCCAGTTCCGCCAAAATTCGTTGAAAGAACGGAAGGTTTTGCTTGTCTGAAAACCTAACTGGGTGACTTAAATAAGCGGTTGGCCGAACGAACGATCGGCTGAATCCACAGATTACTTTTCTACGTGATGCTTTATTGAAGCCACGACCGCGGACAGGACTGCCCAGATATCGAAATTAGTGCCCCTTATTTTCGATGGTCCTACGTCGAACGCGACGTATGCTGGTGGCGACGTAGAAGCAAGCCCAGTGTTCCCCGCGGTCATCGTACAGGTTGATGGTCAGATTCCACTCCTTATTTTCCGTGGGAAACGGACTGTGCTCCAAAACGCCCATGTTCATCTTCAAGTCTCGTGCGATGAAATGTCCCTTCAAAGGTATTATGGAAAGTTAGTTGTCCTATAATACACTGGCGACCAAATTTAGCGGTCCACCTTTTCCAGAGTCCGCCATTTCGTTGCAAGTCCATCTTACCTGCGACAGTCGAAAATCGGGATGAAAGGGGAAGGGGGTGGTTCCACAAGGGTGAATCAGTAAAATCGGCGTCCAGGGAACTCGAATATGAACCTTTGGCACTTGCGTACACGGAGTCTCACCTCTCTAGGTCGACTAGCAACGAAATGGCGGACTCCGGAAAAAAGTGGACCGCTAAATTTGGTCGCCAGTGTACTTAAGCAAGGGGTGGATGTAAGAGCAATTCCATGCGAGCGGAGCTCACCCTGCAAACTGTGACACCGAATATTTTACACAAAAAATGTGTCAAAAGTAGTACCCCGACCCCTGTTTCAGTGGCTCCTGGATGCAGGATGCGCTCCTGCACTCACCGCGGTGAAAGGACAGTCCCACCGGGGAGAAATCCCGTCTTTGAAGTTGCCCCAAAACGTGAGCCGGTTGGTCCATATACTGCAGGACTCTCGGCCGAACCTCCATGTCTGGAAGTGTTCGCAGGTTCGCGCCACACCTTGCGAGCACCAATCTAAACTCACCACGGACTGGAACATTCAACTGATCAACAATAGAAGACTTTGGGGGGAGCTGAATTACAATCACAAAGCTGCAACCACGTGCGGCTTGTACGTCCATTAGTAAAGAGACTAGTTTAAGGGTGTGCAACTCCTCTCGTACTTTCGGAATCGTCACGCTTATTAGTCAAGAGTGGGGGTGGGTAGGCTGACCCCCTCCCCCCCCCCAAAAAAAAAAAAAAACAGCCAACGTGGCAACGCTGTTGCAACACCGCCGAAGTCAGTGTCACCGGCTAGCTCCGGCTTTCCGGACTAGAGTTTGGCTCAGTTTCGCTCTTCTTCCGGATTTTTGGCAACCACAAGTCGGCTCTAAAACCTCGCACGATCACAATTCAAAAATGAAATCACACTACCTTGAGGCGGTGAAAACGATGGAGTGACTTGCAAGTGTTAAAAATGTGGGAGTCAAGATTTGGTTTTCCGTCAGGTTTAAAAGGATGGGGCGCGTCGAATCCGTCCTATTGTAATGTTTAGTGGGCTCCGATGCTCCGGTAGACGTCGCGCATTGTCACAGCGGCGGAAGGAGGGGGAGGGACGGTCACCCCGCACCTCGCACCGCCTCACCCCGCCACGTGCGAGAGAGAAGGTGTAGCCTGTCTCCCTCTGGTCATGCCTGGAACTCGAAAAGGTCCCGCATTTGAGCCAGTCAAACTCCAATTGCAGTTGACCTACGAATATAGTAATGGTCTAATCTTGTAGAGGAAGAATGAGGCTATGTTTTGAATACAATTTCAAATTGGTCTTTCGCTGCCTTTCGCTTAAAAATCTTCTCTGATATCGGTCCACTTTCAACTGATTCCAGGAGACTTCCTAAGAATTGCACTGACACGAAAACTACTTCAAAACATAGTCCAAGTAAAGTACTATGTGCATGGAAAGTCTCATCATGATACCATTCCAAATTCTCGAGATTGACTGACTCAAAAATGGGAAAAACGACGCTTCTAGAGCAAAAACCAGACGGGCTACAAGGGACAGACACACCATTAGAATCAGCGTATTCAAAACTATCGATTTGTAAAATAAAAAATACTGTCCCAGTCTGTGAGACACTGGTAGGCCCGAAGTTTCGCACGAGTTTGGTTACGTTACCGTCTATTCAAGTTTTGTGAGTTTATTTAATTTTCTTTTTTTAAACTGAAGGATATTTGAAGGTTTGTATTAGTTATGTAATGTAACGGGGCAGTTTTAAAATTATAGTTTTATAGTAACGGTCAGTGCACCGCTTTATTCTCATACGCGGGCCGCCCAGCCCTGGCCTGCAAGGTGTTGTCCCCGCCCGGCTTGGCCCGGCGGCCCGACAATGCACGCCTCGCTCTGAGTCTCGGGTCCATTGGCTTGTTGTGCCTACTCTAGGGTAGAGGGGAGGGTTAGGGTCCCACCGAAACGGTCCTCCTGCCTTGAGTCGCCGCTCTCGTAGCCGTGGCTCGGCCAGGCCCCGGCTCGCCACATCGACAATGGGTACCCGGCAAGGGCTGCGCAACAAAAAAGGAGGGAAGATTTGGTATTGGACTAGAAAAAGATGAAATGGCGGATGCAGCCAGCTGACGAGCCGAGCGGGGGTAGCTCTGTCCCTTTCTTTTGCTATTAGGCGGAGTGAGACAGCAAAATTTCAAATTCGTCTTTACGCGAACTGTTACATTTTATATGTTTAAAAGTAGGTTCGATGTACTTGCCCGGTCACCCTAGATATTTCTGTTCGACAGATTTTTAATTTTTGCCTCGTTATCGATCTACAGCAATTGGGCCTGTGGACCGTAGAGGCGCGTATATTTGTGTCTCTTTCTTTTGCCATAAGAAGTGAGATAGCTGACTTTTGAATCGATTTTTTGGCCACTTGGAAGCTTTTTCAAAGTGTAAAAACACGTCAGCGTGCCCTGCAAAAGTATCCTGCGCCCATGTGCACAGTTTCAGAAAATTCTGTTAGAGGGCCATAAGGGCAATGCTCAAAAGAAAAAAAAAAGTCCAATCCGGTCAGACGATAAGGCAAGTCCGTTTCACTCCGTGCCTAAAAAAAAGTAGGATTGCACACCCTTAATGGCAGAAGTGACTTCCTTTATTGACCGACAATTAATTATTTATCAACGCAGAAGGAAAGGCGAACATTAACTAGCACATATCTTTTGTTTGGCTAAATTATGTACTGTAGACAAAAGAAAATTTATTTTATTCAACTTATCAGTCAACATGAAAGTGTTAAAATATATGTTCTCCCATCTGGTGACGTTCTAGTGTCAACAAGAGTTTTAGATCAATCGCTCTTTTCTTAGCACTTTGTACCTGTGTCACGATACTGGTTGGCCTTGCGTTGTAGAAGTTGTATGAAAAGGTTAACACCCCATTTGATGTGCGTGACTGTGTGAAATTGGGATAAAAGTAGAACGAATTTTCCGTGAAATCTCGGCACTGGCACATATCAACAAGCTCGACGATAATCGTTCCAGGCTACAACAGAGTACGAAAAGCGTAATGCATTACTTCGGCTTTATCGCGTTGAGTCTTGAAACAATTTGTCTCTGCTGGTCCACTTGGTTTTCGGTCATTAAGAGACCAGGCCACCCAAAGCTAACCCCAGGACTCCCGGTAGAGTGCCCAGACCAAATGCTAACGATTTTCCAAGTGTTTGCGTCATATGATGAGAAACCATCGTGATTTTTAGCCCGTCCCGACACGTTTTGGTAGAAACGGGCAGGAGCCGGGCTCATAGTCTTAGGCCAGGTGTTTGTTCGGGCGGACGTGTGTTCACTGACTTATCGTTGACAGAGAAACTTCAAATTTGGGGGATAGTCTTCTATTGTGACGTAAATAAACGTACGGTGCCAACAATTTTTAAATTTTGTCGCTGTTTTATGAGAATTGTTAGATTTGTTAGGTTGGGCTCGGCGCTGCCTGTGGTGCGCTTAAGGCGCACTCTGTGAGTCGGGACGAGCTGAGGTTGGCGATTTTAGTCGTTACCAAAAATATTTTCTGCTTGACACCACCTGAGTGACTTGGGGTGCGGGCCGGAGGCCCCCGCAAACGCCGCCGGCAGGCCAAGCTGGCCAAGTCCGCCTGTCGAACCGAGGTGCCGTTGGAGCGCAGCGGAACCGGCACTGAGGTTCGACGAAGGGACGGCCAAGCTTGCTTTTTAGCCCGTCCCGACACGTTTCGGTAGAAACGGACAGGAGCCGGGCTTAAAGTCTGATGCCGACTGTTCGTTCGGGCGGACGTGTGTGCGCAGAGTTATCGTTGACGGAGGAAGTTCAAATTTGGAGGGTAGACTTCTTTTGTGGAGTAAACAAACGTACGGTGGTCCCAATTTTTAAATTTTGTCGAGAACTGTTTGATTTGTTAGGTTAGGGTTGGCCGCTGCGTGTGGTGCGCCTGCAAGGCAAACTCCGTCGGGAGTTGGGACGGGCTGAGGTTAGCGGTTTTAATCGTTACAAAAATATGCATCACCGCACACATCTTGAGTGACTTGGGGTGGAGGCCGAAGGCCTCCGCACCGCAAACGCCGCAGGCAGCAGGCCAATCTGGCCAAGTACCCCTGTCGACCCGAGGTGCTAGTGGAGCGGATCTGGCACCGAGGTTCGACGGTGGGACGGGCCAACTTGTTTTTGCGAGATCGGTCGATATTTAATGGTCGCGACATGGCCGTAACGTTTAACACCGGAGGTAGGCAAGTCGAAAATTTTACCATTACATCCTTACTATGATCCCTTACCTAAAACCGCTTTTCATATTTTTGATATCTTCTGTATGGTTAATTTTCGTACGAAGTCGTTTAGAAAATTAACTTTAAAACTACTTGATGAGATGTCGATAGGTCTGAGAGCGGACGTTCAATCGAAATAACCAGGCCAGAAGCTCCCGAGTGGTCTTTGATTTGCCTGACACCTCTAGGGGAACGCCCACCCACGACGCGCAACCTTAAATACAGTGACACTCGCTTATAGCGTTACCCTCGCATAACGTTTTCCCGCATTAACGTTGCGTTCGCAAATCACCGAAAGAAAACCCATACAACTAATGTAAAATGTACCCTAATACCAGGTGATTCAGAAACGCCGCATTTTTTCTTGAGTAGCCAAGCCCGCAACGCACGACGTTGGTTAGCGCGCAGCGACTGCCGGCGGGGGAAGGTGAGTGGCGGAGCGTAGTGCCGCTCGTCCCAGCCAGCCGGGCCGAGCCGCTAGCGGCCGACGGCTCCGACGAGTGTGGATGTGGCCACAACTTTGTGGCCACAACCGGGTCAGCCTAAACCGGACAGTGTATAGGTACAGTTCGTTCGCCACACGGGTCGACAGCGGCATGCAGAAGCACGGGCAAGCGTGCAACAACCCTCCGAGGCCCCCGGTGGGGATGTACTGGTCCAAGCCTATGTCCCTGTCAATGCCGACTGGTCTGCCTACCTTCCAGGGGCAGGGTCACGAAAATTGCAAATACCAGGCCCCCATGGGTCCCTGTCAATACCGACCGATGTCCGGCGGATTTGCCTACCTTCCAGGGGCAGAATTACAAATATCGCTCATACCGAGCCCCCATGGGTCCCTGTCAATGCCGACCGATGCCCGGCGGGTTTGCATACCTTCCAGGGGCAGAATCACAAATAAGGGAGAGTGGGGCACAATGGGACATGGGGCACTATGGGACACCTTCAAATTTGCCGCCTTGCGCTGCTGGCAGCGACTGCCAATGACGATGGATGACGGTGGTGGTTGTCGCTGTTGTTGACCCGAGGCGGCAAGTCCGGCGGACCAACCCCTTCCGGAGGGGAGCGTTTTAAACATTCTCCGTCCAAAAAAAACAGGCGAACTAAATTATTTCGCTTTTTTATTTTTGGAATTGCACGAAATGTAGCGGTCGGAGTCGTACTTTAATTGAAAATTATACGAGCTTGGCCCTTCAGACACGCATGAGCGTCGCCGCATCGCCGCGGCTTGAAAGGTCAGGGTGCCATAACGCGACGAGTGTGAGGTGCCATTCAGTACACAATGGGACAGGGCTGTGGGGTACAGTGGGACACTCGTTTAAGTGTCCCGTTATACCCCAGAGTGTTTTCCTCACTTGTGAATGATAGTTTTCGTATAAATGTTTAAATGTTTTTTAACAACCATTTCAGGAAAAATGCCGCGGCTAAGAATATTTTTATTTGATTTTAGTTAAATGTGACCTGAAAGCCATTATGTTTTTTATTTTAATTTAAAGCAAATGTGACCATGAAAGCCGTTTTGTTTCTACTTAAAAATGTTTAATAAAACGTATTTCAGCTATTTTAGATTTTCTTTGACCCCAAAATACTGTATTATCAGTGAAACAGTAAGTGTCCCATTGTACCCGGTACCCGGAAACAACGGGACAGATGCAGCAACGTGGTTTTTTATTTTTTAAAGGCAACGGAGCAATCTACGTGTCTCAAACACTATTAAACAAGAAAGAGGACACACCAAAGCATGTCAGGCCCATTTTGATTTTTTTATCTGAACCAGTCTTGCAAAGAGAGGCCTGAGAAAAAAAGTGTCCCATTGTGCCCCACCCTCCCTTACCGCGCACACAGGGCCCCCATGGGTCCCTGTCAATGCCGACCGATGTCCGGCGGGTTCGCCTACCTTCCAGGGGCAGAATCACAAATACCGCGCACACAGGGCCTCCATGGGTCCCCGTCGATGCGGACCAGCGTCCGGCGGGGTTGCCGAACTTCCAGGGGCAGTAGCACAAGAACCGCGCACACAGGGCCCCCATGGGTCCCCATGGGTCCCTGTCAATGCCGACCGATGTCCGGCAGATTTGCCTACCTTCGACGAGAAGTTTGAGTACCGACACTGTCAACCTCCGAGAACATTTATGTCACCTACCCCTGAAGTTGCAGATGTACCCAAATAACGAGACCGTTTCGCTTAGTGCGGCACTTTCAGGCGAGGTAACAAAAATCTTGCCGAGTGTATTTTCGACATTTTGCAACGTTTTCTGTTGGTTCGGTGGTCCGACTACGTGCTGTGCAAGTACCGACAGTGTCAACCTCCGGGAACATTTATGTCACCTACCCGTGAAGTTGCAGAAGTACGCAAATTACGAGACCGCTACGCTCAGTGCGGCACTTTCAGGCGAGGTGACAAAAATCTTGCCGAGTGAATTTTAGACATTTCGCACCGTTTTCTGTTGGTTCGGTGGTCCGACTACGTGCTGTGCGAGTACTGACACTGTCAACCTCCGGGAACATTTATGTCACCTACCCGTGAAGTTGCAGAATTACGCGAATCACGAGACCGCTACGCTCAGTGCGGCACATTTAGGCGAAGTGACATAAATCTTTCCGAGTGAAATTTCGACTTTTCTCGCCATTTTTTGTCGGTTCAGTTGTCCGACTTAGTGCTGTGCGAGAACTGAAACTGTCAACCTCCGGGAACATTTATGTCACCTACCCCTGAAGTTGCAGAAGTACGCGAATTACGAGACCGTTCCGCTCAGTGCGGCACACGGAACCAACAGAAAACGGTGCAAAAAGTCGAAATTTCACACGGCAAGATTCTTGTCACCTCGCCTGAAAGTGCCGCACTAATCGGAACGGTCTCTTAATTCGCGTACATCTGCAACTTTAGGGGTAGGTGACATAAATGTTTCCGAAGGTTGACAGTGTCGGTACTTGCACAGCACGTAGTCGGACAACTGAACCGACAGAAAACGGTGAGAAAAGTCGAAATTTCACTCGGCAAGATTTTTGTCACCTCGCCTGAATGTGCCGCAGTGAGCGGAACGGTCCCGTAATTCGCGTACTTCTGCAACTTCAGGAGTAGGTGATATAAATGTTCCTGGAGGTTCAGTTTCAGTACTCGCACACCAGGTAGTCGGACCACTGAACCGATGGAAAACGGTGCCTTCATGGGCCTGGTTCTTATTGCTTCTCTCGATCCTGGAGGGAATACAAATCCAACTAGCTTAGCTGCTTATCGTTTGACTCATGCCGGCCTGCGATACACGTGATAATTTTGAAACTGCTTCGTAAGGTAGGCAGACCCACAGACCCAAGGGGGCTAGTATGTGTAATATTCTTGAGACTTCCTCTGGAACGTAGACAAACCCGCCGGACATCGGTCGGCATCCACGGAGACCCGTGGGGGCTATGGGAGCCCGGTATGTGCGATATTTGTGATTCTGTCCCTGGCAGGTAGGCAAACCCGCCGGACATCGGTCGGCAGTCGGGGACCCAGGGGGAGCCGTGGGGGCCCGGTATGCGGGATATTTGTGATTTTTCCCCTGAAAGGTAGGCAAACCCGCCGGACATCCGTCGGCATCGAGGGGGAGCCATGGGGGGCCGTGGGGCCCCGGTATGAGCGATATTTGTGATTCTGCCCCTGGCAGGTAGGCAAACCCGCCGGACATCGGTCGGCATCGACGGGGACCCATGGGGGACCGTGGGGGACCGGTATGCGCGATATTTGTGATTCTGCCCCTGGAAGGTAGGCTAACCCGCCGGACATCGGTCCGCATCGACGGATTTTCGTTCGTATATAACGTTTTTTTACCGCAAAAGTACTAAATTCCTTTCGAAATGTGCCTAGAGAGCATTAATTATACTGAGGACGGAGAAAGGGAGAGGGGTGGGACAGAGACAGGTGTCCTCCCCTCCTCCCGTCCCCTCCCTGATCCTGCTCTTGACGCGTAGCAATAGAGAACCAGCTGATAGGACGAACATTGACCGCGCCAGCTGTTAAATGCTGAGTTCAAGACATGCGAGCCTGCGGCAGGGCGGGTGCCGGCCCGGCGGCCGGTGCTGGTGTCTCGTCGGCGCTTGCTGTCTGCTCGCCCGGGGCTGATCGGTGCCGTCTTCGTGGAAGCGCCGCGTCGCCCGACACACCCCTTTCCCCTCCCCTCTATCCTTCCGCCCCCGTGAGCCGTGCCGTTCGCTGGCAGCAACAAGCGAAGTCCTTCGCCGTGTAGCCGTGTTTTCTTTCGTTGCCGGTTGTGTTTCGTCGGGCGGTTTGGTGGGAAAGTGCAAATGGCTCCCATAAGGGGCAGTAAGGAGCCCGGGAAGAGAAGGCATGTCAACATCAAGGCAGAACTTGAAATTTTGAAGAAGTTTGATGCGTGTCCCAACACAACGCGCAAGTCGTTGGCAAATGAATGCGGGATCACCGTGTCATCGCTTCAACAAATTATAAAAGACAGGGCCAAGATAGAAGCTGCAGCTATCCAAGACAGCGACAACAGAAGCAGGCTCAAATCTGCCAAGTACCCAGAGCTGGAGGCGGCGCTAGTCCAGTGGATTACCCAGGCCAGATCCATGCCAGTGAAAATTCCTATCAACGGCTCAGTGCTACAAGTGCAAGCCAAAACAATTGCTCTGCGGCTTGGGATCCCACACTTCACGCAACGCCCGGGTGGATGGCTGACGCGCTTCAAGAGGAGACACAACATTTTGTTCCGGAAAGTGACAGGCGAGTCCGCCGATGTTCAGGATGAAACTGTTGATTCCTGGAAGAACCAGGTGCTGCCTGGAATCCTGCAAGGGTATCGCGCCCGGGACATCTACAACGCAGATGAATTTGGCCTATTGTTGAACTTGCTGCCCGACAAATCTATGTGTCTAGCCAACGACGCTGACAGCGACAGCCACGGAAACAAAGTAAGGCCCGCCTGACCGTGCTCCGGGGCTGCAATGCAGACGGGAGCGACAAACTGGCGCCCCTAGTTATCGGCACGTCGCCTTGAATGTCAGACGAGCGCATCAAGTGGCTGACCACGCTGGACCGTAGGATGCGGATCGAGAAGAGGAGAATTATCCGCCCCTTCGACAATTGCACATTCCCAGACAGTAGACTTTCTGCAGAACGTGAAAGTGGTAGTCCTGCCAAAAAAAAAAAAAAACACGACCTCCAAGCTCC